>OZ005655.1:232562370-233024870 GCA_963930645.1 Salticus scenicus
ACTTCTTCTTTTTCTCCAATTTGGATAATAAACAAATATTTAAAAAAAAAAAAAAAAAAAGAATAAATATACTTACAGCTTCAAAGAAATACTGAGAAAATTTAACAGCATCCAATGTCGCAGAAGTAACTATAAGCTTTAACTCTTTTCTTTTCTGAACAGCCTACAAATAATAAGATTGATAATTAAACAAAAAGTGTGACATACAATAAAAATTCATAAATCCACACATACTAAAAAAATATGCAGACACCAATAAAAACTTACATTTTTCAAAAGCCCGAACAAAACATCAGTATGGATAGTCCTTTCATGAGCCTCATCAAGCATTATAACAGCGTAACCTTTTAAATCGGGATCCACTAAACACTCTCGAAGTAACATACCATCTGTCATGTATTTGATAACTGTTTCTGGACTAGTACAGTCTTCAAAACGAATGGTATAACCAACCTGAAAATCAATAGCAAAACTAATTAGTTATTATCGATTACTTAATTAGTTGAGATTAACATATTACTTAATGTAGGACAAATTTTTATAATGAAACCATTGACAATAGATTTTTGATAGAATGGAGTAGGAGGCTGATTTTTAGCAACTATGTGAAAAATACCAGAGCCGGGAATTGAATCCCAGGCCTTCCGCTTAACGCGCGGATGCTCTAACCACTGAGCTGCCCTGGCTGATAACCAGCTTGGCACTTCTCACATAATTTATGTTCGCAAGGTCACCGAGTCTGCATTAAAGCAGCTATATCAAGTGACAAATTTGAATATGGCATAAATCCAAACGGCCACGAAATTTCAATTCAGAAATTTAATTCATCAACCTGGAAATTAATTTTTGATAGAATGGAGTAGAAGGCTGATTTTTACCAACTATGTGAAAAATACCAGAGCCAGGAATCGAACCCCGGGCCTTCCGCTCTGGTATTTTTCACATAGTTGGTAAAAATCAGCCTTCTACTCCATTCTATCAAAAATTAATTTCCAGGTTGATGAATTAAATTTCTGCATTGACAATAGATTATCCTAAACTCAAGAAACTATTTAAGACAATATTTTATCACGATCTCGAGATGCTAACAGTTGCACGAGTGATTTAAGAAAAGTAAATGTATTAGCAGTTCTATGAATTTTGATATGTAAGAAGGTAATAATGTAGAAATATAACATATTTATTGTCTAATTCTATGTTAATAAAGATTGCTATATAAGAAAAGTGCTGAATAGAATTTCTTAAATAAATCCTACATATTTATGGAGGCTCAGAGATTAACATATTACTTAAAATGCATATGAATTTAGTTCCTTAAAATAAATGAAAAATTTTTGGGAATAATACTTTTGTAACTCTGATTCTTTGATTCAATTTTGCACGTTAAGAAGACTCTCTACTTATTATCACCTGAAGCCAAAGCTAATGTTATTCTATGGAGAACTTCATCCCTTTATAACTCTTCAACTAATACATATTTTTAAATTTCGTTTTCACATGCAAAAAATTCACAACTGTTAAATAGATTATTGCTTTTCTAAAGTTTGATATTTTAAATTTTTAATATTTTATTTTGAAGTTGTTGAATGCAAATTTTCACAGTGAGAAATTTTGCATTTTAAGCTTAAAAATGAAATATTAAAAAATACGAATATTAATTTTTAGAACGCAATAACCAGTTTAACAGTTATGAGATTTCTAAATGTAAACACAGAATTTAAAAATATGTATTAGTTAATGAATTATAACAGGACAAAATTCCTCATAGATTAACATTGGCTTTAGCTTTCAAAGACGATAAGTAGAGAGTCTCCTTAAAAATTGTCTGCAGGAAAAAAAACAATTCACCTCAAGTTAAGTTTCCTGTAGTTGATTATCACATCCGAGAGAAAAAAAAAAACTCTCTCGAAAAAGGAGAGGCTTCACATATTTTAACTGCCAAAAGAATATAAACTGGTTCATTATTTATTTATTTTTTCCCATTATAACAGATACTTTTTGTCAAATTTGTAATTCAAGCTTACAATTGATATTTTTTATTTGAAAATATCAGTTTCATGAGAAAAATGTTATCATTTCTCAAAAAAAAAAAAAAAAAAAAAAAAAAAAAAAAGAATAAAAATATATTAAACATAGAAATAAAATATCAAACAAAGAAGAAATCGGCAGAGTAAACTGAAGTGGTAATAAATCTTAATCTAATTCTTCATTTTATTTTGGACTAAGAGATTTACTCATTTCATGAGCAATTATGAACAGAAAGATATGCACATCATTAAAACAACAAAGAAAATAATGAAATGTATGACTAATAACATTAATTAACAAAAAAGTATAAAAAAAGCTTTGTTCAGATAGCAGATTAGGCTGGCTGTTTTGCTGTCTAATTAAAATAAATATTACCTGCTATATTGAGTTGTTTTAGGAAAATGATAATTCCTTAAAATATATTTTAAAAATTGAATAATAATAACAATAATAATAAAACTTAAAAATTCCACTGAACATTACAATAACATAATTTTCTCTGTCAAAACAGATTTAAGCTTAAAATACTTCACCAGGATACATAACATTATCAGCTATTTGGAAAACATATTTCTAATTGCTTTTCTTTTCTTTTTTTAACTAACAGTAATTTAATGCAAAGATAATTTTTAAATAGTTCTATAAGCATATTTCATTATTCAAACATTAGAAAATTTTTAAATTGTTATTTTTACATTTTTTAAGAATTATGACAGTATAAAAAATGATAATTATGGCAGGGCAAGTGAAGGACCATATAACATTGTATGTGTAGAGGGATTGGCTATCTGCCATTGAATACACTATTCATTGGCTGCACATTTTACAACTTAATGATGCAACTTACATTAAACAATATGCTTTACATATCTGAACAGTTAGTAACAAATAAATCTGTAATAAATAAAAATGTTTGTATTGGAATTTGTGTTTTTTTTTAATGTAATGCACCCTTAGCTATTTATTTACTAGCCGCCTTCGGCGACCAGCTGATTTGTGATCCTTGAAAAATCCATCCATACGAAACTTCCGCTCGGTGGCATTGCGTTTCAGGACTTACAACAGCTTATTGACATATACTGCAAATAGTTTTATTAAAAATTTTAACTGTAGTAAATTCCTGTTCGGTAGGGTCTGCGATGCCCTCTTCCTGTTTCAGTACTTGAAACAGTTTGTTCGCTCAATGTGTTATGATCTTTGGAAATTCTGATTGTAGCAATGTCCCACTTGGTGACGTCTTATACCCGTTTTAGAACTTAAACAGCTTGCTTACTCACAGTGCAAATAGCTTTGAAAATTTTAACTGTAGCAAATTTCGGCTCTATGGCAACTATGGTGCCCCTTTACGTTTCATGATGTGAAATAGCCTAAATCAGAATTGGAGATATTAAATTATTAAACTATTAAAGCACAATCCAGCAACAAATTTGCAACATATACTCTTAATTTCCAATTCAAATAATTTTTAAAATGATATTTAATCATAATTAGAATTAGAGATATTGAAAAAAAGGTTTTCTGGGCTTTCCGTTGTTTCCTCTGAAACTCCCGTATGGAATATAATGGCTTATATCAGTTTAAAAGCCCACAGTAAAATATATTTCTAATTAGAATTGGAGATATTAAAATTTTAAAATGATTAAGTACCAATTTTGAACTGTCTAACTGCATTTCTAGTTTTTTTTTTTTTTTTTTTTTTTTTTTTTTGCCATTTTGCCCTCCTTTCCACCCCTCCTAATAATTTTACACTTTCGAAAATACCTGCCATTGAAATACCTTATAATACAGAAATTCCAGCATCATATCTCAATTTCAAACACTTTAAAAAGAAAAAAGAATTTCCCTTTCCCTTGAAATGTATTCGTTGCTATGGAAACTCTTTCGTAGAAAAAGAACTTGACTTTCTCTACAAATGTGGTTGCCACAGGAACCTACTGCAAGCAGAAACTTATACGAATTGGGACACGTGAAAGACAAGAAAGAGGCTTTCTCAAAATATAAAAAGGCCATGTTTTCCGAAAATTAAAAAAAATTATAACTCAAGTACAATATAGGTTGGAGGAATTTTATCTCAAAAAGATTTTGAGTTATAAAATGTTTTGTGAAAAAAAAATCGATGTTTCGTAAAATCTAAAAATATGAATCACTAATCTGTATTTTGTTAAAAATTTTATATGGTTTGAAAGAGGATTAAATGGCTTTTCTAAAGATGTAGGTCGTTAAGAAATCCGACAATTACTTATTTACAGAGGGCGCTTCAAAAAGAGACGATCGAAAAAAATGAGAAATTTTGAACCTTTTCTAAAACATTTTTAAAAAATATAAAAAATCTGTATTTAAAAAAAAATTACATTATTAGAATCGGTAATAAATGCTCTTTCTCATGGTTTAGATGTATTTTCAATACCTTGAATCGTTTAAGAGGGATAGCTTTATAAAAACATGTAAAATTTCCCCCCTTTGTTCCTTCCATCTGCGGGAGGCACTTGGATGTGCTTCTAGGGTTGGAAAATGCAATGAGATTGATTTTTAAATAGACATACGTTGACATTTTAATTAATATCTCTGCAACTAATTAAAATTTTTAAAGTCTGTTTTCATTATCCCTTTGGTAAGGCTCCTGAGCATCCGTAGGTCAAATTTTATAATTCTGCAGGCAATAGGAGCTAAACGTATACATACCTGCCAACATTTGAAAATGATAATTAGTAGCACACAGATTTTAAAAATAGATTGGATGGTTGATTGGTTCATTTTTATCATGTGACACACGCATTCTGAATGAATAAATGTATGTATATTACTGTATTTTCTTGCGTATAATCCGCGGGGTACTATTTTCAGCCCTGATGAAAAATTTTCCACAGATAATATGCAATGCCGGATGCCAGACACCTGGCTTTATTTGCCACCGAAATCCGGCCACATTATGTTTAATGCCCCCCCCCCCCCCCCCCCAAACTCAGATTAAACATTTTTTTAAAAGTTATTATTTTTACCTAAATAATTTGCATTAGTGTTCATATATAATGAAAAACCATTTAAGAAACAAACATGACTTATGAAACCAGGTATAAAATAATTTTATTCAAAATGCAGAATTCCTGTTTTTACACTATATTCAACCAGCCATTAAAATTCAGCAAAAATACTACCTATTAAATAAATATTTTTTTGTTGTGTATTTAATTATGTGTATAATTAAAAAAATATATAAATTATGATTGCAAAAAATTCTAATCTTAGCATTGGGATAATTGATTTAAAAATGTTAAAATATAAATATTGAACACATTCAACGGTTTCTGTAGGCATTTGATCATGGATTGGTAGGGGAGGGGGGAGGTAAAAAAAAAAAAAAAAGAGTGAGAAATATTGAACAACTCTACTTATGTTCTAGCATCTAATAAAGTAAGTTTAAAAATAACATTGACATTTATGTTGCAGATGGATAAAGATTAGAAATCCCAAGGCTTTTGTGAGGCATTTGTTTGCCTATCTTTAGGGGGTGGGGTGGGGAGCGAGGAGGGCACAAAAAAATACACGAATGAGAAATATTTAACAATTCTATCTCTTTATATATTCTAGAAACTAATAAAGCAAGTTTAAAATGAAAATTGACATTTATGGCGTGGATGGAAAAAGATTGAAAATCGCAAGGCAAAACGTCAGAAAGGTTGCAGTTTTGGTGCTAGAAAAAAATTCGTAATTTTGAGCCGATTTTCGTAGCGCCGTAGTTTACGGCCCAAATTCGTAGCAATTACGAATTATTCGTAGCAGTTGGCAGGTCTGCGTATACACACTCAGACAGATGGAGAGACAGAAAGACATCTTTTCTTATTATTATAGATTTATTTTTTCAGATCCTTTTAGTGCATTCTTTGAATTGTCTATTTACAAATTTTTAACTTAACCCAGAATTTAGTTATAACCACAGAGTGTTTTAAATAAGCCAAATTCAATTATAGTCACTCTATATATACCCCCTACCCTTATGTGCATAAATATTCACCTCTTTTTTTTTCTTCTTAAGGCTGCACACATCATTTAGATTCATCCTCTTCTTCCTTCCCATGTAATCCTATAGGATTTCTATTGCTTCTTACTATAAGAATATCTTCAAAAATGAAGTTTGTCGAATTCTATATTTTGAACATTACTCTTTGAACTTGTTGCCTTTTAGCTTAGTGCGCAATAAAAATTAAAACTAAATAAAGGAAAATTGCTCACTAAGCCAAAAGGTGACATGTGCAAAGAGTAATATTCAAAAAACAGAATTAAAAAACTTCCTTTTTGAATGAGATATCCTTACAAAATGAAGCAGTAAAAAACCCATAGGATAACATGGAAAAGAAAAAAGGAGGAATCTGACAGTTTGCAGCCTTAATTGACCAATTTCATGCTATTGCGTTTGTATATTTTCTACGCAAAATTTGCTCCTTTGAAGCAAATCAAAAAACAATTTCATCCTCTAAAATAAATAAAATTAAGCAATATTTCCAATATATTTTTGATACAATGAAAGAAATCAAAATTCATACTTCTTGACCTAATCTGCAACCATATTCTTCAGCAACACGTTTTGCAACAGACATTGCAGCCACACGCCTTGGTTGTGTGCAACCAATTTTTCCACGTGCTGTAAAACCAGCTTCTGAAAGATACTGAGTCATTTGGGTAGTTTTTCCGGAGCCAGTTTCACCAATAACAATCAAAATCTGATTTTCAGAAACAGCCTGAAATAAAGATACAATATATAAAATAAATATAATATTCCTGCTAAATGAAAATTTCTAGAATATTACATGACGCCAAAATGTTAAATTTAATTTCATACAAGTACATAAAGTTTTACCTTAAAATTAATCTGAATAAACATGTTAACAGTTAACTATATATAATTTCTAACAAATGACGTAATTCTAAATGATGTAACTTTAAAAGAGATTACAAAAATCATTTTAAGAGAATAAAAAACAAATATTTAATAATAATTGCTTTTTTAAGGTATATATATTTCAGAGAACTGTAATAACCTATTGCTTTTGTTTCAAGTAAAATTTATTTCTTGAGATACATAAACCCTTTAAAAATATAATTAATGTTGAAAATTAATAGAAATCATTAAAAATTTACCATAAAATGCAAAAATAAATAAATACTTTATCAAACCTTTTATACTAACCTTTATTAAATCATCCTTCAATTTATATATAGGTAAACATTGACGTTGTTCTAAAATTGTCATTTGTGTTTTTTTACCATAAGAAGCTTTGGAACCACCTGTTATATGTTTTTTCCATTCAGGCAAATCTTGTGTAGATAAACCTATACCTCGCATATTAGCTGCCAAAGTGCGTCCCTCAGCTGCAAAAGACAACAAATTTATGAACAAATCACCTCATATTAAATACATATGTATAAATTACTAAAAAGAAATACATGTATTTAACAGGGAGGAGGTGCCACTCACCACCCTAAAAATACATGTATTTTCTGCATTTAATATAATCTGTTATATATTTAAAAAAAAAAAAAAAGAACATGTACCATCTGGTAGAGGATCAATCCAATGTTTATTGAGGCCAGCAGGTATAGAATCCATTTCAGCTTCTCGCTGTTGTTGCTTTTGTTCTCTTCGTTCTTTAGCCAATGCAGATTGCATCATAGCAGCTTGAGCTAATGAACCATCAGGATTCTAAAGACAAGGGGCAAAATATATTTCAACAATCCAATAATAATAATAAAAAGAATGAACAAAAAGAAAAACATTGTATTTGCGATACAATAACAGGTGAAATTGTATAAATTTTAGTTTTGTGATTTTCATTAACTACAGGAAACAATGCAATTGATAATTCTAAAGAATTCTCTTAATTATTTGAAAATAAAATAAAGGAGGTGGATAATAATACAATAAATAAACAGATAGTTTTGCTACATACAGTAAATGTTTAAAAACTTTAAAGCAAGATATCATAGCTGCCAACCTTCGAGAACCAAAATTAGGGAGATTCCAATCTTTGAGAATCAAAATTAGGGAGATTTCACGTACGACACAATTTCTGATGTAAATAGAATATTAATGGCATAGTAATTGTTGGAAACAGAAGGAGCAAATAAAAGGAAATTTTTGCAATATCTAGAGTCTTTCTTCTTATTGCAAATAATGAAAAAAATAAATAAAACAATGAATTTAAAATACTACTAGATTATATTAAATTCTAACCATACACATACATTGATTTGGGAAAAATTTTTCTACCTGAAAAATCTATCTCAAAATGATGATGAATTTACACTTTACACTAAAATATTTTTGTAACTTTATTTGTCGTTGGAAGAGGATTTACTTATTCTTCTTCATCACTTTCATTTAAAGATTGTATTGAAAGATTAAACTCTTCATCTCTTTCTGTTTCTTCATCTTTATCCCCATCTATGAATTTATAAAGTTCTGTTTCAGTCATCTGAAAACTTTGAAAACCCGTGATTTCTAATTCCTGCAGATTGTTTGTATTTTCATTTCTAATTTCATCATCAGCTGCTGTTTTTATAAATCTGGCTTTTTAAAATGATTCTTTATCTCCTTGGCTCAGGAATACAGTTCTATGCTTTCTTTGAAAAATGCACGACAGTCAAAAGGTTTATTTTTTTATGCACTCCTTGTAATGACTCCATGGATGTGTCGTGTCATCTTCTATAAACTGCAAAAATTCCTTGATTATTTAAGTTTGATTTTTTTTTTTTTTTTTTTTTTTAAAGAATGATAGGAAAAATCTGACAAGAAAAAGTAGAAATTTAAGAAACTTTGAATGTTTTTTAAAAGAAGAACGATTTTTTTTTTTTTTTTTTTTTTTTTTTTTTTTAAAGAATGAGAGGAAAAAATTGCCCAGAAATAGAGGAATTTTATTTAAGAAACTTTGAGTGTTTATGCGATTAAGTGGCGTGGCGTTGTAAAAAAAAAATTCTTAAATCGAGGAAACTTAACATTACTTCTATGGGAAAAAAAATTGGTTCCATTACTTTATATTCTTATAAGCAAGGAAATCGATTATCCGTTACCCGATTAAGTAGGGATGACTGTACTGAAATTTCATAAAATATATATTTATTTATTTTTTTCACATGAAAAAAAAATTTGAAAAATATCAAAGATAATTTGGGGGCTCCATGCACATGCTCCAAATGCCCCACCATAATTCAGTCCCTGCACACATGCACAACCCTTAAAATTCATTAGGGATAATAAGCAGTGATTACTTAAAAAACATTAAAACAATATCTTTTGATGTCATGTTATTTTTTGATGCTGCTATGAATGACATTAATATTACCCATAAAAAAAAATATAATTTAATTATAGAGATAAAATATAAAGATTGATGTAAATGTTGCAATTTCGAAAATATGTATAAAGTACATGCATGAAATACGGTATGTTATAAACTATTATCAACTGGTAAATTTATAAATATATGCTTCAAGTAGGTTTATAAATAAATACCTTCATAATTCTGACAGGACTAAGATTTTGTAAATTAGCTCTGCCATGACCAGCCAAGAAAGGTGCTTCATCTTCTACTAATTCAATCTCAATATCTTCATCTTAAAATTAAATAATAATAATTAACATAACATTTTTCTCAAATAAAATACATTTCTTTTTCAGACAAAGCAAAAAAGATCCTTAATTTCTAGATAGAGATTTCCATGAAATTTTATTCGTGTCTACAAAACATTAAGCTTATTATTATTATTTATTTTATTTTTTATGATTTTTTACTCTGTTTACATCTTATAATTAGTAATTAGGATATAAGTGGGAATAAAAATCTTCTTCCTCCTTTACCACACAAAAAAAAAAAAAAAAAAAAAAATTAAGAATGAAGGAAACCTTTATTTGAGCAACTGCACTCGCTCAAAGGTTAGATATTGTTTAAATCATAAAGTCATTAAAATAGAGAGGAGAGAGATTCTTTTTATTAGTTTGCTTTGGGAGTGAAAATATATATCAATGAAAAAGAATTTTAGAAAGATTTTGTAGAATAGAATTAAAAACAAATTTTATCTTAAAAAAAAAAAAAAAAAAAAAAAAAAAAAAATGAAGTAAAAATATAAAATATTTAAGAATACAACATAATCTTCATCAAATGAATATTTTAATACTTTAATAATAATATTTATTATGTAAATTTGAAATTTAAAATATGATTTTCACAGAAATATTTAGTACTATTTTTGTGTAAAAATGAAATTATGACTTTAAACAAATTATCCAAGATAAAGATTATATAAAAGCATGATTAACTGGGTAGTTTCTGAAATATTCTGCCCAGCAACTTGGAAAAACACAATTCTTTTAAAGTTTTATTTTCTAACTATTTTTATGAAAATTTGTGTAACAGGGTTCATACTCAAATATGGGGGAAAAAAAATCCCTGAGTTTTCCCTGAGTTCCCAGACAATTTTCAAGAAAATATTAGCGACATATTACAAGAAACGCTTTTCTAGACAGGACAAAATACAGCTACTTCCCCTGTATGATGTCATATTACTGCCGATCATGATAGAAATTCAGATAGAAATCATTATTTACATGCGTATGTTCACAATAATTCATTATTTAAATTTTGATACGAAGCTAAAGAAGAAAAACATAACTTGAGAGAGAAAAAAATTGTTTTTCCAGGTTTTATAACTGATTTTCCCTGAGTTTTAATGAAATTTTTTATTTTCCCTGACTTTTTTTAACAAATTCCAAATTCTCCAAGTATTCCCTGTTTTCCAGGTTTTCCCTGAGGAGTATAAACCCTGTGTAATGTTTTATCATACTTTCATTTGTTCTTAATCACAGGGAAATTGCTGATAGATTTTGCCTTTATGAGACTCAAATATAAACTGAACAGAAACCTTGAATATAATATGAATGTCAACTTTCAGTTGAAATACAATAATCCAGGAAAAAAATATACGAGAATTTAAAGTCCATTATTAAGAATAATAAATGTTTCATTAGCAATAAAATAAATAAAAAAATAAGAATAAAAAAATACCATCATCATCTTCTTTAGGAAGCAAACCTGTGGATTCATCAAATTCAGGTAATTCAGATTGGTCTATACAATTGGCAGCCAGCATCTAAAATAACATTCCAATGAAGAGATGAATTAATATTTATTCATAGGGTGTATGCAACAATTCTAAAACAAATACAATTTGAACACTATTTAAACAAAAAAGAAAAAATATATATATTATTGTTGAAATCAAAACAGGATTTTTTGCAAAGATAGCTAT
The DNA here is from genome assembly GCA_963930645.1 of Salticus scenicus. Classification (NCBI taxonomy): domain Eukaryota; kingdom Metazoa; phylum Arthropoda; class Arachnida; order Araneae; family Salticidae; genus Salticus; species Salticus scenicus. The sequence goes on from OZ005655.1 coordinate 232,573,699, forward strand.
TCTTTGTTATGAGATAATAAGTAATTCATGATCATGGGTACCTGATTTGATGCAGGATTCCATAAATTATAGACAAATTATACTAAATACACCACATTAAAAAAAAAAAAAAAAAATTAGAAAGCAAGAAAAGGGAAAAAGTGCAATAACTATAAAAAATGAAGTATTACTTGTTTGATTTCCCATCTTTCAGGAGAAGATATTCTCTGGACATGTCGCCTAGTATCAATATTACCGTCATCTATTTTGGACACCAAAGGAAGACTAGAAGGTCTGTCAGGATTTCTTACAGTATCTTGGGCAGATTTTCTTGATTCAGGATTTTTAACAGAAGGGTTTAAGTCTTCCCCAGTATTTTGATCAACATCCTTTTAAGGAAATACATAATCACATTTAAGAAAATTTATAAATAATTAAAAATTCTGAAATATATATGGTATAAACTGGATAATATGGCATAAATTGTAAAAACCAAACATGGTACAAGCTTACAGAAAAAAAGGCTGAACTTTTCACGACCCCCCACCCCTTCTCAAAAGTGGTATCAGGCAACTGACACAATATAAATTTTACAATAAAAATAATGTTAAATCTGATTGCATACATATATAAACACATAAACAAAATCAGAATAATAAATCTTATATTAATTATAATTAAAATAGTTGTAAGTGCCTTAAAAAACAGACAAAAGTATTACACTAACTTGAAAATAAGTTTATTCAATAGAAGCATTGTTTGCTGGGGGCAATTGATTAGCAAAATAATGTAGTTCAAGTTCATTAGGAAAATGCAGTTGAAGTTCTTTTTCATTTTCTCTAAGTTTGAATTTGTCATTTCTTGAAAGCCAATTGCATAGAAATTGCTAATAATTTTTTGCATAAATTCAGGCTGATCCCCCCCCCTCCCCTACTACACATGTCCAAAAAGTTTTAATGCAGATTTGCATTGATCCCAAGAATAATAATCTTCAAGGCTAAAAAGGCTGAAAAGTAACACGTCTGAAAAACTGACAATAAACAAAAAAAAAAAAAAAAAAAAAAAAAAAAAAATGAAAGCTATTTTTAATCAGTAGAACAATTTTTTAAGACACCCACTTCTGAGACCAGAAACTGGTCTGCTAAATTTGAATGCTTATCAATTTTCTTGAAGTAACCAATTAATATATATGAAAGAACATCTAAAAGGAAGTTCATACAGCAACTTTAAAGAAAGTCGTTACTGCGGTTTTTAAGATGCAGACTTATGGCCTGGCTTTCTAATTTTCACCAAAAATTGGCAAAATCATCTGTATACCAGATCTCTCTTAATTCTGAAGTTTCATTAATCTATCTCTTTGGGTTAAACAGAATCTGGTGCTTATTCACACAGGACAAGAATCTGCCACTGTGTAGAACTTTTTAAGCTTTGACTACCACTATTTTGTAATAGCATTTTTTCGTTTTTTTAAATAGCAAAGATTCTAGATAAAATTAAGATTACTGTTTGAAAGAATTGGAACTCAAAACATAAATCATATCTACTTTGCTTGGCACATGTATACATTGCATATTCTAAAGTGATTAGAACTCTCATTAGCTACATATTAACTAAGCAATAACTAGTTATAAAAATAATGGATTATTGGAACCTATTGTGGAACAAAGTAACCTATTATGAAAAGGTAATTAACCCAATTTTAACAGGCAATCCTTTCAAATAAATGTCAAGTGAATAATGTACGTTTTTCCTTAAAAATAAATAAATAAATAAATAAAATAAATACATATAATAATAATAATAATAATAATTGCAATCGTAGAAACCATTGAGATTAAATAGTTAAGTGCTAATTCATCAAATCTAGAAAGCACCTGTAACATTTGTATCCCAATATTCAAACAGAGGGGAATGGGGGAAGACTAGTATGCTATGGATCATTCTACATAACAGAGCAACCTACCAATTAAGATGCACAACATACCTTTAATCAACATACCTTCTCATAATAAACATTTTACGTATACAATGATGAAAAAAGTTCTATAAACGGTCAAATCTTGTTCAGAACATCTCATACCACGTAAGTTCATCGAAAAACAGAAATTGAAGAATTTCAAGAATTCAACACTTTGTTTTTGTACATAAAAGAAAGTAGAAAAAGAAAAACAACTTTAAAAATTTAAAGGAGATGAAACAATAAATGTTAAAATTTACCTTCATTGACAAACTTGTCTTCTGACCAGTAAATGACAAAACTTTAACTTTTACTCTTTGTCCTTTTTGAACAACATCCCCAACACTTGTCACACGTCCTTCTCTTCGTAGCTGAAATTTATTTTTAAAATGTATTAAAAATTATAAAAAATTAAATAAAGAAAACAAATTCATGCATATTATTCTAAAATATTAAAAGAAAGTAAATAGGAATATTTTTAAAATTCCTTAATCAATTAAAAGCTGATATTTACTCCAATATATTTAACCACAAATAACTATTAATTTAGACATTATTAGAAAATACAAATTACCATTCCATAATATTTGATGATAGTCAAAGCCAAAAGACATTATACAACCAATTCATAATACATGCTGAATTTTTAAAGCATCAATTTGAATAAAAATTTTATGAGCATATTTATACAAACATCAAACAGACATGCAATGATTGCAGCATTGCAGTGAAAATTATTTATCAATGAATTACTTCTCATGATGTAATGATACAGATTATTTTCTTTCACTATGAGAAAGAAATTTTCATCTTTAAACTATGTCAAATAAACTTAAAAAAAAAAAAAAAAAAAAAAAAAGAGTAATCTGATTACAAAAATAGCATTTATTTAACGAGAATTACAGAGATAAAAAGTTTCAGTGTGCTATGTAAGAAATTGGATAAGTTAAATGAGTAGGGAAGGAAAAAAAAATCTGCATAGCATAAACTATGACATCACTCAAATTTAGCAAAATAAATAAAATACAGCATTTTTTTTTCATGTAGGAATATAATTTAACATGAAATCTTTGTACATAAAATTAAAAAATGTATCCTCCTCCTCACCCCTTTGATATAATTGTGAACTAACAGACAAATACTAATTAAGTAACCAAAAAGAAAAGAGAAATAAATGTGTTTTTAAATTAAGTAATTATAGTTAACACAAGAAATTGAAAATGCTTCTATATATAAAGGAAATTAAAATAGTAATGTTTCCATACATGACTCATGATTACCTTTCAGATACCTCCATTTTCTTTTTCTTTACAGGATATTTTTTTCCTTTTACATAGAACTAAATTTTTTCAAAATCAATTTTTAATGAATTATACTTTTTAAGAAGATGATTTCAAATCTGTAAAATATTTGACATTAAGTTCAGACAATTTGAATCAATATGCAATTTCTTTATTTATTTAAAAATCTGGTGTGAAAACAACCAAACAATTTCCATTACCCACTATTGCACATTATATGCACTTTTTGGAGATAATGCAATCAGAAGACATAAAATTGATCTAACAAATTAGACATCCAACAATTTACCTGTAAGAAAAAGCTGATACATCTGTAACGACATATAAAACCGAGTTGACATAGCGAGTCTAAAAATAAATCAGTAAAGCTGTTTCTTGAAACACCAATTTCCGTGATATAAAACTGAACTACCCAGTAGGGATGACTGTTAATTTCCGTGTCATAACCAAGTAATACATGAGAAAGGATATCTAGAACAACTTTATGTAGCAACTTTCAAGAAAATCGTTAGCGCTGTTTTTGAGATATCGACTTTCACCCGAACTCGGCATACTCAACTGTTGACCAGAGAACAAAAATTACATATAAAAGGATATCTGAAAGGGAGTTAAGATGGTGAGTTTGAAAAAAAATCCGTACAACCATTTTTAAAGCACGCACATGCAAGACCTGAAATTGAGCTATTTACACAGGAAGCTTATCAATTTTCCTGAACTAACTAGGGTATACTAAAGGTTTCATCTAATTATCATCATTGGGGTGATTATGTAACAAGTTTAAAGAAATTTGTTACAGCCGTTTTTTGAGATATGGTCTTACGGTTTCACTTTCACTTTCTAATGTCCCACTTACGCTGTCTAATTTTCACCAAAAGTTGGAAAAATCATCTGTACATTAAACCTGTCTCAATTCTGAAGTTTCATTGCTCTATCTTTATTAGTTTAGGAGATATGATAGTCAGAAGATCCCCCCCCCCCCCTCCACACACACACTGACCAATTGCTAAAAACCACTTTTTTAGACACAGGAGACCTTAAAACTCGATATCAATTTTTTTGACCCTATACAATACTGTAGTGTCGCATCGATTAATCGTATCGGACTTCAAGTTTCAGTTTAAGTTTGTCAGAACTGTATGGCAATGTTAGAACTTTTCGAACAATGACAACAAAGTCGCTATTTTGTTTGTGATCCGAAAAATGTAAGAAAGATTGGATTTTATCGTCGTTGATTGATTGTAAATAGTAAATTATCAATTCTTAAGGAGTCAGAGAAGCGTTATTTTCATTTATTGTAACAACACCATCGCTTCATCTGGTGACCCGGACGTGATGAAAATGCCAGACGACGAGAAGAACAAAGAAAACGAAACTGCAACACAGGCTGCGGTCGCTAGAGTTAGCGTCAAAGTCCCTACTTTCTGGAAACCGGATCCGAAGATATGGTTCCTCCAATTGGAAGCTCAGTTTCGAAATGCGAACATAACTGCTGATCAAACTAAGTATGATTATGTTATTAGTTCCATTGAACCAGATATTTTGTCGCAAGTGTCCGATATAGTGCTTGCCCCACCTCAACAGGATAAATACCAGGCTATTAAGGACAGGCTAATTTCTTTATATGCTGACTCGGAGACTCAGAAAACTCAGAAGTTACTGAGTGAACTTGAATTAGGCGATAAAAAGCCGTCACAGTTGCTTTGCGAAATGCGCAATTTGGCCGGTGACAAAGTGGCTGACACTTTTCTGAAAACATTGTGGTTGCAACGCTTACCAGTTAATATGCGTGGAATTATAACTGTCAGTGGCGATGATTTACCAAAATTGGCTACTATGGCCGACAAGATTTGGGAACTAAACCCCATTACTCCTCAGATAGCCGCAACTTCGTCCATAACCGTGAGCAGTGGACTAATCGAGAACCTACAAAAACAGGTTAGCGAACTCACTTTGCAAGTTTCCGCTCTATCCAAACAACGGCGTAGCAATTTTCGGTACCGCTCTAAATCAAGAGGCAGGAGTCCCAGCGATAGTAGGCATGCTATTTGCTACTACCATAGGAAATTTGGTGATAAATCCTTCAAATGTAAGAAACCATGCAACTACCAATCAGCAGCACAGACAGGTAGCTCGGAAAACTGACACCCCGTCTCTCACTGACGACGGAGGGACATGGGGTTGAGCTGAGTCGTCTTTTCGTAAGCGACAAGGAAACAGCCACCCAATTTTTAATTGACACCGGGGCAGAACTGTCGGTTATCCCACCATTACCTGCTGATAGAAAAAATATCTCGAAATTAGAACTGTTCGCCGCAAATGGCACCAGGATCAAAACATATGGTCAAAAGTTACTGAAGCTCGATTTTGGACTCCGAAGATCATTTAGTTGGCCTTTTGTAATCGCTGAAGTGAATAGACCTATCATAGGTATGGATTTTCTCGCTAATTTTAACCTTTTGGTAGATTCTAAGAACCGTAAGTTAATAGATGGCATTACATTTTTAACTATTAATGGAATCCCTTGCTTTCAAAACAATAATAATATCCCAATTTTAAATGCTGTTAACGATCCATACAAAAATATTCTCAATGATTTTCCAGATTTGCTCAAACTGAGTGGAATTAACACTAAAATTAAAAATCATAACACCGAACACTTCATCGAAACCAGAGGCCCACCCGTTACCGCCAAAGTCAGAAGGCTATCGGTCGACAAACTTAAGGCTGCTAAAAAGGAGTTTGAATTTATGCTCCAAATGGGTTTATGCAGACCATCTACAAGTAACTGGTCAAGTCCGCTTCATCTAGCTATGAAGAAAACTGGCGACTGGCGACCTTGCGGTGACTACCGAGCGCTAAACAACGTCACAATTCCAGATAGATATCCTCTTCCATTTTTAACAGACTGTAGTTCTATTTTAGCGGGAACAACAATTTTCTCTTCCATTGATCTCATTAGAGCGTATCAGCAAATTCCAGTTCGTAAGGAAGATATACCGAAAACCGCAATTCTCACGCCTTTCGGCTTATTCGAATTTCCGTACATGACATTTGGTCTTCGCAACGCAGCCCAAACTTTCCAACGTTTCATGAACACTGTTCTGAATGGGCTAGAGTTCGTATTTTGTTATTTGGATGATATCCTGATAGCCTCTGCTGATGAAGAAACACATCGGCAACACGTACGAGTAGTACTTTCGAGGTTAAATGAATATGGACTGTGCATTAATACGGCAAAATGTAAATTTGGTCAAACTAAACTTGCATTCTTGGGATACGAAGTATCGGCTGAAGGTCTTAAACCACTTCCAACGAAAGTCGATGCTATTAATAATTTCCCAGAACCAAAGTCATTTACCAGTTTAAGACGATTTTTAGGTATGATAAATTTTTATCACAGATTCATACCAAATTGTGCCAAATTGCAACAACCTTTAACAACACTGCTGTCAGGTGTCAAAAAGAACTGCAAAAAACCAATACTCTGGACGGAAGAAACAAGAAATGCCTTCCAAGCTTTAAAGGATGCACTCAGTCATGCTTCCATTTTGGCTCACCCATCAGAAAAGGCTGAAATAACATTGACAACTGATGCTTCAGACACTGCTATTGGAGCGGTCGTACATCAAGTGGTGAACAATGCAAAACAACCCTTGAGTTTCTTTTCACGCTCTTTGACACCAACCCAAAGAAAGTATAGTGCCTACGATAGAGAGCTACTAGCCATCTATACAGCAGTGAAGCATTTTAAATACATCTTAGAAGGACGACATTTTACAATATATACAGACCACAAGCCAATTACATTTGCCTTCCAACAAGATTTAGAAAAAGCCTCACCTAGGCAAGCCAGACAACTGTCATACATTGGTCAGTTCACAACCGATATCCGATACATCCAAGGAGATGAAAATACCGTAGCTGATGCACTCTCTCGTGTTGAAACCATTTCTGTACCACCTGTAATAGACTTACAAACTATCGCAAACTCTCAAGAGGATGAAGAGTTGGAGATACTGAAAAGTAATCCAAACTTGAAAATTTTACAGATCCCTATACCGGACAGCGACAAGAAAATCTATTGTGATACTTCTACGAACTATAATCGTCCATACATACCTGCGGAATTTCGACGAAAAATATTTTTATCCATCCATAATTTGTCCCATCCTGGAATACGATCCACAACTAAACTGATCACAAAACGTTTCATATGGCCCAATATGAATAAAGACTGTCAACTATGGACTAGAGCATGTTTACCATGCCAACGATCCAAAGTTCATAGGCACACTCAGTCAGCTTTGGGAGAATTCAAAGTACCTCCCCACAGATTTCAGCATTTGAACATAGATTTGGTTGGTCCGTTACCGATTTGCAAAGGATTCAGATACCTTCTCACCATCATCGATCGTTACACTCGATGGATTGAAGCAGTGCCTTTAGAAGATCAGTCAGCTGAATCAATCGCTAAAGCTTTGATTTCCACCTGGTTTTCTCGCTTCGGAATCCCGAATCGAATAACATCTGATCAAGGCAGGCAATTTGATAGCCAACTCTTTCAAGCCCTAGGAAAATATCTCGGTTTTCAGACGAATACCACAACTGCGTATCACCCACAAGCTAATGGCTTGATTGAACGCCAACACAGGACTTTAAAAGCTAGTCTAAAATGCCACCTGCTAGAAGCAAAATCATGGCTGGAAGCATTGCCTTTTGTTCTCTTAGGTATAAGATCTGCCATCAAGGAAGACTTAGGATGCTCATCCGCAGAACTTGTTTACGGAACCACCTTGGCCTTACCAGGGGAATTCTTCTCAACGTTACCTCCTATGAAACAATCGGAATTTTCCCAAAACCTCCAGAAAATAATACAAGATATGAAGCCACGACCTACAACAACCCATGGAAAAAGAACAGTCTTTGTTTCTAAACAACTGTGCAACTGTTCTCATGTATTTCTATACAACAACGTCAATAGTTCTTCACTACAGCCTGTCTATCTTGGACCATATCCCGTAAAGGCGAGAAAGGATAAATATTTCGATATCGAAATCCAGGGAAAAGTTAAACAAGTTTCTATCGACAGAATGAAACCGTGTTTTCTGTTAAAAGAAACAGATATCCCTTTTCGAGAGCTACATCCCACGAAAAATGAGCATAATGAAACGCCTGTACTCAAGACTACGGAAGAAAGTCCAGCGACTCCACAGGAAAGCAAGACAACCAGAACCGGCAGACGTGTGAAGTTTCCCAGTTACTTAAAAGACTATCTTGTGTAATCGTTTTCGCTGGGAAGGGGGTGTGTAGTGTCGCATCGATTAATCGTATCGGACTTCAAGTTTCAGTTTAAGTTTGTCAGAACTGTATGGCAACGTTAGAACTTTTCGAACAATGACAACACAGTCGCTATTTTGTTTGTGATCCGAAAAATGTAAGAAAGATTGGATTTTATCGTCGTTGATTGATTGTAAATAGTAAATTATCAATTCTTAAGGAGTCAGAGAAGCGTTATTTTCATTTATTGTAACAACACCATCGCTTCAAATACTCCCATTACCTATGGTAGTCAAGTAATAGAAGTAAAAAGCAGGAGGGCAAAGTCATAAGATAGGAAATAAACGGATGATATAATACAAAAGAAGAAAAAAAAAAGGACAGCATATTTTTTAAGCATATACACATTTGTCCTTTACTATAATAATTGAGAATAACATATGTGTCGATCAGATGAACTCTGAATATGTAAAGTGAACAAACTTGAGGTAAAAATACTACTACTACTAATATTAATAAAAAGATAAACTTACTTGAGATATATGTACAAGACCTTCCCATCTTTTTCTCAAGCCTTCTAATTGTACAAAACAACCAAACTGCATGATGTTTGTCACTTTTCCATTGTATATCTATCATACAGTTTAAAAAAAAAAAGCATTAAAATTAAGCAGGTAAAATATAGAAAAAAGTTTTTTGACAAATGCATAAGAATTTGTCTAAAATTTTTTAGTCTCACAATCACAGCAAAAACAAACAATAAATGAGTTACAATCAGTTTTGAGAAATAAACTAAGATAGTACCAATTTAATATAATTTTAAAAACTATGCATAAAACTAATAATTAATATATATTATAAAACAAAATCATCTAAATCACCTCAATACTTAAACTAATTCCTCAGTTTGTTAAATATACATTAATCTGGTCTTTTTTTTTTTTTTAATTTTTCCTAAATAATATATTGTTTAGTATGAATAATGTTATAGTGTTAAAAAATTAAAGAACATGCTTTTATAGAAATGTGAACTAAAAAAGCACAAAATATCTATCTTAGTATTAAAATGCTGGGTAAGAGAAAATTGTGTGAGTGACACACCATAATATTTACATACATTTAAATCTTTAGATAAAATAACTTAGAATTAAACAAAAACCATTTTTAAAAAATCTCCCCTGACTGAGATCGAACACTGGACCTTTAGGTTCGTCTTTCTAATAATTTCTTAAATAAAGCACTTTCAGACCAAAACTGGCAATGTACCTCATGCAATCTTTAATTTTTTACGATCGGCACCATATGTGGTGGTACTTTTTTATTTTATTTAATAATGGATAGAGGTTGCCTTTAATTTAAAACAAAATATGTTAACAAATTGTGATCGTATGAAATAATGATGAATTACCCTAGGCTTCGATCTGATCATACATGGGTACATACCAAGTATAAGATAAATTCAATTTTTACTTTTTTAAAGATATTTTAAAGTTTAGAATAAAACATACCCAGTCTTGAAAAAAAGGAAAGGCAGTCTTCAATTCCAATTTAATAGTATTTATTAAGATTAATTTGCTTTCCCACTTCAAGAATGCAGAATCCGGACAACTGTTATAAATCTCAAATCTCTAATACATAGCCATGCTTGTTTAAAATAAATTCAAGATACTTCACAAAATATTTATATAAAAAAATCATCTCCGGTCACTGTCACAATTTAGTTTCAAGTCATAATAACCGTGTGGGACCACATATATAAAAATAACGGTAAAATATAATGTAGGGACGTAGGTGCCCGGCCATTCTTCTCTACCCCAAGGTGGAACACCAACTCACTGATTTTTAAATTTCAAAAATCGCTCCTAAAGAAAAAACAGGTCCGCACACCTAAAATCACGGATACGCGATTTGGATTCGTTAATCGGACTGCAAAAGTAACCAATTAAACAGTACGCGCACGCAAGAGAAACAATCGCCGATTCTCCCGTTGACAAGTGTCGCGGGAAGCAAACTTTACAGGGTGCGTTGAGCCAGGAACGAACGGTTGCGATGAGATGCCTGCAAAACGATGTATTTTGGCATAGGAATTAAACAAGAGGTGATGTATTTACATCACACGCGGAGCCTTACCTCAACGCCACATCGTTGACGTAGAGAAAGTATTTTTTTACAATATAAATTTTTTGTTTGCTTCCAGGGCAGTTACAAACATACATACATACAGGTGAAGCTAATAAAAGCGTGTTAAAAAAAGATTTCTTTTGTACATAATACAGCAACAAAAACATTAATTTTCATTCTTAAATTTAATTCTCATAAAATTTTAATTCATTTTACAGAAAATGATACATGGAAATAAAGGATCTATAATAATAAAATCAGAGTTTTGTATCTAAATTTCTCAGAATCAAAAAAGTTTGCGATATCTTCATGTTTCACACATCTTGAAAGCCAAAAATGACTTTTGAAAAATTTCTGTGCGTGTGGAGGGGAAGGGGATGTTATTGTATCTGTATGTCTGTAATGCTATTTTTGCCCAGGTATCACTTGAGAATGACTGGATAAAATTCAACGACACTTGGCAAGAATTTAGTACTGTACTCAACTTAAAATTATATCTATCAACTTTTGTGAATCCCCCCCCCCCCCCTGTTCCCCACTAAACAAAAAACATGTTTGTAAGCATAACTCAACTCTAAATTACTTTACAGTGAAGAAATTGCACATAGGGAGACTAGACATGAGTACAAAAAAATTATTTTCTCCGATTTTTGAATTTTCGATTTTCAAGGGGTGGAGGGGAATCAATTTTTGGTTAGAAATTTCATAAATTCTAGACTTTTGAGAAGAACTCTACTAAAAATGGTAAAAAGATGTTGAAAACAGCTATGCGTCTTCTTTATGATACCAAAAACCTTTTTTTTGAATTTTTATGATTTATGATTTTTTTTTTTTTTTGGGGGGGGGGGGGGGGGGGGCGTTAGGAAGAGGCAAATTTGAGACCCTTTTAGCTCTAAATTTGTCTTGGGAAATCTATGGAAGCTGTGATCATGAATTTTGGTGCATGGATTGTTTATATGTATCCAACACCTACAGTAATGGGATTTTATGAAATTCCCCTACTTTTTCTCCCTGAGGGGGCAGGAGACAAAAACACATTTGTAAGCATAACTCGGCTCCAAATTATATTATGGTGAAGAAATTGCACATGGGAAGACTAGGTTTGAGTACAATAATAATAATTATATAAAAAAAATAATAACTGCGATTTTGGAATTTTTGATTTTTAAAAAGGGGAGAGGGGGAAAATCGATTTTCGAGGGATAATTTCGCAAATTCTGGATTTTTGAGCAGAGCTTTACCAAAAATGGTACAAAGATAGCAAAAACAACCATGCGTCTTCTTTAGGATATTTCCAAAAAATCCAGTTTGATTTTTTTGTGATTTATCTATTTCATCTTTGAGAGGATTAAAGGGGTTTTACAAGGGATTAAATTCAACATCCCACTTTTAGAGCTAAATTTGTCCTGGAAAATCTAAGGGAGTTGAGGTCACGAATTTTGTAGCATAAATTGTTTATATGTACCCAACATCAATTGTAATGTGATTTTATGAAGTTCCCCCACTTTCCCCTTTGGGGACGGGGGTAATGAATAAGTTTTCAGTTGTTTCACTGCTCCAAATTATCTCAGGAAAGCGATTTTTTGAAATGTCGATTGGTTATTAAACGCAATACACACACTGTAATGAGATTTTGCCAAATTACATTATACCCCCTTTAGGAGAGGCTAAAAACCCGTTTTCAAGCCTAAATCTGATCCAAATTATCTTCGGAAGGCGATTTTTGATGTATAGGTCAATTACACGTGTTCAACATGTAGTATAAAGGGATTTTGTGAAATTCCCCCTCCAAAGCTTAAAGAGTGGGAGGGGAGGGGGGCAAAAACACATTTTCAAAAATAACTCTGCTTAAAATTATTTCAGGAAAGTGATTTTTTGATGTGTCAGTTGGTTGTGTATGCAACACGAATTCTAAAGGGATTTTGCGAAATTATCTCCCCTTTTTTTTCTTTGAAGGGGGGTGGGGGGGATTTCCAGTAACACACACACACACACACAAAAAAAAAAAAAAAAAAAAAAAAAAACTCGTTTTTAAGCTTAAATTATTTTAGAATGGTTATGTTTGGTGTGTGAGTGTTGATTAAGTGTACACAATATGCACTTTAGTGGGATTTCGTGAAACTTCTAAATTACCTGTCGGGGAAATGGGAGTAAAAAGTGGGTAAGTGTCTGCAGAAAGCAGTGGGGACTCTGATTTCTCATGTTGCGATTGGAAAATCCATTATCGAATGCAGCGTGAACTTTAACTTAGGTTTCAATTGATTTCAGTGTTTTTTTTTTTTTTTTTAGATTTTATTTATAATGATATGAGATTTTGCAAACTCATTTAAATATAGTGTCCAGCAATGTGGGTAAAGCCTGCTAGTAAATAAATAAATAAATAAAATAAAAATTAATGACTCAACTTTGTTCTTTATTTACTGTTGATTAAAGTTTACAAATTAGAACCTGGCAAAAGTTAAATAATTGGTTTCAATTTTTCAGTTAATCTGCTTCAAATACTGAAGCAGAAAATGTAATGTGAGTTAGAAAATAATGTAACAATAGTCACATTTAAAATATTGATTAATATATAACAAAGGTCCATATATTGATTTTTCCTAATAACAATATTTAAAATTTCAACTCAATCGCTACATAAGAATGGGAAAAAAGAATATTGTTAATTTAAATATTTAAAATATGTTCTACCCCTCCAACCTCAAAAAAAAAAAAAAAAAAAAAAGTGGAAAAAAAAGGTTTGAATACTTATATTTTGAATTCAGAATTCATGCAGTGATTTATTGACAACTCTAAACACAAGAACACTAATACCAAAGCTAGCATCAAAAACAACAAAACTACATAAAACAGTTGCATAATAAAATCACAGAATAAATATATGGCATAAATAATATACCATCAATAGATAAAAAATAACCTTTTCTCTCTCACAATATGTAGGGTAAAACAGTTCAAAATATATTTAAAATGTTAATTTTTAAAGATACAAACAAAATCTACCTGGCCAACAACTGGTTCTACAGGCAAAGTTGATGGTTTCTCATAATCTGGTTTACGATCATGAAAGGGTGAAGACGATCTAGATCTAGATTGATATCTTTTATGTTTAGGTGATCTTGAACGAGATCGATATCTTTTTGGAGATCTTGAACGAGATCTATTTCTTCTAGGTGATCTAGAGGGCTTTCTAGGGGATCTAGAGTGTCTCCTAGGTGATCTAGAATGCCTCCTAGGTGATCTAGATTGTTTATATTTATTTTTCGCAGGTGAAGGTGATGGAGATCGGGACCAAGAGCGCTTTCTTTTCTTTTCTTTGGAATGCTTGTGGCTAAAATGAAAAAAGCAAAATAATATGAAATTGATATTTTTTATTTATTAAACATTTCATTTCATCAATAATAAAGCTCTAAAATAAAAATCAGAAAAATTTTATTTCAAAAAGGGTATTCCTATACTACAGAAAATAGACAACATCTAAGATTAAAGTAGATTACCAATATGTATACAGGTACAGGAAAATTTTAGAGAATTAAAAAATGTACATTTATATTATCTTATTATTTCTTTCTATATTCATAAGGTATTCCATTCATAAAAATTTTTAGATTCCACTTTTTGAAAGACTTACATGTTTTGAGGTGCCCTGTTCATGATTTGACTATTTTTAGAAAATGTCTGCCTGTGACTAAAGCTTTATGTCAGTTCTAATTAAAAACTAATGCACAGAAGAAACTTTATAATTAGTTGCACATTGAAACAAATTGGAATCCATCAACTTTTGGTGCATATCTGCAAATAGATGCCACAGCTATGCTGAAAATTTTCTTATTTATGGTAAGGCTCTCAGCTTCTAAAGTATATAACTGTTTGGACTTTCTACACATGCTGAATGAGCTCCACGGTTTTTGTGGCCATGTGATCATAACAAGAGTTCGGTAGTAGTTTGTTCTTTGGCAGTCAATTTTATATAGTGAGTTTCATCCCCAAGAAGATTTAGTTCGTGGGTTTATCCTCATAATGGGCTTCAATGGGCTTCGTTCCATCCATTTTCTTTTGGTAAATTGTGTTACACAAGTGTGTTTTGTAATGTGATGTCCATCAAAGAAATTAAATAAATAAATAAAAATAGCAATTCTATCAACTTCTAATTCCATACACTAACTCTGCTACAATAACTGCACCAAATTTGATACATGGTTAATATGTAAAACTATGTTGACTTGATTTAATTGCATATCAGCTGATTGGTTGTGCTGCTAGGCTGCAATAATTTCCTCATTTACAGAAAAGCTGTATCTTAGTTTATGTAGTATATAACTGTACTAAATTTGATATTTAAGAGAATTAGTATGATGTACTATGTTGACTTAATTTCGGTGGTTATTGGGGGTAAATGGTGCCCAGTTATGTTGCATTTTTCATAATTTATAAAAAGGATGTATTCTACTATTGTGTAGAAGTGCACAAAATTTCATATGAGAGATGACTTTTACGAAAAATTATGCTGATTTAATACATCAGCCAATAAGTGGTGCTGTTATGCAGCCTTTTTCAGTCTATCAACAAAACAAAACAAACAAAAACAAACAAACATATATATATAAAATAAATAAATAAAAAATAAATAAATAAATAAAGGCCCTTTTGTGGCAATTTCCTTGACAACAATGCAATTATTAAAGGGTTAATAATCATGTTTAAAGAGCAGCTTTTAGTTTTATATTTCTATGGTTATAAGATGGTTAACTTAGTTGAAATTTATACAAGTTGAATTTTAAGTTAAATATAATAAGTAGAAAAACCTAAAAATGTTTTTTTTTTTTTTTTAAATTTAAATACTTTCTAGGTGTAAATATTACTGAAATTTTAGCAGTGTAAACATATTTCAAAAGAGGAACAGAATTTTATGAGGCTATGTACAGGATTACTACAGTGAAACTGATTGCAAAAAATGTTCTTAGTTAATTTTTTGCACTTTACAGCTTTAAAACAAAATATTAAAAATTTAAAAAAAGCAATTTTTGGAAAATTATAAACCTTTTAACTAATAACATTTTTGGCATTTTACAGCTTCAAAGTGAAATATTAAAAATTCTAAAAATACATTTTCGGAAAACAAGAAACATTTACAAGGTTGTGGATTTTCTATACGTGAAAAAAAAAAAAAAAAAAATAAAATAAAATAAATAAATAAATAAAAACTTTAGATAATGAGTAATTTATAAAAGAAATGTCTACATAGAACAACATGGAGTAGACTGATGGTCAAATTAGGTGCCTTAAATGCCAAAAAATAGTAACCTATACAAGTATAAAAATTGTACACTAATTATATATATGTAGAATCTTGGCTGGGTGTCTAGGGGTGGGGTAATGATGAGTTGCGACTTAGAAGACTAAACATTTATTACGAAACACACATACAATACAGGATACACAATGAAAAAAATGATAATAGCAGACTTTCTATTATTAACCAACTGCTGGTTTCAAGGCTTAGCACATAACAAGCTTTCTTCATCAGTATAACCGTAACGAAAAAACATTTAAGCACCTACTCGTGCTTGTATTCACAAAAACAGCTACGCGTGCTATCAAATAGTAAAAAGGAAGTAATGAGCCCTCCATGGCTCTACACACTTATTATGAGCATTCTGTGCTCAAATTAGGAGAAAATCAGCCTGTCAGCCTTCGCGCTGACGGTCTTAACCGATCTCCACTGTAGCCAGATCTCAACTGACTCCCGTCCGTCATCTCATTCAAAGATAAGCATCAGAGACAGCGCCATCTGTTGGTTGTGCAAGGAACTTCCCACAACGCTCGGCCATTCTGATGTGCGGTGACCTCACCGTAAACCAGCCTGGGATACTAAAGGATATCTGCAAAATACAATTAAAAGAAAAAAAAACAAAAAAGAGAAACAGACATTAAAAAAATATGTACATAAAAATTCACAGTTAACGTTTTCTTTAAAGTTTATCAGTCCAATTTGATTTTAGTTTAGTCTGTGGACCATAATTTCATATGGTCTGCAGAAGTACTAGTATGTATAGGTCCTTCGTGATCACCTATCTTCTCGACTTCATATCTGTCTTTGGACTTTACTCGCACAACTTTATAAGGACCTAAGAATTTTGGTCTTAGTTTCATGCCGGTTCCAAACTGAGTTCGCTGGATGGCAACTAGATCATTAATTTTATATACATGGGCTTTCTTTCTCTTCTTGTTGTAACATCGGCGATTTTCTTCTTGAATCTTAAGAATGTTTTTTCTTGCTTCTTCACGAATGGTGTTAAGATTATCAAGCATGGAATTTACCCTTTCCTCTTCGAGAAGTTCTAGTATTCTCTTATCTTCTTTCTTTCTCATTGTTACTCCAGTGAGTAGTTCAAAAGGAGTTCTTTTGATACTTCTCGATGTGGTGGAATTAATAGTTCTCTGAACAGCCTCAACAAACTTGTACCACTTGTTAGGGTCATTTATACATAACTTGGATAATACAGGAATGATTGTTCGATGAAGTCTCTCAATTTGACCATTCCCTCTTGGGATTCCAGTTGTGATGGTGTCATGTTCGATTCCCTCGGATACACAGTAATCTGCAAATTCCTTCGATATGAACGCAGGTCCACGATCAGATATTATTCTTGCAGGGTTACCAAAAATAGCAGCTTGCTGTTTTAATTTTTGCAAGGCGTCTGCTGAAGAAGTTGATTTTACCGGGTATAGCCACGAAAATTTACTAAATCCATCGATGACTGTAAAAATGTGATTGTAGTTTTTGTTAGTGGTTGGTAATGGACCCACAAAATCGATGTGATACGTGGATAATGGTATATCTCCTTTAGGGATAGGGTTCAAAAAACCTTCTCCTTTTCCCTGTTTCTTATTTACAAGTATACATTCTACACAACTTTTTACAACATTATCTATGCATTTTTTCATATTAGGAAAGTAATATTCTCGTTTAACTAACTCTTCAGTTTTATTAGCCGAAAAATGTCCTAAGGCATGACATTTCTTTACGACCTCAAGTTGCATGGTCTCTGGGACAATTAGTACATCCCTATCATTTAACACTTTATATAAAACATTATTTTTTAACACATATTCGTCATTTTGGTTCTGTTGTAAAAGAGATTTCATAGTGTTGATAAACTCATCATTTTCTTGAGCAGTAGCAATACGATGAGTAAGGGTATCAGTTGTTACAGTCATTACAGGGTGTCTGCTAAGCGCGTCAACATGCTGCATTTGTTTACCAGGTCGATGTTCTACTTCGTAGTCGAATTCCTGTAGCAGGAAAGACCACCTGGCTACCTTAGGTGTCAATTCACGTTTATCTAAAGTTTTAGTGAACGCTTGACAGTCAGTATAAATTTTAAATTTACTACCTAATAAATAGTTCCTAAATTTTTTAAGGGCTTCTACTATCGCTAATACTTCTAACTCATAACTACAGTATTTTTCTTCTTGTACAGAGGTCTTTTTACTCATATAATGGATTGGATAGTACTGTCCATCGTCAT
Organism: Salticus scenicus; assembly: GCA_963930645.1. Taxonomy (NCBI): domain Eukaryota; kingdom Metazoa; phylum Arthropoda; class Arachnida; order Araneae; family Salticidae; genus Salticus; species Salticus scenicus. The sequence goes on from OZ005655.1 coordinate 232,591,866, forward strand.
CTTGTTGTAATAGGATCGCACCGAATCCTAATTTAGATGCATCTGTATGAACTTCTAACTTATAGCCTTGTTTAAAAAGGTGTAAGACAGGTGCATTAGATAAAATGTCTTTCAGCTTTTGAAAAGCCAATTTCTGTTCTTTCTCGAATTTAAATGGAGTGGAAGCACGTAATAAGTCACTGAGTGGTCTTGCTATGTTGGCATATGAACGAATAAATTTTCTAAAGTAACCCGTTAAACCTAAGAAACTCTGCACTTCCCTAGCATTACGGGGTTCTGGGAAATTTTGTACTGCAAGAGTTTTTTCTACTGAGGGTTTAATCGTGCCATTCTCAATTATGTGACCTAAGAAATCGATCTTTCGTTTCAAAAACTGACATTTCTTTAAATTTAACTCTAGACCAAATTTTGATGCCGTTTCTAACACACGTTTTAATTTATCTAACCCTTCATTCTCATCTTTAGATGGAATAATTATATCATCTAAATAAATAATTACAGTACCATCTTTTAATAGGTCTTTAAACACATAATTTACATATCTTTGAAATACTAAGGGACTATTACATAATCCATAGGGAACTTTTAGAAACTCATACTGGGCATTATCGGTCACAAAAGCTGTATATTTCCTACTTTTTTCCTCTACATCAACTTGTAAAAACGCATTCTTTAAATCTAGTGTCGAAAAAACTTTACCCTCCCCTAATCTATCAAATAAATCTTCAATATTTGGCAACGGGTATTTATCTTTAATTATTTTCTTATTTAAAGCACGATAATCACAGCATAACCTTATTCCTCCATCTTTTTTCCTACACACCACTATTGGCGAAGCATAATTTGATGTACTTTCTCTAATTATACCATCTTTTAACCACTGGTCAATTTGTCTCTCCACCTCTGATTTCTCTACAAATGATAATCTGCGAGAGCGTAAGCACACTGGTGTATCATCAGATAAAATAATGGACATTTTTAAATCAGTACTTTTTGTTTTAACTGGCTTATAACTTTTTATTAGTTCGCTTAATCTCTCTTTTAACGACTTATCTAAAATATAACTGACATCGAATTTTTCTTCTTCTGAAAAATTGCACATATTTGAAAAAAAAGAATCTATTTCATTTTCCTTTCGATCGAATACAGGAAAAGAACACTCATTCGCTTCATCGAAATTGCTTTCCCCCGAACTCAGAAAACTATCTTTCCCCCCTACGTCGCTGAAATTCGAAACATCTGTTTCCTCCCTATTTTGTGGTTTCAAAATATGAAAGATATTACCAGGCAGAATTACGTCGAATGACAAATTGTTGCATAAAGCACCGATTATGTTTACTGAATCATGATTAGGTAAAGATATTTTAAATTCAGTTAGAATTGCATCTTTCTTTTCATTAAAGCAGCTAACTAGAGTGGTTGAAGAAATAACATTTTTAGTCTGTGGAATGCTATTTTTATTTACAATTAGAATCGAAGAACCTGAATCTTTCAACCCTTTAAGTGGGATATCATCCACTAAAATATCAACATATTCCAGCTCATTAACAATTAGGTTAATCGGACTTGTTTCGGATTGAACTGCTGAATTCGTAGGAAGATTTTCACGGAATTCTTTTTTTCTGAAATACGTTTAGGACACACTCTAGCGAAATGAAATGTTTTCCCTTTTGCACCACAAATATAACACATTCTTTCATGCTTTTCGTGAGTTTGATTAGATACCGAATTACGTACTATGGGATCTTTATTATTATAATGTGTCTTTCTAAAAGGAGTTTTGTTTACAAACCGCTTATTCTCTGAACTTTCGTTTCGCGTATTATTATTAGTTTCAATTAACGATTTCCCTCTAGAAGAGTAGAATAAATCACACTCCCGACCTAATTCGTTGGGTTTAAACCAATTTTGACCTTCTCGAACACTAATATGTTCCTTAGTTCTAGAATCCAACGTTTCATATAATTTATCAGAAACTATAATATCACACAGTTGTTTAACATCGTTCACCCCTCTCAATCTACAATAGTAATCAAAAGAAGCGCTTAGACGTAAAGCGAATTGGACATGAGATTCTGAAGGATTACGGAACGCATTTTTAAAATTACTTAAACATTCACGTGGCGTTGGTTGAAATTGTCTTAAAATTAATTCCTTAACTTTTTCATAATCGTTAATTTCTTCGGTGGTTACGTACGCAAGAACCTGATTACATTTATCTCCCAATAAATTAATCAATATTTCCGATTTAAATTTAGACGGTACATTTTTAGAAACGAATGCTTTTTCAAGGGATTGAAAAAATAAGTGCAAAGCTTCCGGTTTCTCAGGTACTGAAATGGTTAATGTTCGAATACTTCTAATTAAATTTTCTAATGATTGTGAAGTAGTTTCTGAATTTGATTGCTCAACATTATTACTAGAATTATTTGCTGCAGCCTGTAACTTTAAATTCTGTAACTCTATTTCTTTTTCTAACTGGGATAATTTAATTCTTTCTATCTCAATTTTGGTTTGTTCTTCTACAGATTTCAACTTTTGTTCTTCAACTAACATTTTAATAACACCTCTAAGAAATTCTAAATCATTTTTATAAATATCAGAACTCTCAATTAAAGTTTTGATTTCAAGTACCTTAGCTTCCGCCGGAACAGTTAGGCCTAATTCTTCAGCAATTGTTTTTAAATCTGCTTTTCTAATACCTTGTAACACGTTTTGGGCCATTATAACTCTAAATAATTATTTATACCAAAAAATATTTCAATACTTCTACCAAATTAATATCATACTTAAATAGAAACAAAATATTATGAGAACAATTTTCTCAAAAAATGATTCTATGGTTTTTGTTCTCAAATCAAAATTATCATGATTTTTAAATAACCATATGCAGAACAATTTGTATTATACAACAGAATATTTAGATCATCTTATATATTTCTTAATTATTACACATATTTCATATAATATCACCATTATCATTATTGTTCTCAATTTAATAATTGTTATCACTTTCGTTTTAAAATAATATTGTTATAATATTGTTAAAATATTATTGCAAACAAGTAATAAGCAAAATTATAAAAGATTACTCAGAATATTTTTTCAATCATAATTCTTATTTCTATTCATTCTTCTCAAGTAATGTATTTATTTAATTTCATCACTCAGTGAAACCAAAACAGTTCTCAAAAAATATATTTCACCATTAATTTCTAATTCAAAACAGTAACTCAAACTCTTTTTGTTCAATGCATTAATCATTATTATCCACTATCAAACAGAATGATAAATATATAACAATAACAGTTACCTTTTATAACTTGTTGGTGGTAATATCACGGCAGAGTCCCCACTTGTAGAATCTTGGCTGGGTGTCTAGGGGTGGGGTAATGATGAGTTGCGACTTAGAAGACTAAACATTTATTACGAAACACACATACAATACAGGATACACAATGAAAAAAATGATAATAGCAGACTTTCTATTATTAACCAACTGCTGGTTTCAAGGCTTAGCACATAACAAGCTTTCTTCATCAGTATAACCGTAATGAAAAAACATTTAAGCACCTACTCGTGCTTGTATTCACAAAAACAGCTATGCGTGCTATCAAATAGTAAAAAGGAAGTAATGAGCCCTCCATGGCTCTATACACTTATTATGAGCATTCTGTGCTCAAATTAGGAGAAAATCAGCCTGTCAGCCTTCGCGCTGACGGTCTTAACCGATCTCCACTGCAGCCAGATCTCAACTGACTCCCGTCCGTCATCTCATTCAAAGATAAGCATCAGAGACAGCGCCATCTGTTGGTTGTGCAAGGAACTTCCCACATATATACCATATATATTTCATTATTCAATACTTATATACTTTACAATATTAAATTTAACTTTAAAACTTTAAAAATATGTTTGATACATCCCCCCCCCCTTTGAGTGTGTATGTTAATAGTATAGGTTGTTTTGTTTTAACTTGAAGTGAAGTTTTCAGCGATTTCAATAGAATTGTTTTAGTTTTTAATTATAAAGTGATATAAAAAATAGTGATTAAATTTATTTTGAAATTTCCTTTAAACTTAGTGACCAGCTAAGTAGATAAATCTTGTTAGTAATACAAATATATGCAATAGAAGCTTTATTTTATTTCTTTCATCTTTTAGATTATAGAAAAATGTATTTTAACTTGAATTCATACTTTGGATAGAGAATGACTGAACTTTATGAGCTTTAATGAGATATTTTATAATAAATTATTAGCCAGTAGGAGACTACTCGAAAGCAAGAAAAATGTTCATAGCAAAATAGTCACAATCAGGAAAAGAAAAATCCAATGATAATGAAATGCTTTTGTAATGAATATTTAGTTTGTGTAATAATTAAACTACACTGAATTTGCATTAGGGTCAGTCCATATAATTTCATGGAAGTATGTTGCTCAACTATTTTTGTTTCTTTTGATACTTGAGTCATAGGCACATATGAGAAATGTTTTAAATAACTTTTATTTTTTCTGTACTGTTGACCTTAGATTTTATACACGTCATCAAAAGTCGTTCTCATGGTTAAAAATGAGATTATTAGACCATTATGTTTTGGCATAAATCTCTTTGAATTAAATTTATGAGTGCTAACTTTAAATATTAGTATTAAAGAATATAAGGTAAAAGTGACACATGCTTAGTTATATTGCTGTAACTTAATAACTAAAATAATTACCATGGGTCAAAGTTCAAAGTCAAACGTAAAATGTTTACTAATTTCTATAGTGAATTAATCTCTAAAATCATACAAATAAAAAAATTTAATTGTAATTGTGTTTTTTTTTTTTTTTTTTTTTTTTTTTTAACCCTTTACAGTTTATAGCCCTTTGAAATATCAGGTGGGTTGTGTGGATTAAAGCTGATTGACAGCACTGGGGTCCTAAGCCAGAGGAGAGTGCCCTCTGTGAGGGTCTTTCTAATGGGTTCTAGCCTGTATTTACGCAAGTTTCAGAGAAAACCACTCTGAAATGTCAGAAAAATGACATATAAAGACCCCCCATAAACCAAAAGGAGATGAAAAAAAATAAAAAAATCTTTGCCAATTTATTAATCTATTAAAGTATTATGTATACAATATGTATTGTTTATTGGTTTTGATTAAAAAAATATATATATATGCAGTTTTTTAAATTGCATAGTTCGGGTAATGTAACCACGTTAAAGTAGAAAATTAAACATTGAATTAAATAAATGCAGATTAATTTGTTTTTAATAAAAGTTAAATACTAAAAATTTTTGCTTAAAAATAAATAAATAAATACTTAAGCATTATTTTATTTTTTATTTATTTATTTTATTTATTTTAATATTTAAAACTTAATTTACACGGATTTTATTTAAAGTAAAAATAAATAAAGCTGGTTTTGAAACTAACCTTTTTTTATCCGAATGCTTGGATTTGTGCTTCGATTTTTCTTTAGACTTTTTTTCAGGAGTAAGATCTCTGCTCTTCCTGCATTAAATAAAGATTATTTAAAACGTATCAACATAACATATAATAGTTCATCAATAAAAATTAATTTTATGAGAGAGGCTATGGATTTTATTAATTAATTAATACATACTATCGTTTTAAAAATCGATTACTAAATGAAATGCCATATCTGTACCGCCCCATATAAAATAAAATTTAAAAGAAATATCAGTATAAAAAAAATAACTACACATAATTCCCATAAAACACAAGTATAATAAACAATACATGTTTTTATATGCACAAGGAAATTTAAAATTAAACAATTGGACATGCCTGTTAAGTAGTTCAGTTTCTTCTATATTGTCAACATAACTCAAAAATAGCAGGTACTTCTAACAGTTGAATTTCATATTTTGGAAATAAAATAGCTAAATTAAAGTTTGATCATATACAGAAACAGAAATTTTACTCCAAACTCCCAGTTCATACTCGGAAAATAAGATTTAATAAGGCATTCATAACTGATAGGAAAATCTTTAAAATATCAAAAAGACTTGTGAAAACAGAAAAATTAGCAATTTAACTTATTTCAATTAATATTGACATACAGTACATAAAAATGACTACAACAGTCTTGTAAAAATTATGATGATATTAGGTTATTACAGAAGTTTGTGCCCAATTTCACAGATGACTATCCATGATTTAAGAAAATAATTCAACTAATGTGGTAGCTTAACCATTCGGTTTTTTTAATCCATTCTATGGAGAAATTTGATTTGAAAATTACTTATTACTTCATGCTTTTTATTTTATTTTATTTTTATTCCGTTTTCACATTTAAAAAACTTATAACAATTAAATTGAATCTAGTTCTTCAAAATTGATTTTTAAAATTTTTAACATTTCATTCACAAGCTCTAATTTGCGAAAAATTAACAGAGCATTATGAAAATAAATAAATAAATAAGAATTTTTGGAAAACGAGAATAAATTTAACAAATGTGAATTTTCTAAATATAAAACATAATTAAAAAATATATAAGGCAATGATTAATTTTTAAAACAAATTTCTCTAGAGAATTAGGTTGTCATCCATGTTAGGTGAAGCAGCCCTGTAATTTATTATATTCCATTTGGATTATCACCAATATTGACGAGAATATAAGATGAAACATTGACAATTCTTTAGTTTTTCACCATTTAAAGGATTTAGATATATTTTGAAACCCGATTTCTCTGCAATCACTCTAGACACTTTCATTGGCTGCAATTCAGTCTTTACTATAAATTTTGCACTTCCAACATTTTTTTTTTTTTTTCTGTTGCTATGACTTGTTTTAAGATAGATTTGTTTTCTTGACTGGCAAGGAGAGAAAGCTTGAAAACAAAGTTCAGCTTCTTCTGCTCTGTCGAAATGTGCACACCTATACATCAGGTTTTTACGTGTATTGAAGTATTTTAATTTGTAAAACGCAACAGAATTATCAATATTTAATCTCTTAGTAATCTCTTCAATGGTAATCCATGGATTATAATGACTATAATAAAATCAGCCATGAAACTGGGCACAAACTTTTGCAATCACCCATTAAAAAACAGGCAATTAGGAAGGGATTTGTATCTACTTCTTAATTACACTAGTTTCCTGCACATTAAAAAAATAAAATAAAATAAAAAAAGAAGGGATCCGTTGTTAAAAAAGGGCACTTTATAGATTCTTGAAGGCAGTTTTGGATTCTCATTACATTTATCATTTAAAATCCAAACACTCAATTTCGAAATTCAGTTTTAAGCTTGGATAAAAGAAAAAATTTTAAATTTTAACATTCTTACAGCTTAATTTTGCATGTTACTAATGTATAAATGAATGTTGATTGTTATATACAGTAGTTCTATTTATATTTATACCATCTATCTTCAGTGTGAAGATTATTTTCTTCAAAGGGCAGTAAGGGTACAATTTTTTTAGACAAGGGGTTAAAAAAGGTACTATTTTTTTCAACCAAAGGGCAGGCATGGTGCTGTACTCTCCTGAAACTATCTAGGATAAATTTTGTACTATAACACAAATGTGTACTTTGGCCAAGAGATGGAATTTATATTGTAAGAGCAATTTATTTTCTTTATTTATATTCATACTTATATTGTTTTTATTGCTGTAAGAACTGGCTTTTGTATATTCAAGAGCTTTTCAATATAAAATTAAAAAATTTATTTTTAACACAAACCTTGTCACAGAAGCAAGAGCTTCTAATTGTGCTAAAGCATCCTTAGCTATCAACTCATCTTCTTCATCTAGCATAGTCTGAAAATAAATAAATAGTTGCATAAACAAATCATTGTCTTCAAGGTTTTATACATAACAATGCACAATTATTATAACTACATTAAACTAAACATTTTTTCAGATAATATTTTAATCAAAGTAAATGTTTTAAATACTGGTCAAAAATAATATATATTAAACATAAATAACACTATAAACGAACAAGTAGAAGTAAAATGCACTTAAACTAAAAGGTATAAAAAAATTATGACAGGAAGAGAACAAGAAGCAAATAATGCCACATAAATTAAAACATTTAAAAAACATGCTGTCATTCCAAAATGTACAAGCTAAATTACAGTTGGTATTTTTTTTTTTTTTTTTTCATGCTCTTTTGGTTTATGGGGCATTAAAATGTAATTTTCCTGACATTTCAGGGGGCTGTAAACTGTAAAGGGTTAAAAATCACACAATTAAATTTTTTCAGTGTAATTCCAGAGATTAATTTATGTGATATTTTATTTTGTGGTTTTGTCTCCTAGAAGAGATTCATAATAGAAATTAGTAAAAATTTTAATTATCACCTTAAACTTTGACCTATTGTAATTATTTTAGTTGTTAAATCCCAGCAGTATAACTAAGCATGTGACACCTTTACCTTATGTACTTTAATACTAATATTTAAAATCAGCCTTCTTAAATTTAATTCAAAGAAATTTGTGCTAAAATATAAAAAGTCTAATAATCCTATTTTAACCATGTAAATGACTTTTGATGACTTGTATAAAATCCAAGGTCATTAGTAGAGAAAAAATAAAAGTTGTTTTAAACATCTCTCATAAGTGCCTTTAAGGGACACAAGTATTAAAAGAAACAAAAATAGTCGAGCAACACATTTCTAAAATGTCCCATGAAATTATATGAACTAACCCTAATGTGTTTATTACAATCAGGTACAGAATAACATTTTTGGACATCAAATAGTATTTTACACTGAAATTCTTGTATATGAAACAACAAAAGTATCATGCAGATATCTTTATACAATAGAGCTTTAATGAATTGATATTGCTAAGAGCATATATTAAATAATTATAAGATAAAAAAACATTTTATATACCATGTTTTTAAATTTTCTGTTGAATCACAGTTATACGCATGTGAAGTGTGACGTCACTGACCGTCTGTGGGGCGAAGAAAAATATGTCCCATCTTAATCGTCAATTGGATTTTTTGTAAAAAATTATCAAAAATTGAGGAAAATTATTTCCCAATTTTAATCCCCATACTTTGGAATAGATATGTATTAGTTATTGTGTGCATGCATTAGATTAAGTTATTTTGCTGCCAGATTGATAACAATTAAACTTTAAATTTCAAAACTCTGTCGTCCTTTGTATCTGTAGTTTTTTGTATTTGGCAATCAAAAACGTAATACGAAAATATACATCCAGATTATATTTTCGTAGTATGAAATATCATTTCTTATTATTGATTGCTCTCTTAATATACATTGTTAAAATAACTATGATTTTTGAAAGGAATTAAATATGTTTGCCAGATAATTTGGCGATTTTTTTTCTGCCAAGGATGACAGATATCAAATCTATTCCACTGCAACATATTAGTACCTTATATCAGAAACTTTATTTAGACATATGAAAACAAATTTTACTTCATATTATGATAGAATATTTATCATTTTCCTTAGTATACTAGTTAGATATTTATTGTGTAAATATCACCTTTTGAAATGAAACGTTTATGTTTACACTTGAAAATGGAAGTTTGCCATTTTTTTTTCTAGTTTTGAAATTTAAAATTAAAATTTTGTCAATTTGACAACAAAATAACTTAATTTAACACATGCACACAATAATACATATCTATACCTAAATATGGGGATTAAAATAGGGAAATAATTTTCCTCGATTTTTAAAAATTTTTTACAAAAAATCCAATGGACGATTAACATAGGAAATCTTTTTCTTGGCCCCACTCATGGTCAGTGACGTAATCACTTCGATTGCGTATAGAACTACATTAGCACTTTATCAATGCATATAAAATTTTTAAAGTGAAAATGAAGTCAATTTTTGTGAGATACATAATTTAACTTTTACAATTTTTTAACATTCACGTTTAATTAAATGTATTTATTTTTATGTCAAAAGAAAATGCACTCTTAATTTTTTTGACAACAATTAAATTATAGCTAATATTTTAATGGCTATTTTTAAAGCTATTAAGAGGCTATTATTTTCATATTTTAATTAATTAAAAGAAAACTAATCAAAACTTCAAAAATCGGGCTTCGAAGTATTGTGTTGTCATCGTGTTCTGAGCTATTCTGAAAGTTTTAAATCTCTAGCAAGTAGGGAAGTTAGTTAAAAATCGATTGCAAGATTTGTACTGGATAAGCAAACAAACAAGCAAGAATTGAAGTTAATAAAAGCATGGTAAAAGAGATCTAGACTCTCTTTAGCCATGATGCATTTTTTGCATTAAAAAATTCATAGGTTAAAACAGAATATTCAATTAAGGTGAAAGCTATAATGTTGCAGTACCAATAAGAAAATCATGATCCATGATCCTAACCTAGTTAACACTTCCCGACAAAATTGAAAAGTGTTAATGACTTTGGTTTGTTTGTGCTCTAACTCCCATAAATATTCATTGAATTTCTTGAAACTGATATATGTTATTCAGGTTCTTTATCGGATGTTCCCTAATGAAAATGGAGAGAACATCTCTACTAGTTTGTGTATAGGGACACCTTAAAGCATTCCAAAGCATTGTTTTTTTATGAGAAGTGTATTTCTATAAACCATATTTTAATACCTTTACTTTACACAAATTTTAATGAAATTAAAATATGCTATTCAAGTTCACTACCAGATGTTCCCTATTCAAAATGGAGTAAATACCATCACTGGTTTGTGTACAGGTACACCCGAAAGTATTCCAAAGCAAAGAGTTCTATGAGATGTACTTTTATAAACTAAATTTTAATAATTTTACTTTGCACAAATCTTAATGAAACTGAAGCATGTTGTCCATATTACAAAGAAAAGAATGCTTTCTATAGAGTATAGCATGATTAGCATTAGATTTACAGGGCCACACAAAAATATTCAGTTATTTTAAGTGCTATTTCAGAAAATTTGCAAGAATTGCATTTTCATTTATATTAAACATTTTTAATACTTTATTAACAATTTTTAACTGTGAATATGATTTCAATTTGTGTATCTGTCTGTCCGACTGTCCATCTTTTCATCTGTCCACCCCCAGTGTCCTTAGGAATATTTAAAAATTTATATATCTTATACAAGTTCCCTATGGAATGTTTCCTTTTTAAAATGGCATTAATAGGTTCTGTACAACTGGTTTGTGTACCAAGACAATAAAAAAAAAATTCCAAAGCATTGTGTTTTAGGACAGATATTTTTATAAATCAGATTTAAATAACTTTCTATTGCAAAAATCCCGAAGATATTGACATTTATTGTTAATATGCTAAAATACTGTTTTGTATAGAATATGATATGGTTAACATTCAGATTTACAGGGCTACACTAAAATATTCAGATACATTAAGGGCTGCATTTTCTTTTGCAATAAGCATTTTTAACACTTTCCAACAATGTTTAAAAGTGATTATGAATACAATTAATCTGTTTGTACATCTTTCACTCATTCTGTCTGTCCGTTGTGTGATAACATAGGCAAAGAACATTGAAAGTTATACGATACAAGATGTACGCACAGTTGGAAAGTGTTAATAATCTATGTGTACCACATGATTTTTCGTTCTTCTTTTTATCATGAATAATTTTTTAACAAACATGTAAAGATGAAGAAATGCTTACTCTAACTTTATCATCATTAGGTAATGCTAAACCAGGAAATTTTTCACGCATTTTTTCCACATCTGATTTCATATTTTCTTTAAATTCATCCTCAGCATCACTGTGAGTATCTTTTGGCTTCATCTGCTGAATGATTCTAAATAAGTTTGCTGTAAAGGAATCCTAAAATAATAACAAATGAATCATTAACAAGAAAATGGTATGTAAATAACTGTAACTTACAAATGAACTTTTTAAAAAATCTGGTGTGAAACAATCCCACGGCTTCCATTACCCACTATTACACATATTACATGCATTTTTTTTGGAGATATTATATGCATTTTTTGGAATTTTCCAGTAAGAGAAACTTGATACACATTTAAAGACATATAAAACAGAGTTTACATAGCAAGTTAAAAAATAAGAAAGAAAGAAAAAAAATAAAAATAAAAATAGTTATTTTTTTAAACACTAATTTTTGAGATCTAAAACTGAACCACCTAATCAGGATCAGGATGACCGTTAATGTTAATATTCCTGTAATAACAATACAGGAGAAAGGGTATCTGAAATGGATAAATGAAACAATTTTCAAGAAAATTGTTAGAGCCATTTTTGAGATACCAACTTTTATCAAAACTTGGTGTGCTCAATTATTGACTGGAAAACAATAATTACATACAAAAGTATATTTAAAAGGGAGTTAATATGGCGAATTTGAAAAAAAAATCTGTACAGATGTTTTTAAAGGAACGCACTTGCAAGAGCTGAAATTTGAACTATTTATACAGGTCGTCTGTCAATTTTTCTGAACTAACCAACTATATCATTCGAAAGGGCTCTCTAATAGAGTGTTTATATAGCAACTTTGAAGAAAATTGTTAGAGCCGTTTTTGAGATACGGACTTACAGTCCCATTCCCGGTTTCCTATGACCCACTTCCAGTTTTCCAAATTACACCAAAATTTGGAAAATTCATCAGTACACCAGACCCGTCTCAATTCTGAAGTTTCGTAGTTCTTCTATCTTTATAAGTTTCAGAGATATGATAGCCAGGAGATTCCACACATACACACACACTGACCAATTGCTAAAAACTACTTTTTTGGAATCAGGAGGTCTTAAAACATGTAAATAAGGTGAAAACTCGATATCGAATTTTTGGATTGAATATAATACTTCCATTACCTATGGTAGTAGGGTAATGAAAGTAAAAATGGACTTGTTATTTAGTTTAAAACTAGAATAAACTTAATTACACAGGTCGACATGTAAAATTTTGATTTTATAATTTTGGCTTATCTTTTGGTGTGCTGAAACCAAAAGTGAAGCCAGTTTTTCTCTATTCTGCATAGATTTTTGTCAATACAGGGTGCTTACCTATACAATTTCTTCCATTACTCTTCCACCAATGTAATTATATGGTAAGTTTTATAGTATGTTTCCATGAATAATTAATCATGGATACCTATTGTTGTAATTGCGCAGCACTAGTGTGACATGTAAAACCACACCACAAACCAACCAACCTACTATTATGATGGTATACATAAGCAATTGGGTCGGTAAACACCCTGTATTGATAAAAATGTATATGTGATAAAGAAAAATGGCCTGCATTTTCGGTTTAAGCACATCAAAAAACATAAAGATCAGCTGAAATCATCAAATCAAATTTTGTCAACTTCATTTTTGTAGGCCTGTGTTATCCACTGCTTTCTTAGAAAAATAAATTTTTCCATTGGATGGGTTACATCTTATATATTAAAAAGAAAGAAAGAAAGAAAAAAGGTTACACAGCAAAATTTTATACATATATAAAAAAAAAAAATACAATGTAATTTATGTATTTTTTATATAAGAAAATTTTAATAATAATAATAAATCATTTTACTAAGAATAAAATTGTAAATAAATTACACATATGATGATAATATAAAAAGTAATAATTTTGAATTTAGAAAATTAAAAATTTAAATAAATAAAAATGCATTGAAATTGATCATAATTGTGATAGCATGTCTCCTGAACACACCTAGGGATGATTCTCCCAAACTGTTGCCAATTGCCCAATGTGCAACTGCAGTGCGACATTAAACCTGCCCAAACATGCTGTCAAAGTCGAACTCAAGAAACCTCTGCAAACTGAGAAATCCACTATTTAGATTTAAATGAGACATCTCATACATTTAATAACTAACCACACTGGTCAATTACTGAAAAAAATAACTTTTTTTCATAATAAAAGTAAGCTAATATTAAAATGTAGATAAAATTGTTTTAAAAAAGAAACTTGAAAACAAGCAAAAATTCAATAATTGACCAGTTTGGTCAACTACTAGCATCAATAATATTTTAGAATATTAGTAGTTGACCTTCCCTTAACCCCAATAAAAATGATCAGTAAAGAAATAAAAGTATACTTATTTATTTCAATCAAAAATTAATGCTCTACACATACTTCCATAAATAAACTTTTAGAATCAAATTCAGCCCATTACTTTCAGATTAAATTGAATATTTCATAAAACCTGGCTAATACTAACAACTACTTATTTGAAAAATTCTGGATAGCATTGTGGTTGTCTCATGCTAACAGCGTGCTATTGGAAATTGTAACAAAGCTTTTTATTAAGTGTTAGTTATGTATTCGACCAATCAAGTTGGAAACTTTCGCACATTAATTCTTATTTTTTAGATTATTGTGCTTAAATGGTCCATTACTGGTAGATCACATCACCCTATTTTATGTTTTTTATACAAATCATGAATTAGGGGAGAGGGGGGCACCTTTGAACAGTTTTTTTGAAAATCAACATATTTTTTTATTTAGATGATAATTATTAATTTTAATTGTTGCACAAGAAACAGTAAGAATTTCTTCATCATGTGAGCCAAAGATTAAAATTTTTTTTAAATAAATTAAATATGTTATAAGACTTTAAAAATTGTTAATATTTCTGTTCAAACCTGCCCCATGTAGGGGTACCTTTGAACAAGCTAGGGGCACCTTTGAACAAACATAAACAAAGAGAAATTATACAGAGTTTTTATCAAATGCTGAATATTTTTAAGGATTATAAAATAATAAGAATAACATTAAACATATACATTTACTGAAATTACTAAATTTTTATTATTTAACCAAATTTACATCCATCAAAATTGACATCAAAACTCATTGCTGAAACAGCACGTAGGGTACCTCCAGTAATGTTTGGTTGAGGCAGTTTTTTTACAATATCGTTGAAATCCACCAAACTGATATCTGGTGCTTCCAGAAAATAAAATTTATCATTTTCTTTTTTACAGAGAAACTTAACATTAAACTCTGTTTTATCCTGTAATTGCAATTCAATCTGACCAACATAGTGAAAAATAGTTTTTTTTTTTTTTTTTTTTTTTTTTTTTTTGTAGCAAATTTTACTAAAATAAAATCATTCACATTCAAATCTTCTAAAACAAGAGTTTTTCCTTCTTCATCCTCCATAACGGTAATAGTATCTTCAAAGTCAGTTTCATCATGCACAGAAAATGTGCCATCTCCATCGCTGCTTGAATCAACAAATGTATGCAGTCTCTTCTTAGTTGTTTTTTCAAAAGCAGAGTTATACTGTTTAGATTTTTTTCTTTTGTTCTGACGTGCTTTGTTTTCAGCTTCAATTACATTTTTCTCAGGAGTCAAAGTCAGTATCGTGGACCGTCCTTTCTTACATACACTAAGTATGATGGTAGATGTCCATAATCAAAATAAATTTTTTCACTATAAATATTTTTAACTTTTTGCAAAGAAAGCAAACTTTTCTATAGGAAAAATGACAACATGCAGGATTGAAAAAAAAACAATAGTAGTAATCAAAAGTGATGTTCACATGCATATAAGTAGAACTTTAATATTAAATAAACAATAAACCAGCTCATAAATAATTTGTATGTCTTCAATGTCACATTTATTTTTTAAATCCATAATAAAATAATAGTATTGAGATTGATTTATAACTCTTTTCTTCAAAGTTTTGTTTGTTCAATGGTGCCCCAACAATTTTGTTCAAAGGTGCCCCATCATATGGAGTTTGGCATTAGAACAATTTACTCAGTTAGGTTTAAGAATTTGAATAAAACAAAACTTATAAGCTAAAGCTAAAATCTTTATTTCAACATTCATTGAAACATAAAGTAAAATTATAGGTATCAGGGGTCGATCCAGACAAAATTTGGGTCCCTTTTGCGGCCCCTTCACAAAATTCCACATAGTAAAAAGGGACCCTTCACAAAATTCAAATTCATAAAAAGGGACCCTTCACAAAATTCAAATCCATACAAAGGAACCCTTCACAAAATTCAAATTTATAAAATGAGTCCCTTCACAAGATTTTGTTTACTAAAAATGATCCTTTTATTAAATGTTTTCATATTTTCAGTATTATTTTTAATTTATGCCTTAATTTGGCTCAACGAAACTCTATTAACTTGATATTAAACATTACATAAAGTGATTGTAAAAACTGAATATTTTACACAATATTTTACTTTTTCACAAAAATATTTTATATTTCACAAAAATAAATAAAAATTTCACAAAAACATTTTGTTTTTCACAAAAAAGGGACCCAAAAATTAAAACCTGGATCGACCCCTGGGTATACAAGATTATCAATAAAAAGCTTACAACTTTATTTTGTATAGTTTAGATTCAGGAAAGAGAAAAATACATACCTTGCTTAGACAGCAGTGTGCATGTAAAATGGTAAAGCTTTGGCTAGTTTGTTGCATTGAAGCAATACTAATGTGCTGCTATCTATATTAAAAAAATAACAAAATTTTCTAGGAAAATATTTAGATTGTAGAAAGGTGCCCCCCTCTCCCCTACATAACATAATCTTGCCATAAATGTCTGAATAATATCAATTTCAGATGTTCTGTCAAATGTTTAAACAAATAAATGACGAATTATCTTGAAATTTCAGGGGCATAAAGAACATGTTATGCCTCAAATATTTCGGTGAAAGTTTTGGCCAAGAGTGAAAATGGAACCAATAACAAATTAAAGAAAAAAAAAAAAAAAGAGATCATCCTGTAAAAAACAATGTTTGAAATGTGTTATAATTGTAGCATGTAATTCTGAGGCATCTTTTAATTATCTGTATTCATTTGTTTGTGAATAGCATATAAGGTGAAGACGCCCGTGCTTGTCACTCTTAAGGCCTTATTTATAAAACGTTTGTTTTTTTCGCGTGGTATTCATGTATCAGTGTTATACTTTGGTCTATTTTATACACTGATTCTTCTAGTTGTTGTTAGACACATTCAATTTTTCAATACATTACGCCAAATTTTAAAAATAAAATAAAAATTGAACCTATAAAAATGCACCAGTGCTCGTCACTTGAAAAATGAGTTTCACCAGTAGTCGTCAGGTGTTTGCACCAGTGGTTGTCATGTAAACAAAACATAACAATTTGCTGGATAATCTGATTTTAATTGTGCTTTTACAAAATTTAATGAAACAAAACATCTTTGGCACATACTTAGAACTTAAATCCATCCTTAGTTTTTAAAACACAAAACATTATATGGTAAAATTCAAACTATTGAGCAAGGTTTTAAAATATAACAAGTAAATTCATATGCAAAATAATTTGAAAATTGTTTACTTTTAAAAAAAGTCCTCAAAATTTTATTCGTTCTTAAAAATATCTTTACTTAAAGCAGAGGGTAAGTAGCAAGGGAGGGGCTAATAAACACATTTCCAAGCGTAACTTTGTTCTAAATTATCACAGTAAAATTGATTTTTTATTTTTAAACGTATGGGTTGGTTATGCAAACCTAACACATGCTATAAAGGGATTTTGCAAAATCTTTCGCTTCTCCTCCTCCATTAAGTGCGGGGTGAATGCAAAAACATATTTTCAAGAGTAATTCTGCTCCAGATAATGTCAAGAAAGCAATTTTTGGATGCGTTGATTAGTTATGCGTACCCAACACACACTATAAAGGGATTTTACGCAGTTCTTTCCTACCAAATCTTGGGGAAGGGGAGCAAAAACATTTTTCTTGCACAACTTTGCTCTAATTTATATTACAAAGGTGATTTTCGATGTGTGAGTTTATCATATGTATTCAACGCCTAGTTTTGCAAAAATCTCTCGTCTTCCACCTCCCTTTTTATGTGCGGGGGCAAAAAAATACGTTTTCATACTTAACTCTGCTCCAAATTATTTCAGGAAGGGGATTTTTTTTATGTTTCGGTAGGTTTTGGGTACTCAAAACATATTATAAGTTGATTTTGCAAAATTACTTCCCCCTTCCACAGGCAGACTGACCAAAAACACATTTTCAACCTTAGCTCTGTTCCAAATTAACGTGATTTTTGATCCGTGTGTTGGTTAAGTGTACGCAATGCCCTTTGATAGAATTTCGCCAAACTTTTAAATTTACTCGTGGGGAAGGGGAGAGGGTAATAAAAAGCAGTTAAGATGATGCAGAAGGCAGGTGATGCCAATCATCATATTGCGGGCCGGAAAGCTATTGCAGAAGGCAGCGGGAACTTTAACTGTGGTTTCGACTGATTTCAAAGATTTTTTTTTTTTAATAATGATATGGAATTTTTGAGATTTTATTTATATGTAGTGATCAGAAAAGGGGGCAAAGCCTGCTAGTTTTATTTATAATTATGTATTATTCTACACATCAAGCTAATGTCTTCAAATATTATGGATCTCCATCTTATAATTTTAATTACTTAAGTAAAACAGTCAATCAGGGTAATTTTGATCAACATTTTAACTATTTTCCATTCTTTTAAATATATACTCAAAATACTTTCATAATTATTGACTAAATGATTAAGATACTAAAAAAAAAAGCAAATATAAAAATTTGAAAAGTTATCATTAATAGAATGAACTAAAATTCGAGGGGAAAAAAATAATAGGAATTCCAACCAAATTTTATTTTAAATCAATACATTAATACTGAAAATGCATATGGCCAACCCCTCCCCCCCCCTTTTTTTTTTCTTTCTTTTAAGAGTAACTGAAATTTAGTTCCTTCTACTGGCAATAAATTTTACTGATATTTGCTTGGGGCTTTTAAAAGTAGCTCGAAACATTTGGCTAATAAATTATGAAAAAAGTTGACTTTTGTACATGCACAGAATTATTTAGTAAAAATATTCATATTTCATCAAATATTGAACATTTTTATATTTTGATTTCTTTCTTACATTTCTTACTGTAGTATATAAAGTTTGTTGAAAATTATACTGATTCAGACATTGGTATCAGAATTCTCCATGTCATATAAACAGAAAACTTATTATTATTATTTTTTCTTTAAAAAAAAAAAAAAAAAAAAAAAAAAAAAACTGCATGAATACAGTGTTTTCATACAATAATTATAAGAAGCCTCATAATCATATCATATGTTACAGCTACGATGCATTCCAAAAATTATTTTTTACAGTGTAATTTCAAAAAAAATTTTTCTTTAATTTGTTAATAGTCCTTTTTGTCTCCAGGACAAAAGTTTTGCTGAAATCCATGAGGTTTAACTTGTTTTTTAAACCTATGAAGTTTTAGGACAATTTCATCAGGTATTTTTTCCAGATATTTGAGAAACATCTAAAATCAATATGTGTATTAGGTATAGAGATTGAGGCCCATTGTGTGAGCTAGGGACATAGACCTGGGCCTTTCTAAGGGGTCCCAGCACATATTTATGCACATTTTGGGATGTAAAATTGGAAGTGTTCAGTCACATATATCAAGGTAATATAAATAACATCTTATAATACTCTTTTGATATCTGGTAAAACTAAAATTCCTTTATTCACGTAAAGCAGACTCCAGACTAATTTGATAGAGTGCAGTATCTGGCTGCCTTAAAAAAAAAAAAAATACATATATTTTAGCACTTGGAGTTTTCTAACATTTTAAGTATCCAGAAGGCTTTTAAATACTTTTCTTCCTGATATTCAATTGTCTGGGGATAGTTTTAGATGGCTTCATCAAGAACAAACGCATACCTATAGCTTACAACATATATACAAGTAAAAGTAGTAATTTACTTTTGTCATGTAAAAAAATTGCAACATATTAGGGTAACAAATATAAAAATGTTGCCTGATGTGAAAGAAAGTAGACAAAGAATCATTTTTGAAAATAAGTTGCACTTTTAATTGAGTTCCCGCTTCTTTCACTGATTTTTTATTCTAGAGTCAGCATTACCATAACCTAAAGAAACAGCACATAGAAATAAATTATAAATGATATTGCTTACAGAAAACTGAGCTCCATTTTCATTTAGTGATTTACTGAATGCTTCAATACTATTACTCTTTTCAGCAAGATGAATAATAAACTCAGCTGAAATGAGAAAGAAAAAAAAAAATTAATAAGCATTTAAAACTGACATGATCGACAATATTGAAAAATGGGTGAAATTCAGTTGGGTATGCTCAATTCATTGGCAGTATTTTATGTTTGTGTTAGAGATGGGGGTAAGAAAAAAGTTGCTATATTGTGCTTGAATTTTTTATAATAGTCGTAACAGAGCAGAAATTTGCTGCAGTTAAAGTTTTCAAAGATATTTGCACAATGAGCGAGCAAGCTGTTGTAAGTTGTGAAACAGGGAAAAGGCGCCGCAGTCCCCACCAAGCGGGACTTTGCTACAGTTAGAATTTTCAAAGATGGAGATTTTCACGTGGTAAGCGAACAGACTGTTTCTGATACTGAAACGGGAAGGGGGTGCTGCAGGTGCTACCGAGCGGAAATTTACTACAGTTAGAATTTTCAATAAAGATATTTGCACTATATGTCAGTAAGCTGTTGTAGGTCCAGAAACGGAAAAAAAGCGGCGCAGGCTCCACCTGATGGGGGTTTCATACAGTCGGATTTTTCAAGGATAGCGAACCAGTTTGTTGCTGAAGGCGGCTAGTTAATAATAAACTAGTATTTTTAGTAGAGACTCGGAGAAAGAAACAATTAGTGGCCAAATATAGAATGACATCAGTTACAATACGAGGAATCGCTTTCCACCTATACTTTTCCTTTTACATGGGTAAGTCAACTGCTGCTGCCATGCCACCTCTCACCTACCGCAAAGATATGTATATCATCCTCGTTCAGTTTTTAATGATCACTAACTCGCGCGAGTCATGAGTGATATTAAGTTTTCACTCTGTTTTGGTCATATGTCTTGTGTGAGGAGAGAAGAGGAGGGCATTATGTTGCTCTGAGCTTGTTACAGACGATGCAATATATGACGAAAATGGTCTGGAAATCGGGTCCAGAATAGTACAAATAGCGAGACTAGCTGGACCTGGTGGCTGCAGCCCCTCAATCTTTGCCGCCCGGGGCAAGTGCCCCCTCCCGTCACCCCCTAGATCCAGGCCTGGTGGCCAGTATTATCAATTTCATTAATAGCCACTTTTTTTTAGGATGAGAGGACTATTTCTTTCAGAGAGCAAAAAGCATTCTCACTGTTTTGCAGACACAGGGAAAAAAAAGATAAGAATTATGACTATTTAAACACATATAAAATAACAATAATAATAATAAAAAACAAAACGAACAACGAAATTATAATTTGTTACAAAACATTAAACAATTTAAAAATAAGCCTCTCATCCCAAATTAAAATCTGTTTAGGACTGAAATAATAACAACAGTTTTTATCTTCTAAGTGATTAAGTTATATAGCACCTTTTTTTTTTTTTTTTTTAAATTATTACTATTTAAATAAAATAGTCTGTTACTTCACACTTCAGTATCACCATTCACAATTCAAAGCAATATTTTCTAGCAAATGAATTAGCAGATTCAGTATCATCAATACCTTACATGATCATATGTAAAGATGACAGCTAGCAATTTTATTTTTATTTTCTTATTTTTTTCTGAAGACAAATCTTTTAAAATAATTTTATTACAGTAGAGTTAAGGTATTTTCTCTTAAAAAGTATAGATACGGAGAATTTTAAGATAACTTTCATAGATGTCAGCATTGCAGCATTAAAAAAAGAAAGGTTTCTACTTGAAAATGGGAAAGAAAAATGATTTCTACACCAAAGAATACAAGTAGGAAAAAAATAAAAATAATAATAAATACATTTAAGCCAAATGAAATTTTAAACAAAATCTGCAAATATAGCATAAATGGGTAGAACATACACTTAATACTGTAGAGAAAAATTGTGGATCGCAGGATATTTGATTGTAGATCGCTAGTTTGAAATGGAGCAGGAAGGGAAGGAGGGCAAGAAAAATTATATGATATACTGAACAATTCTACCTCTTTAGCTGATGATCATGATGCAAATTTATATCAATATTGACATTTAAGCTGCGGAAAGAGAAAGACTGGAAATCACAAGGCTTCTGCTCTTCTGCAGGATGCGTAATTGTTGATTGTTAGTGGGAAAGGAGGAGGGCTCAAAAAATTACATGATATTCAACAATTCTACTTCTTTATAGATTCTAGAATCTAATAAAGTAAGTTTAAAAAGAAAAGCAAGATGTTGCTGATGTTGAAAGATTGTAAATAGCAAAAGCTTTTGCAATGTATTTGATCGTTGATTGTTCCCAAGAGGGGTAAGGAGGGTGGAAGGCACAAAAAATTACATGAATGAGAGATATTAAACAAGTCTATCACTTTTTTGATTCTAGAACCTAATAAAGCAAGTTTAAAATGAACATTGACATTTATGCTCAGGATGGGGAAAGATTGAAAATTACACGTTTTCCACAGAACAACTGATTGCGATCATCATCACAAGCTTTTTCAAATTTTTATAGATCACAGAAAGTGACGACTGTAGTAGCAACTGATACATAAATTTTTAACTGCCATCTTTTTTTTATTTAACCGTCATGTGGTGAGTGGCGACCATTAATTTTCCCCTTTACAAAACAGAACATAACTTATTTATAATACTGTTTTCTAACTTGAATTTATTGTATACTATATACTACAGTATTAGTATATGTATCTCTATCATGAAGCTGATGAGCATCATCACATTGCACCACCGGTTAGAAGAAATACAAACCTAAATTTAGCAATTTGTAGTTTGTAACAAATTGCATACACTGAATTAACTGATATGAAACAGCTTCTCTGCTCATGCTTTGCATCAAAATATTGAACAATATTATGGTGTATGATACTCTTGACATAACATAAACATATGTTATAATGCTATTCGTGTTTATAGTTGCCTCAAACTATAGAGTTCTTTCTTTTTACAGTACTTTTATAATTCTTTATCTTGTGCTTTTTATACCACAGTTTTCTCAAAGCAACCCCATATGAGGCAGCTATATAAAAGAAAAGTATCACTGTTTCTATTGAATGATGCTTTTAGTTGGAATTAAAAATTAATTATCATTTCTAAAAATAGAAAATATAAATAATTACTTAAATGTTTATGTCATAACTCTTCTTCTTAGCACTTAAAAAAAAAAAAAAAAAAAAAAAAAAAAAATACATGATGTTTTTCAAAGATTTATACATATTAAAAGGAAAATAAAATTTCTAATTATTTATCTACTTATTGAATGCATCTTAATGAATCCAAAAAACAAGAATCAAATTTAGCTATAAATCATAAGATGCACCTAGTTTGAAATGAGTTTCGACGCAATATCGAATTTTTACGTTTTTCCAGTTACAAATAAAAATAATCAAATAATGGCAATATAAAAATTCATTATAATAAAATAACAGATATTTACCTAAATCTTTGTCATTAATCTCTAAGTGATTTTCAAGTTCTGTACACACTTTTGAAACAAGAGAAAGATATTCTAAACGTTTGATTTCTTCCATATTACTAAAATTTTCAAAATAATAATAGCACTACTGATAACAAATACAATATATACTCATTGTAATTACAGTATTATCAAGAGTATTACGTGAAATAAAAGTTTGTTTATATTATGATTGCAAAAAATATGTGATTAGTAGAGTTGGTAGGTAGGTTGCCTGAAACGTTCAAAATATGTCACATTTATCCGGAGAGGATGAAATTAATCAAAAGCATTTACATGAAGGTAGAAATAGAAGGAGGAATATCTCCTATGGCGTTTCAGAATCAAAACCGGTCCTAAAATTCTTTTCGCCGCATCGTGACGCTAGTATCGATACCTGCGTCCATTTAACATTGTTGGAATACGAAATCTTTATTATTTTGTTTATTAAATTAATATTTTTAAGTGATATCAGCTCACAAATGCTAAAAAATTATTCACAGAAGTTAAGTGCAGACAGGCAAGTCATAAACACTTTCAATTCCATTAGAAAATATTAAAAAAAAAAAAAGTTTTATTAAGGGGGGAAAATTGTATAAAATATTGTTTAACTGATTTTTTATTAACTTTTTTTTTTTTTCTTCTTGTGTGCATGTGTGTGGACATACGTTTTAATAATTATTTAATTTTAATACATTATTTAATTTTGAACATAATTATTTTAATTTAATTTGATTTAAATTAATTTAAAACATGTTTAATTTATATTAAACATAAGTAAACGATTTATTCTCTTGTTTAAAATATATTAAAAAAAAAAAAAAAAAAAAAAAGTTAAAATGCATTTTAAATTACCACAAACTAATAATAATTACTATCAGAATGATATGAATAAACAATGTAAATTTGAATAATTAAAATAATTTAGAATTGTTTTCCAGAACTACGATTTTTTCTATTAAAAGGCCACTTTGTAAAAGTCCAATACTTGAAGGTATAGTTGGTATCCTTTTTAGAAAGGTTTCGCTGTATTTTGTTGCCTAGTGCAGGGATGGAACACGGGCGCAGAATTCATACCGGAATCTGTTTAAGAAATTTTACTACCTATAATATCGTTGATTTAAGAAGTAGAAAATTTTCTTACATTGATAGTGGTATGAATACTGCGCCCGTGTTCCATCCCTGCTAGTGATATATTAAAAAAAAAAAGAAAGTTTTTAGTCCCCTACAATAGCCGAGGAGTTTTGCTCTCGAAGCTAGAAGAAGGGGAGTGCCGTGTGCGATCCCATGTAGCACTTGCCAATCTAGCCGTTCGGAGTTTTCCGTGGTTTTCTCCTAAATTCACGGATGATAACCACCTAGAAAGACCACCACCAGAATCCATCTTCCCTTATGCACAAGTCCCTAGTGCAGACAATAGGTCTTAACCTATATACCATACCATACTTGTAATTTTTATCAAAATATTTTCACATTTAAATTGAACATAAAAAAAATGATTTATTCTCATATTTAAAATAATTTTTTTTTAAACTTAAAAAGCTTTCAAAATTATCATACACTAATAATAATAATTATCAGAATGCTATATTCATAAACAATGTGAATTTGAATAATTAAAATCATTTAGAATTTGTTTCCAGAATTCCTATTTTGTCTGTTAAGAGATAATCTTTGTAAAGGTACAATATTTCAAAGTACGGCTGGTGGCCTTCTTAGGAAGGTTTCGATGTATTTTATTGCCTGCCAATAATTTTTGTGATAATTTTACACGAGAGATTCTGCTATCGAAGCTGGAAAACGGGAAGTACCGGGTTCGATTCCATGTAGCATATGTCAACCTAGCCTTTGTGAGTTTTCCGTGGTTTTCTTAGAAATTCGCATTAATGTGAGCTAGAACCATACAAAAAGGCCCATAATCAGAAAGCATCTTCCCTTATGCCCAGGTCCCTAATGCAGACAACTGGCCTTAACCCGTATACCATACCTGCATTTTTTATCAAAATGCTTTTACATTTGAATAAAACATAAGTACTTCAAAAAGGAATATAAAAAATGTATATATATATATATATTATCAATAACTTATCATAGAAATAATACTGAAATGAAAATAAAACTGAATATGATACAAATAATATTGAAAGTTGAACAATTTGTTCTAGTACGAAAAATGTTT
Organism: Salticus scenicus; assembly: GCA_963930645.1. Taxonomy (NCBI): domain Eukaryota; kingdom Metazoa; phylum Arthropoda; class Arachnida; order Araneae; family Salticidae; genus Salticus; species Salticus scenicus. The sequence continues at coordinate 232,617,381 of OZ005655.1, forward strand.
TTTGAAAAACAAAATTATTCTTGAAAAGCTGTTATGATTAAAACAAATTAATATTAATGATTGTTAGAAAAATATATAGAAAAATTATGCAAACTTCAATAGTTAAAATCATTTAGAATTTGTTTTATAAATTAAGATTTTTTGAACCTATATTAAAAGGCCTCTGTATAGGTGCATTATTTAAAGGTATAATGGATGGCCTTTTTGAGACATTTTATTGTATTCCATTTCTAATCAATAATTTTTGTGATAACTGTAATTCTTTCACCCCACCAGTGGTCGAGAGGTTCTGATCTCGAAGATGGAAGACAGGAAGTGCCGGGTTCGATCGCAAGTAGTGCTCATCCATTTAGCCGTTCGGTTTTTGTCGTGGTTTTCTCTGAAGCTCACATAAATACGTGAAACTTAGAAAACTAACTAATTCAAAAAACTAACTAGATAAACTATCAGTATTTTAAGTAATTGCAGTTTATGTACAACATTTACGTATATGTTATATGTGTAAATAAGTTAAAAATGACATCTTAGTAAACATAATTGCAACTTATGCATAACTAAAAAAACAATGTTAGTTGCCATTTGTCATTCAACTTGCTGATTCTAATTTCGACCCCTGTTTAGATGCTATCGCAGTTTTAAAAAAATTTGGCTTATATAGACCATAATCATAAAGAATTATTCTTTGTGTCCCTGTAAAAAAAACTATAAACTCTAGATTCACCAAAATTTATAGAGTTCGTGTGACGGTGACTCGTAAAACGTGTATAAATTTTCATCTCAAATGAATAAGATGTTTAGACACTATCACACTTTACAAAATATGGGCCCATAAACCATAAAGATAAAGAATTTTTTTTTTTTTTTTTTTTTTTTTTGTGTCCCTATTTAAAAAATATATATATATATATATATATATATATAAATGCTAAATTCATCAAAAGTTTATGCTATGGGAACCTATAACATATGTACCAATTTTCAGCTCATTCAAACAAAGCCTTTACACGCTATCGTCTTCACTCACATACATCATAAAAAAAAATATATGAATTCAGGAGACCTCAAAAAGTGTAGATCACACCAAAATCTCAAAATCGTTTTTTTTTTTTTTTTTTTTTTTTTACATGATTACAATGCATTTCTCACTATAGCGTTTAGAAATTAAAAAAGTGTTGAAATATGATCAAGAGAAATACCCTTTTCAGTCCATGATGTATTTGAATTCTTTTGTCTGTCGGGGTATAGAAACCAATTTTTCTACAACTTTCAACAATCAACATTTTGCAATAAAGCTGAAAATTTTAAATAACATAATATATGTGACTCATAATATGTGTATAAATGTTCATCTCAAACAAATAAGGCATTTAGACATTATCACACTTTGCAAAATTTGGGCACTCAGACTATAATCACAAAGAATTTTTCTTTGTGTCCTTGTAAAAAAACTATGTACTAGATTCACCAAAATCAAAATGTGTTGTGCTATGGGGAACTGTAACATGTGTACCAATTTTCAGCCATTTGAACAGAGCGTTTAGACGCTATTGTGTTCACCACATCATTTTCAAAATAGTAAACATGAATTCAGGAGACCTCAAAAGTGTAGAAACACTAAAATCTCAAACTCTTATTTTTGAAATGATTAAAATACTTTCCTTCTGATAGTTTTCTGAAAGTAACAAAGTGTTGAAATGTGATCAAGAGAAATAACTTTCTCAGTCCATAATGTATTTGAATTATTTTATCTGTCTAGATGTAGAAACCAATTTTACTACGACTTTCAACAGGCAACATTTTACAATAAAGCTGTAAAATTTAAATAACATACAATTTTTTTAAAAATTCTAATAAAACTTGGAGGCACGTGAATAGCCTTTGCAGGGAGATTTCACTCTCTTCTATTTCCTACAGATAATTATAATTATTTAGCCCCCACCAGTGGCTGATCCAGTGATTCTTTTCTTTGAGCTGGAAGACGAGAAGTACCAGGTTTGATCCCAGATCATGTTTGTCGACCTAGTGATTCGAAGTTTTCTGCATTTTCCCCCCCTTTAATTTGCATGAATATGAGCTAGAATTCTTTAGAAAGATCCCAACTGAGGCCATCTTTTCTTAGGTCCAGGTCCCTACTATAGACAGACTTCCTTAATTCAAATACCATATCATGCTTGTAATTTTTATCAGAGTATTTTCAAATTTAAACAAAACATTAGCATTTCAAAAATGAACTCAGAAATCTACGTTATCAATATCTTATGATAGAAATAATACTCAGCTGAACTGTTGTTCTGGTATATAAAATATTTTTTGAAAAACAAAAGTATTCCTGAAAAGATTTCAAGATTAAAAGAATATTAATGATTAACAGGAAGCTATATTGACAAATTATTTAAATTTGAATTAAATTAATTATAGTTAAAATCATTTAGAATTTATTTCCTAAATTAAGATTTTATTAATGTAGAAGTCCACCACTATAAAGGTATAATATTTAAAGGTACAGTGGGTCGGCCTTTTTACAGAGGTTTTACTGTATTTCATTTTTAATCAATAATTTTTGCATTCCACCAGTGGTTTAGAGGTTCTTTTCTTGAAGCTGGAAAACTGGAAGTGCCGGGTTCAATTCCAGGTTGCGCTTATCCCTATAGCCATTCGAATTTTGCCACGGTTTTCTCCGAAACCCATGTACACCCCCACATAGGACATCTTCTTAAAAAGAATTCTCTACTATACACAATTGGTAGTAATCCGAATAACATGCCTACCTATAACTTTTATTGAAATATTTTCACATTTAAGTGGAACATAAGTACTTCAAAAAGGCATCCAAAAAACCTTACATTATAAATAACTTAGGAGAGAAATAATACAAAGCTAAGCAATTTTCTTATGTTTGGTATAATAAAAAAAAAAAAAAAAAAAAAAAAAAGAATCCCTAAAAGCTTTCAAGATTAAAATAATATTAATGATTATCAGAAAACTATACAGACAAATTATTTATAGAGCTAAAGTCTTTTAGAATTGGTTTTTTGCATTTATGATTTTTTGAACCTCAATTTAATGACCACCTATGTAACCGTCCAAAATTTAAAGCTACAGTTTGTAGTTTTTAACAAAATATTTTCACATTTACATAACAGATAAATACATAAAAAAATAAAAATAATAATAAATAAAAAAAAAAAAAAAAACTTTATTTCTTTTATAACTGATGTTTTTGTTAAATAAATTTATAATAAAAACCTCTTGAATAATATAGCATAAAAATTTTTGTTACTTATAAACTATAATTTTTGCTAAATTAATTTTACGTGAAAAGAAGATATTTTAATTTGTATTCTGTATTAAAAGCAAGATATTAATATTTTAATCTTATTTAACAAATATAATAAGCAGAATAATTAATAGGAGGAGGTAAATAATTCCAACAAAATTTCTTCTCCTCATAACAACATGAGTTCAAAGAAAATAAAATAATATTCAATATTGCTATTTTAAATTATGAAAAAGAAAATCGAAATATTTACATTCATGTTCGTTCGTGCGCATGCCTGAATCAAATAAATAAATAAATAAGACTTTCTATTTGCGATAACAGATGGCAGCAGCACTGATATATGCGTCCCGAATAGTTCGTATTGGGACCGGATTTTACACTACGCCGTTATCGTACCTGAGGATTGTATTACCATGAGCATTTATTTGATTAAAAAATACAGGCTTATGACGATTAGCTTATTTCTTTTCTCATTTCTTTCTTTTTTTTCTTTAATGGAAAAACTGGTTTTCTGGTTGGCAATTGGATGGATGGATGGTTGGTCATTTAACTTTTAAAAGTAGTTTGGCAACACTAAGATCGGTGTTTTTGTTTACATTCCTTGAATTGAATGCTCTGAACATTTTTTACCGTTGACTTTATACATGATTTATATACATATATATGATTAATTTTTTATGATGATTAGTTTAAATATTTTTATTTTGTGCTTGTTTCCTGTTTTGAATATACATGAAGGTTTGCATTTTAATTTTTTAATCAAATTTTTGACAATTTGGGTGTGGTTTTAAGTTACTCTCATATTTACACTTGGGAACTCTTCCAATTTAATTATTTTAATAAGCATGAAAAAAATTGTTAATTTATAATGAGGAATTTCCTTCTAGTTCTCTCCCCTCCTCCTTTTTACAAGATTACTATAAAAAAATTATTTTAATCGTACAGAAGAGCTGAGCATCGACAGACAATTTTATGATTTTTATAAATGTTATTGTTTATGTAATGTAAACGAAATTAGTGTTTTATATAGCATTATTTCTTTGTAAAAAGAATAATTAGATAAGTAAAGTACAAAAAAAGAGAAATGTATGACTTCTGAATTGCTTCATTTGAAATAGAGGTAAATATTAAATTACATATAAATAAAAAATAAGGTTTTCGCTTTACATTGCCAATTGCTATTTCTGTCAATTTTGACTGTTTTGTGTTTTTTCTTATGCTACAATCAGTGGCGAAGCTAAGAAAATTTTCATGGGTAGGCTAAAAAAAATATTAATTATGAAAAAAAAAAAAAAAATGCTTTGATGCTTTTTTTATTTTCCGAAAATCCAAAGATACATATGTAAAGAAAATATTGTATTCATGACAAAAAGTCGACTATATATTAAAAAAAAAGTTACTGTCACTGGTGTCAAATTTTTTTGTCTGCGGCAGGTGAGAGGTATCAATGTGTTCCGAATACTCCAAGGGAGACATTTCAGCTGCTTAGAAATTTCTAGTATTTTAATTAAAGAAGTTATTAACTAAAAACGACAACTTTATGAAGGTACTCTGTTTGCCATTTTGAAGAAAGTTTCTTCCAGTGATGTTGTTCTTCTGTCATGAAGTCATTTTACATGGGAAAATTAAAATATGATCCATGGTTGTGCGTAAGTAGATAGGTAGGTTCGATTTAACGTCGCACAGGGGATCCCCCCCCCAGCTTTGGTGATCCCCAGAGGTGTAGTGTGGAGGGGAACATGGAGGACTTTGCAGCCACGACAGATTTTATATGCACCAGCCACCATTAGTGTACCCGACGGTCTTTGGCCAACTCAAGTATCGAATTGGCAATCTTCCAATTATGTGCTCGGCACTTTATGGACTAAGGGTTACATACAAACGGAATGCTTGCAATTTCGATGACGTAAATTTTGCAAGTTTTTTTTGCAAATACAGTAGGCAGCAAAAGTAACAGAGCACTAGCGAAAATTCCTATATGAAAAAAGCACTCTTAACACAGTTTTGTTAAATAAATCCTTGTTGAATCATGTTCTTAGACTGACTAAGAACATGATTCGACAAGGATTGTTGGCTTAGCCGTTAGGAATTTTCCGTGATTTTCTCCGAAATTAGTGTAAATATGGGCTAGGACCTCTTATGTTAAGTGACACCTATAAAAAGTGACACCTCTATTGTTAAGTGACACCTATAAAAATTAGGGATTTTTCCTCTCGTATCTGTGTATTATTAATTTAACCCATTCATTTTTAATTTTTTCGTTTCGAAGCCATTTTACTGGGATGTGTTTTATATATTTTTAAGTCATTAGGTACTAATAATATTACAAATTTTTCAGGAATACTGAGAAACTGATTGTTTTCTATTTAGCAAATTCGTAGCAATGAATAAATGATTCAGAAGTAAAAAACTCTGACCGCGTATACACGTTCATGACCATGAAAGGGTTAAATTAAGGTGTACTGATCCAAATTCATCATTTGAGACAATGTTTCCACCGCTTGTTTAACAACCTTTCAGGGACGGTGATGCCACTACAGCATCACCTAATTTTAATTTTCAACCGCAAAAACTCATCCCGGAAATTATTTAGCAAAATTCTACTTTTATAACATAGCAAAAAAAGTCGTCAATTTCTTTTCTTTTAAATTTGTTCTTGAATTCTGGTGGCAGTGTAATTTGAATGATCCCAATTACCTTGCGCCACAAAGGGTTAGCTTTTGAATCGGTTTTTATAATCATTTTCATTCAATATTGTGTCTGCTAAAATGACCTCTTTTTCAAAATTAAATGTCTTCTATTTTCTTATAAAATAAAAGATAATGCGAAATTTCACCTTTTTTTTCCAATAAAAATTTCTGGTCACCTTATATGTAAAAAACAGAGTAAGTTAATCACATTTAGTGGCGAGTAGCTTTTTTTTTCAGCAAGAGTAATCTAAGTTGAAATTTCAGGCCCTGTGTTAAACAGTAAGCAACACTGTTATATAGAAATGTATAGAAGAAAGTTTTGTGATAGCTACAACATACTAGTTTTTTAATTACAGTTCAACGTTCATGTAAATATATATATATACATATGAATATTCGAACAAGTAGCTTGAAAATTTTCTTAAACTGTACATGCTTGAAAGTTTATTGAAACTGTACAACATTTTAAATATTTTTTTATAACACTTTCCAAGGCAAATTAAACTAAGTTTTAATTTATCTACAGTTGATATTATCCAAGATCCACACACACACAAAGAAGTTCATGGAATGGATAAAAAAAAAAAAAAATACCATTGACAGTCTTTTAAACAAACGAGTAGGCAGAATGCGTCAGTTATTAAAGTTGTTCTTCCAGGAAATTAACCATGAAATGTATTGCATATTTCATAAAAATTTGAGCAAAAATAATAAATTTCCTCCATGATTAATTTGATATTTAATTTTTAACACAACCTTTAAAAAATACATTTTTTTTTATCTATCAATTTTTAATATTATTTTTCTTTCATTTCTGTTATTTCCCCAGTTTTAGGGCAGCAGAACCCAGCTATATCTTTTATTACTAAGGAACAAAATGCTAATATTGGCGACACTATTGATCTTCATTGTGCAGTTCACTATGCATCACAATATCCAGTAAGTTGAAGATTGTGACATATTTAGATTAATAATTTTTCATTGTTTGTATTTATTCCGTGTTTGTGTTATTATTGTTTTTGAAATATGTTAAAAAGCTGCTTTATGTTAAACATAATATTAAAACTTAGAGTCTTATATGTTTCCCATACATTTACTTAACTAAGAATATATAGGTATATATATAAATTTGGAGCGACTCCATTCAAATTTCGAAAAATTAAACAATTAACGTTTGTTCAGAAAAAGTAAAGTAAAAGAAGTTATTAAATAAACAAAAGAAAAAATTATAATAGGATGTTTCAGTATTTTTCTCTATATAATATGTTTAATTTAATGCTATTCTATTTAAAGTAATTTTAGCCCTTAGATCATAATGATAAAGAATATTTCGTTGTATCCGTGTAAAAGTCTATAAGCTAGATTCACCAAAATCTGTATATTTTGGGCAACAGTGACCTATAACATGCATATAAATTTTCAGCTCAATCAGATAAAGCATTAAATGCTATCGCACTTTAAAAAGTGTAAGCCCATAAGCCATTATGATGAAGAATTTTTTGTTGTGTCCCAGTATAAAAACTATTAGTGCTGGATTCTTTAAAATTCATACAGTTTGTGTGATGGTGGCTAAAACGTATATAAATTTTCAGTTCATTTGAATGAGATGTTTAGACGCTGACACATCTTAAATAATTTGAGCTCATAGGCCATAATTATGAAGAATATTTCTTTGTAGCCCTGTAAAAGTCTATACAGTTCTTTTGATCAGGGTTTAAACTGCCATTAGTTTTTTTAGCATTTTGCTAAAAGGTATCATATTTTGCTAAAACAAGTCAGTCAGAATTTCGCTAAAAAGCTAAAACTGGATAACTGTATAAAATATCTCTATAATAATTCAGATTTTTTTTTTTTTTTTTGTAATATTTGCAGGCAAAAACTACGAAAGGACTGAAATTTTTGGGAATCCTTATTTATATAGTAATTTGGATTTTTTTAAAATTTTCAATGATTGAATTTAAATGCAAAAATATTTAAAAGTATGTTAGAATTCAGAATTTGCTTCATAGAAGCATTTTTAGCACTAGTATTTCACGATTATCTACCACTACATTTTACTTGATTTTTAAATTGCTTTTTCATTTTACACATATGATATGAATAGTTCTTTTTCTATTGATAAAATCAAAACATAGTTTCCCTGATTCATATTTTTAAAGTCACAAATATGGATGCTTGGTTAAAATCATCAATGAACCAAAGGAATAGAAAGCCAAACTGAGGATAACAAAGCTAAGTTAAAGAAATCAATGGTATCCAAAGAATTAACTTTCGAAAAAGCTAAAATAGTGCTTGCCTATTTTCGCTAAAATGCTAAAGTAATTTTTTTGCCAGGTTAAACCCTACTTTTGATGATGACCTATAATAAGTATATATATTCTTTGCTCAATTGGATTGGGTAAGGCATTCAGATGATATCAGACTTTAAATAATTGCAGCCCATAGACTATGATGATAAGGAATCTTTTGTTGTTTTGTTGTTTCCTATTCCTGTAAAAAATCTATAAGTGATCGAGTCACCAAAATCCATACAGTTTGTGTCACTATGACCTATAACATATATATTATAAATTTTCAGCTCAATCAGATAAGGCATTTAGACGCTATCATACTTTAAATAATTTGAGCCCATAGACCATAATGATAAAGAATATTTTGTTGTGTCTCTATAAGTACTAGAAAAACTATCAGTGCTAGATTCACGAAAATCTGTACAGTTCGTGTGATGGTGACCTATAACGTGTATATATTTTCAGTTCACTTGCATAAGGTGTTTAGACACTATCACACTTTAAATAATTTCTGCTCATAGACCATAATTACACAGAATTTTTTATTGTGTTCCTGTAAAAAAACTAAGTGCTAGATTAACCAAAATATATATAGTTTGTGTGACAGTGATCTATAACATGTGTATAAATTTTCAGTTTATTTTAATAAGTCATTTATACACTATCAAACTTTATATAATCTGAGCTCGTAGGCCAAAATGATAAAAAACTTTTCTTTGAGTCCCTGAAAAAAAAACTAAATTCACCAAAATCAATAGGGTTCGTGCTGCGGTGACCTACAATATATGTACTAACTTTCAGCTCATTTGAACAAAGTGTTCAGATGTTATTGTGTCATTTACATACATACATATTAGAGCTGTGCCGATTAAACAGTTTGGTTAATTGATCAATGCTTAGTCCCAATCAATTTTTTTAATTGAGTTAATCGGATCGATTAATTCGATTAAAAATTTTCAAAATCCGATTAAAACTTTCAAACTACGAATTAAAGTGAAAATGCTGTTCTGCCTACAAAATATTTTTTCGCATATTTTACTAACAAACATTCTAAGAAACATCCATCAAATAATGAAAAAGCAAATAAATAAATAAATAAATGAATGAAAATAAATAAATCCTCTCAAAGGAGTTGTTGCACTTTTGTTGATCGAGAAAAAAGAGAGGACAGTTATTAAAAAAAATTCACACTCCATGTGCATGCAGGAGCAACACCACCTGTCTGTAGCCTTCTACAGAAAGTGTTGGCTAGTGTAATAGTATTCTCAGAAACAAGAAGCTTTCCAAAAATATAAATGCTAAAAATTAAAAAAAAAAAAAAAAAAAAAAAAAGGGAGAAGGAATTGAGTTTTTCGCTATCCCTCTGATAGGGGAAATGTCAACAGAATTTCATAATATCTTCACGCGTTTATTGTCTGTTCAGAATTGCTGATAGTAACTATTGAAGTAGAAACAGAAAATAACATTCTGTGTTCTAGTCCGAAGTGACAAAGAAGTACTAAAATATAAGAATTTGAGATTTTTATGATAATGATATGGAATTTTGAGAATTCATTTAAAAATAGTGACAAGCGAGATGAACAAGGCCTGTAAATATAAAACTAAAATATGTGTAAATTCATTTAATGTTTCTTTCAAATTAATTGAAAAATTAATTTATTAAAAAAAAAAAAAAAAAATTCAATAAGTGAAAATATTTATATAAAGTTAACACTTAAAGTCATCAATTATTACTCTGAAAATTGATTTAAATTTTAGCTATGAAACAGATATAATTGATTAGACAAAATTTTTTTTTTCTCAGTCAAATTTATGAATAATATATATATATATATATATATACAATATGAAAGTTGTATTCACCATTGAAATAAAATTATATAAAGAAAAATGAAAACCAATTAAAAGTCCGATTAATCGATTAATGAACTACGATTAACCCAGTTAAAACTCTTAATCGATTCCCACCCCTAATACATACATCACTGTAAAAATAGAAAAAAATGAACTCAAGGATCCTCAAAACATATAGATACATCAAAATCTTAAAGTCGAATGTTTGTCATGATTATAATACTTTCCTGACATAGTATGTTTGGAAAGTAAAAACAACTGATGTGGACACCACACGACTTCCATATACAGCTATTGAACTATCCACATTATTACAGAAACATTGACATTTTTGTGTGTGGTAAATGGTTCATAAAAAAAAACGCAGATTCTAGTTGATGAATATACAGTAGAGTGCCAGAAATCTACCAACCTAAAATCCGCCAAAGTCCGAAATCCTCACAGCTTGTCAGATATGAACAATAAAATTTACTATTAATTAATTACAAACTGCAAATCAGATTTTTTTAAAAATAATCTTGAATGTAGATTCTTTACTTGCATTTTATGATTATTAAAAAAAGTAATTAGTAACATAAAAGACTATCAGAACCAAGTTACTGATAATGAAATTATTGACAGTATATTAAATTCATCAATGAGGTATATACAATAACAAAAGGATTTTTAAAAATGTTATCTTAGGAAGACATAACCATAAGAAAGAACTAACTTAAATTCTTAAAACAATATATTTGTGTTACAAAATAAGAATAAATGATTATTTACAACATACAGAAAAAAAAGAAAATCTCAAAGATGTATGTATGCATGCACAAGTGTAGTTTTGAAAACAAACTACATGTTAACAGATTTTATCAAAATATGACAAATAAATTTCATTTTTATTTATTATTTCTGTTATGTACATTCTTTTAATTTTCAGTATTACTCCTATGTACCTAATATAATTTAATATTCAAGTGAAATTGTGTTATTATTCACTAGTCTGTGTTTGGTTTAAATAATATTCTGCTTTTATTATTAAAAGTGATAATCATTTTTAAGGGCCCCGAAATCCACCAAATCCTAAAATCCGCACAACCTCTGGTCCCGAGCTGCACGGATTTTTGATTATCTACTGTACTTTATTCAATAAATATTCTTGGAACAATCCAATGAAACTTACTCATACCACAAACTTATTGAAAATGACTTTATGTATACTGGAGATATCATTTGTTCAGGAACAGTAATTAACAGCTTGTTGCAAAGTCTCTTATTGACAAACATACAAAGCCACAAACTTAAAAAAAATTTTGGAGGGGTTCATACTTTGTACATAATGTTTAGTTTTAAAAATGAAGTAAAACTAAAAACCTTTTGACAAATCTGCAAATTTTGGGTGGGGCGGATAGTATACTATATGCACCCATTAATGAAATGTAAATGACATTCAATTATTTATGTTTGGTTATGATTGGAAACATTAGTTTGCGTATGATAAAATCAAGAAAAATAAAGCATCTAAAATCAGTTGGATTAATTAAAATTAATATTTAAATAATAAATAAATAAGAATCAAAATTTTAATGCTATTCAGATATCAGTTTTATCAGAAAATTTTAATGATATAGGTTTAAATTTCTCTCTCTCTCTCTCTTTTTTAAATTCACATGTCAGAAAATATTTCTTTATATATATAATAAAATAATAATAAATAAATAAATTTTAAAAAATAATAAAAGATTGTACACATTATTTTATTTATTTATTTTGTGGTACCTTATTGAAATTAAAACACAAAGAAAAATGTTGGGGGGAAAAACGCAAAAATCTCATAAAACATAAAAAAAAAAAATCAAAATAATTTTTTTCTCTTCTTCAACATTAAATATCTCCTAAAATAATGCTCTGGCATATAAGCTGTTTATTTCATTACATTTTTCACACATTTCTGTACAAAATTACTGAATTTCATGTTTTTATGGAAACCAGAAAAGACACAATAAATTGGAAAATGGCAGTGGTATTTTTTTTTTTTTAAGAATGGAGAGATTTTTTAAGCATTTCAACTTAGGTGTTTTCATTACTAATTAGGTTTTATGGGTTAAAGTTGATGAAGATGGAAGAAACTCTCTTATTTCAAGAGACAGTAGTCAAATAATTCCAGATCAGAGGTATTCTGTCCGTCATGATGAAGCTAGCAGTACATACACTCTTCAGGTGATTAGTTTTTGTTCTTTTGCATTATTTATTACTCATTATTTAATCTAGACCTAATTTTGATTGACTTGAAAAAGGGATATTATATATTTCTATTATTTCCTGGTAAATAATATAATATATAATTATATATTAACTTATTTTCAAAAAAGGATTAAATTACATTTACTTTAAAAATATATACCTAAATAATATCCTTTTACAAAATATGCACTTACGGCTTATTTAAAACAAATATATTTTGGACAACCATCGTGTCCATCATCAGTGCATTGCATCTTCTACTGCTCTATCTACCACCCATAAGACTAATCCAATTAATTTTAATACTGTTAATACCCGAAAAATAGCCCCCCTATAATAACCACCATTATGCTCTCAAAAGAGAAGCCATTGAAATAGTTACTAACAATCTATCTATTAATGATCGTGAGCACAGCATAATACCATCTGTATGGCAACAACTAATTAAAAGAAAAAGACCATTTGAAGTGACGAGAATTGAAGATCAAGAGGAGGAAACAAACCAAAACAGAGGGAGTATCACTGCAATGCACTGATGATGGACACGATGGGTGTCCGAAATATATTTGTTTTAAATAAGCCATAAGTGCATATTTTGTAAAAGGAAATTATTTAGGTATATATTTTTAAAGTAAATATATAATTATATTAATGTCCTGTTAAGAAATGCAACAGAAATAATTTGGTTGTGCCAACCACACTCACTCGCTGAAATAAACTTAAGTTTTAGGCATAGTTAACGAAAATGAATTGAATATCTTTTGAAAATTAATCTTTTATAATATTGTTCATAATTAATTTTGTTGGTAACAGAATAGTAATTTTTTTAATTTCAGCTACTGGGTGGAATTATTTTATATCTTGAACTTTTGTAACATGTAGTGTATTTCATTTAGTTATATACAATTCTATTTTATTTAATTATAAGCATGATTCCAAGCAGGCCTTATTGTTTTTCTTCAATGAATGTAACTTTATGTAACACTGTAATTTTCATAGTAAATTTTATCTTTAATTTTTAATAAAAATGATGTTTTCAGTACTAAATAAATAAAGAAAAACCTACTAACTTTATTTCAAAAGACTTTCACTGCCATTGCCCCGGGGCTTCTTCAGTTGTAGTGTGTCTTAGAGAATATCTTTTAATAAAAATGAAGTTTTTAATACTAAATAAATAAATAAAAACCTACTAACTTAATTTCAAAAGACTTTTACTACTGGGGCCTCGGCTATAGTTGTAGTGTGTCTTAGAGGATTTCTAGGGAGGAGGAAAAAGTCAGCAGAAATCCTCTAAGACACAGTACAACTGAAGAAGCCCCGTGGCAACAGCGTGAAAGTCTTTTGAAATGAAGTTCGTAAGTTTTTCTTTCTTTCTTTAATTTTATTTTTAACTCACTTTCTCTCAAGATACCTTTAATTGAATCAAAGAAGATAAATTAAATATCTTATTGCATTTTCCAAACTGATTTTAAATTGTTACCTTTCTTTTTATTATTTAAAAATAGATTAGTAATAATTATTGAATTTTGATGCAATGATATATCAGTTCATGCTATGAAATTTCAGTATATTTATTTATTTATTTCAGATTTTCGAGTATATAATAGTAAAATAATTCCTTTCTTTAAAAGCTATGCTTTTTTTAAATATAGATTTCAAAGCTACAACAAGAAGATACTGGTTTATATCAGTGCCAAGTTTTAATTGGTCCAACTAGCAAATTGACTGAAGATTCATGGGTACATGTTCGGAGTAAGATTTACACACTTCTTTTTTTCTTTTAAACAGATAAATATTACTTGTGTTATACACTACCTTTTCATAAATGACCTGACACTTTCGATTTGAGACATTCTGTCAAATATCTAAAACAATTCATGATAAAACATCCTGAAACATTAGACGTGTAAAGAGCATGCTTACCTCATATAATTTCAGTAAAAGTTTTGCCCTGAAATCAAAAAGGGGACCAGTAAAAAATTAAAGAAAAAACAATGTGTAAGAACATCCTGTAAAAGTAATAGTTGAAATGTGTTTTGGCTGTAGTATGTGATTACGAGGCTTATTCTAATCATCTATATTTATTTATATGAGACTGATGTATATATTCATGGAGCTATAAAAGTTTCTTTAAAAAACTCCCCCCCATCCCCCCCCCCCAAAAAAAAAAAAAAAAACTTTTTTAATTAGTGTATTGAACCCAATGCAGTGCGATTTTTAGAAAACTCGACATACTACATTAGACATAGCATACTTCATTCAGAATATAAATATATTAAATACTTAATGAACTATGAGCATTTTTACTAAATAATTTTTGACTGTACATAAGCAAGTTTTGATGAAATTTCATTTGCATGATTTATTAGCCAATTGTTTGGAGTTACTTATAAAAAAAAAAAAAACCTACCCAAATATTATAAAAATACTAAAAGTTATTATTATTAGATTGAACGGAATTTTAGTTTATGAAAATAAACTGCATATTTACAATATTCAATGCTCTAAAATTTTTTGAATAAGGATTCATTATATCATCTTATTAATGAAAGTGAAATGGTGTCTGTCTGTCAGCTGTCTACAGAAAAATCTACCGCACTTACAGACATGACATTTGGCTATTGGCACACAGATAGTCTCTAACATCCCTGTGTGTACCTCAAAGCCGGATTTTCAAATTTTTGTCATCATGAAGGAAAAATCTCTGCTTCATCATTTTTGTAACTGGTGAGTAAATTTTTCCAACATGTATTTTTTTGTACTGGTAAATCTATAGATTAAAATGAGTTAACTGAGGTGCTGCTTATTGCGATTTTTGAAAGAGTGGTTAACTGTACTTGCATGCATGTATCATAATTTTTTTTGTTTCTGATGTTTGGGATTTTCTGGTATCCATCTTATGTTGGGTATCACTTTGTGCCTAGTTGGCGTAGTTAGATATGGGGTCAATTCGCATAGCTATAAGATAGCTATTTCTAACACCACAAAATGTTCCGGAAACGTAACAATCATATAACATTGAAACATTATAAACATTTCAGAAACGTTTAAAAATGTTCAGATTGCTTTCCGATTAGTTTCAAAAACGTAGAAATGTCCGCGATCATAACAAAAAATCAGATATGTAACAGAAACGTTACAATCACTTAACAGATAGAAAATCAAAAAGGGCGAATGTTTCAGAAAGGTATCAGAGAGCATACTTAAATGTGTTACGTTTTTTAAAGATTGTAAGCTTTTTGCAACATAACTGAAACATTTTGTGCTGTATGTGTATGGGCATAGCTTGACTTTCCTTAATGATAGTTCAAAAGCTGAAGAATCTCTCCAAGATGAAAGATTTTCAACCTTAGTCTCCTGCCAAGATGAAGGAAGGATTTTCATTTAACAGTTCCTACAAACCCTAAAAAGATGCTAAAAGGTCCCATAAAACTAGACCAAAAACAAACCCTCCATAAAATTAAGGGCCTCCTGTTTACCCTGTATGCAAAATAAATGACTTTGTTTTGGTGAAATACCAATCCTGTCAATACCTTAGGAAAATTTACAAAACTGATGGCATTGAGATTTGCATGTCCACCATGGTCAAAAGAGGGAAAAAATGGAGATAGCGAGACGAAAATGATTCAATTTCGTATGATTAAAGTAAAATTGTGCAAAAATTGAACTCTTCTGTTTTACCCTTTGAGGGACAAAGTAATTTTGCCAATTTAAAATGATAAGCAACCAGAATTTATGAACAAGTCTACAAGAAAAGAAATAAATGAAAATTTTTTTCTGAGTTTTAAAAGTAAAATTTGTTAAAATTTTCCGAGCCATGTTTTTGCTGTTGGGAATTAAAATTAGGTGGCGGCTTTCATAGAGTTAAATAAACGAGTGCACAATTTCTACATTCATGGTTTATTTCAAACATTGAGTTAATTTTATTTTAAGAACTATAATTAACTATGTACTAGGCAAATTTTATTTTACTTGATGAATTCATTATTTGTTCAATCATAAAGTTTTGGTCAAATATTTGGTAAAATGAAATGTTTTTCCTTGAAATTTGCTCTGTTCTACCCAAGTATCCCTGTATCATGTTATGTGAACTCACCCCTACAGGTATAGAATTTCTGTAAGTATTACACACATAAAAGAAAAGAGAAAGATCAAAAACCAAAATCTATGGCAACTAGCTTTGATCTCCTGTACAGAATGATTTTCAGTTTTTTTTTTTTTTTTATTATACAGTAAAGTACTGTTTATATGTCTCTCATTTATACATCTTTTACATTTAAACATCCTTTTAGTGAAGTCCCAATGCATTCCTATTCATTTTAATGCAAAAATTCTTCGTCTATACGCCGCTAATGTCGGTTATACGTCTTTTCCTACTAAAATTTGCAAAATTTCTCAACCTGTCATTATTTTCCATTCTAAATAAGATGGATTTTCCCTAGAAAGTATCTTAAATGGAGGAACACAGGAAAGATCGAAGAATACTGATCAAAGAATCAAGTGAATTCACAGTAGAATTTTTAATACTGATAGACAAGCTGCAAATCACACGAATATTAAAGATTTTTAATGTTATTAAATAACTACCTGTATGGACATAAATCGTATGCTTATTATTAAAGATACACAATATATATAATTAAGTTTCAAAATGTGTTCATATAGTTCTTAAGAAATGTTATATAATACTCAATATATGATATATGTAATTAGTACCCCAGTCATGCATTGATAGTATGATTTTTTTCACTTTTTATAATATATATATATTTTTTATTAATTATTGTCTTAAGAAAAATATAATATACATTTACTAACTTAAGAAACTTTATTAATGAGTATTTTCATATAAATTTTGCTTAAGTGTCATTGAATTTGTAGTAATCAAAGTGTTATTATTAAAATTTCCATTATATGTCCATTTATGTGAGTCTCTTGAAAGACCTATAAATGGTGCTTTACTGTGTGTATATATATATATATATATATATATATATATACACACACAATACTCTCTATCAACAAATTTTTAAGAATAAAATAACCAAACAAGTCTTTTTGGCTCAGCCAGAAAGAACAGTAAGTTGATTTTTTTTTTTTTTTGTTCATTTTAAGTAGCCACTAATTTTGAAAAAAGATGGCAGATCAAGTTGATTAATAAATTTGTATGAGACTTTGATGCTAATGCAACTAATGCAAGCAATATATGATTATACATTCAATATTTCTTTATTTTCAGTTCCTCCTGTAATATTAGATAATAGCACTCAAAGTGTTCAGACAACATCTGGGCAATCTGTGTATCTCAGTTGCTATGCCGATGGATTTCCGAAACCAAAAATAACTTGGCGAAGAGAGAACAATGACATCCTGCCTACTGGTGGAGCTGTCTATAAGGGGAATATTTTAGCTATCCACAATATTAATAAACAAGACCGAGGTACTTATTACTGCATAGCTGATAATGGTGTTGGCAAAGGAGCTCAAAGGCATGTTGGTGTAGAGGTTGAATGTAAGTATATAAGTAAAATATAATTTTTATTGTTATAGTGCTTGTATATTTATGTAGTATAAATTAATTGAAACAAAGTTTCATTGATGTAGATTGGTTTCTTATTCAAATAAATTTCTTATTTGATTTGCAGATGTTTTAATTAATACAGTGTGTCCTAAAAGTTCCAGTACACCAACTTAAAGAACTCATCGTGTCCATGATTTTTTTTTTAATATTAAATTTTATCGTCTGCTTATTATTGCATCAATTCTTTAATTTTTATCGTTTGTCTCTTTTCTCGCTCAAGTTGTGTGAGAATAAAGTTTTATGTTATTTTGTTGTTCATAGTGAAATGAGTTTATCACGCATTCAGAGAATTACGCTGCTTGAAGCATATTTTGAATGTAAATCGTATGAAAGATGCAAAGATGTTTGGCGATATAAATATCCAGATGATGCAATACCGAGTAAAAATATGTTATAACAGCTCGTTCAACAATTTCGTAATACAGGTTCTTTGCAGGTGTGTACAGGTTTCTCTACAAGAAGTCACTCCCAGCATGTTAAAACACATTTCTAAACAACCATAAATGCGTTCAGCTTTGCCTCCTAGAAAAGGATGGACATTTTGAACATTTATTATAAATGTAAGTTCTGTATTTTTTCCTCCGTTGCTTTAAACGGGCCTTTTATCATTAGCATGAAATAAATCGTTTTAAGGTTTGTTGTATTGTAAATAAAAAATTCATCAGCGTCAATACTGGAACTTTTAGGACACACTGCGTATATCATGCATTGTTCATAAGCTTTACACTTAGTATAATTTACATTTCAGAACTATTTTTTGTGCTATAAATGTTTTATTTTTTGTAATTAGCAATTTAAAAAAATGTCATAAATATATGGTAGAAGTTTTTTTTTCTTTTTGTTGTTTGTTTGTTTCCTCGTATTTTTGAAAAATGTCTCTATCTCCTTCATAATTGAATGTAAAATAACATAGTAGATTTTAAATATTCTTGATATAGGTTTTGTTTCAGACTAACTTTAATTGGCATTAGCCAACTTTCAAAAATAAAATAAAAGTTTGACTTATGGTATGCCAATGGTATGGCATAAGTTTTTTATCTCCATTAGATAGGTCTTCTTTCACTTTCTGCTCTGCAGCTTAAACTTTTTTTCATCATATCATCATGTCTGTATTCCTAGGAACACACATTCTTTATATGTTTTGTTATTATGATCCATGAAAACAAACATGTGACTTATATAAGTTAGTGGTGGTAAGCGGTGGACTTCTCCACTGTAAGTACTCTGGGAGTTTTTGTGATGAGAATGATAACATTAATCAGCAAACGTTTAATCTTTTCATGAGGTATTTGTCTCCCCCATGTTTTAATATTTAGTGACATAGTAAAGATGATACAGTTCAGAATTTTCTGAAAGATGCATCCTTATAAAGAAATTAACACTTCTAGCGTAGAATAAAATCAGTCAATTTATCACATTATTTTAATTTTGCATCGGTAAATTTTCAATAACTATAGCATTACAGAAATGTTTGTTTTTCAAGTTTCCATCTTAGTTTCTGCTATATATCATCATTAAAAGTTTAGAAAACAACATTTTTGGAACATTTATGATTAAAATATTATATATTTAAAATCTCTTTTACCTCTTAGAGAAAGCTTTTTTTTTTTTTTTTTTTTTTTTAAATCTGTAGTTAAAATGCATTAAAAATGTTTTGTTTGTCTATATGTTCATCTTCAGCTTTCATAAAATGCAAATTAATAATAATAATAATAAAAAAAAGTACAGTCGGTAACAAAAGTGTCCGAACACAAGCAAAAATTCCTATGTAAAAAAAGTATACTTCATACGGTTTTGTTAAATAAATCCTGGTCAAATCATGTTCTTAGTCAGTGTAAGAACATGATTCAATAAGGATTTATTTAAAAAAACCATATGAAGTGTACTTTTTTTACATAGGAATTTTTGCTTGTGTTCGGACACTTTTGTTACCGACTGCATTTGAGAAATTTCTTGTAAAAAAAAAAAAAATAATAATAACACAGTTTTTATTTTTTTCACTGATTCACTATTACTAGTGCTAGAGGCCATATTTAAACAAAATTAAATAATAAATTAAATAAACGAAATAAATTAATAATAAAGAATTTAAATGCAACTGTTTTATATAATAGTACTATACATGTACAGTAGTAATATACATGTGCTTTACTGAAAATTAGACTATAATATCTTACTCGAAGAATCATGTAATTTCATTGCAGATATAATCCAGGAAAGAAAATCCATGGTCAAAAATTCAATTTAGTATACTCACAAAAATGAATTTTAAATTGATTTTGGATATTATTGAATAGTCATAACAAAAACACTTGCATATTAATCGCTAAAATACTATTATACAGTCATATTAGTAAAGATTAACTGATTTTTGCTAAGTTATGTAGTTGAAAGACAGTTTAGGAAAAAGTAGGAGGCGATGTGTTTCAAAAATGAAACCTATATGGATTTTTTTGTTCATATTTAAAATTTGACACTTTTTTTCTCCTTGTAATTAAATGACAATGAAAGTGATCGTGTGCTTTTAAGTGTTTTTTGAAATTTAAAGTTTTAAAAACAAATGAGAAAGAAAAAAGTAAAGTTTTACATAGATTTACTGATTTTTTAATAAAGCTGGTTATTTTTGGGGGTAAAAAATATACTCTAAATTTTATCTCAGTTGTCTATTGAAACAAATTATATCAACAGTTAAATTTATTTTTTTGGGCACTCTCACAAGTTTTTCAGTTAATTGGATTCTAGAGAAAAAAAATCATATATTAAACAAAAAAATAATGATAATAAAATAAAAAAAATAAATACCGTATATTTCCGTGTATAAGCCTAGAATTTTTGGAAATTTTTCGGAAGCTGTATTATAATGGTCGGCTTATATACGGATCTACATTTCTAGCAAAAAACGTACTTCAGAAACAATGACTGAATACATATATTTTAAGCTTAAAAAGTATATATAAAGTAAAATAGTTATATTAAACCTTATTTTTAAATAATTATCACATATAAAACTCTTAAATTAGCAATTTTAAATTTATTTCACGAAACGCTCGATGTAGTCACGTTTGTTTACATTTCTTTTTGACCTACCGGTAACTGAAGTCATCGGCAGAGTGCACGAACGGAGTAAATTCTATGTCTGATTCAGAAATAGTATAAGAGAAACTTGAAAAAAAACAGGACTCCCAATCATATTTTTAATTTATACAATTAAATTTAAATCATCTCTGTTTAAAATGTTTCTAGGCTTACACTAGCAAAAGCGGCAAAGCTTCGTTTTTTTTTTTAGAAGTATTTTTATTTTGTTGAAGATTGCCTTGAAGCACTGATAAAAATACTGAAAAGTAGAAATATACAAAATAATTTAGATACGTCATTAAAAAAAAATCGATGCAATCGGACTTTACACGGCTTATTTATGTAAACATCCAGCGGCGGCATTGCTTCATCGACGTTAGGGTTAGGTCTCCCGGCCCGGTATTACGGTAGCCATCGTTTTCAGCTGCCGGGACTTGCGTTCATGCGTTCGCGTCTGTGTTTGCCTCCCTTCTGATAGGGTTGCCAGAGTTAAAACTATCGCCGTTGGCGAACACACTGCGAACGTTTTACGTTATGGCTAAGCAAGGTAAGGAATTCGATTGGATAAGCACGCATTTCGCGCAATTTCATTGGACAGATTATCCTGAAGGTTGTATAGATTGGCAATATTTTCTCCATTTTGGCGATATACTCGAACTTTAAAAAGAGTATTTTTTCAATTCGGCTTATACACGGGTTTGCAATTTTGGGCAAATTTCTGCATGGAAAAATGTACTCTCGGCTTATATACGGATCGGCTTATATTCGGAAATATACGGTAGTTTGTTTTAGGCATAAATTTTTTAAAATTATTTTCATCTATATTTTTTTATGTAATTAATAGTTTATATTATTAATTTAAATACTTAATATTAAAACATATCTGTCTAAAAGAGACACATACTGTGCTATAAAAACGATCCTTTAGAGAGTTGGCTTTATAATAATAGTCAAGCAAAAAATAATAATTTAGGCAACAAATAGTACAATTTAAGTGTTTTTTTAGTTTGCAGTATTTTTCTATACTGCTTTGTAAGAATCATTAATATCGCTATTTTGAATCTACAAAGCTTTTTAGCAATGATTTTGCATTTAAAGAATTTTTTTATATATATCAGAATAAATTTAATCAGCTTAACATAATTTCTGATTAGAAAATAATTCTCTCTTAATTCATTAATTTCCACTAAAATTTTCTAGCAGGAAGTACTAGTTTTAGGTTTAAATTTTTAATCTTAGTTAGGTTTAATTTTTTTTTGTCATTTAAAGTCAACATAATTAATTCAGGAGCCATTGTATTTTATTTATTTATTTAGTAAATAGTAGTATCTTCCAAGATTTTTAAACTTTATTAATGATTTTTTATTTTTTTTTGCAGTTGCTCCTGTTGTTACTGTTCCACGAAATAATTATAGACAAGCTCTTGGTTATGATATGGATATCTATTGTCAAGTTGAAGCTTTTCCAGAGCCCTCCATTTTATGGCTGAAAGATCAGCATCAGATATTTGACAATCAGCGAGAACATTTTATTACTACTTACAGCTCTGAAACAGGATATTTAGAATCAAAATTACGTATAGCTGATATCGAACTTGATGATTATGGTATTTATACTTGCAAAGCAATTAATAAACTTGGAAGTGATCAGAAAACTATTGCGCTATATGGTAGGATGTTTGATTTTTTGAAAAATATTAAGTTTTCTAGTGCTTGCATTGTCATTCAATATTAATATTCATTATTTTTTTTAATTCACTAATTTTACCACACAATATATTTACTCTAAAAATTTGTGTGTTTATTTTTTTCCATTGTTTCAATTGATTGTTATAAGTATTCTAATACGAATAGAGCTTCACATTCCATTTAATAGCATAAGAACTAACATTTAAAAGAACTAATATAATTTTAGCAGTCACTTTATATAATGTTAAGTATCATATTTATATTGTTTCATTAAACCAAGGATAGACAGTTATTGGGACTAATACTGAAAACATGCAAAAATTTTATAAAAGTATTTTTTATACAACGAAATTTTGTGAAAGAGTTGCTTTTATAAATAATTTTGTGAAAGGCTCCTTTTTATGAAGTAATATTCTGTGAAGAGGCAGCTAAAGGATCCCAATTTCTGCTAGAATCTATCCTCTGATATATTTTAAAAATAATTATTACAATGTTTATTATTATTATTTTTTAAATAATATTTTTCATTTCTTTTTTTTTTTTTTTTTTTTTTTTTTTTCAGAATCATATGAGATTGAATGTCCTCCAGCATGCGGGTTATCTGGTGCTACTTCAAATTTTGCTGGTTTTGTCACATTCCTTTTAGTGTGTATATGTATTTCATCAAAAATGTTTATTCTTTACATTCACTAAGATCTGACTCCATTTATAGGAGTAATTGTGGTTTTAGGTGATTTAGGAAATGTTTTGTACAATTGTAGTGTCAATTTTAATTTAGAACATTTGCAATGAAAGTAAAATGACAAATATAGATTTTTTTTCTTATTGACCAATTAGATGTTAACCTACTGATAAATTATTTTTGTGCAATAAAAAATAGGTGCCTAGGAGCAAAGAAATTCAACTTATACTAAATCACCTTACAATGATATAAGTTTTTTGAGATTGCTATTAATTATAAATTTTGAAACAAAAAGTAATTTTAAATGCTTGCATTTGATTTTTGAATGAATGTAGAAAATGCAGGCAAAAAAAATCTAACTCATAATAAATTATAATTGTAAAATAATTTTTATACTGATTGGCCAAGGTCTTCCCAAAGGGCCTTATTCCATATTCATGAGAAATTTGGTAAACACCACAAAAAGAAAAGGAAAAAAAAAAAAGAAAAAAGAAACCTCTGAAGAGCTAGTCAGTAAGTGCAACCTGGATTTGAACCTGGCACTTCCCATCAACCAGCTTTGAAAGCAAAACTTCTCAAATACTGATGAGGTTTTTAAAGGAAAAAGGAACAGTTTGCTTATTGCCAGTTGTTCAAAACAAATATTATTTTAATTAAATTTAAATATCTAAGAAAATTACTCACTGTATTTGCATGTAGAAGCTGAAACTATTATTAGAATATTACCTTCATTGCAAATATCATATGTTTATTTATTATTATTATTTAGTTGTTAAAATAGTTAATTCAGTTTAAATTTTGAAATTTCAAAAAATAAATCTTTTTGGATATTACATTTATCTAATACTAATCTGTTACTAATTTAATTTTTATTCCAATAAATACATTTTTAAGGAACAGTTTTACTAAATATAAGTATGCTGTAATTTTATTGCATCACAAAGCGCAAATACTTTTTATCCCCATGTATTTCATTGTAAATATTAACAATTTTTTTAATCTGTAAAATGTGTAAATATTTCACCTTCATGTATTTTCAGTCAATTTTAGAGATATTAAATTGTTAAGGTATTGATGTTGTAGTTTGTGTTATTGTTATAATAAAATATACAGTGGATTTACTTTGTAAAGCTGTATAAGGGTTTTAAAAGGTTTAATGCTGTTTTTATTTCTTCGTTTCTTTTTTATTGTATTTATTTTTTTGTTTTTGAATTTTTGATATATTTAAACATATGCTTTTGTAAGAATAAATTAATTCACTAAAAAGAGTGATTTTAAATTTTTGTAATTTTAAACAGGGTTGTCACGCTACCTGGAGAACCTGGAATAGTCAGGGAATTTGAAAATTGACCATGAAAATCAGGAAAAAGTCAGGGAATTTTAATATTTTAGCCAGAATCTAGAAAAGTCAGGGAATTTCATACAATGATTGCCCCCCCCCCACCCCCCCCAAAAAAAAAAAAAAAAAAAAAAAGATTTTTCCTCCAACATTTTCTCCTTATTTTTTCTGTTTCTTTATTAGCTTCCGCCATTTTTTTTAAAACAAGACCTCTTAAAAAGGCCCCCATGAAGGGCAATCTCTCCTTAGGTCAAAGTAATATGTAACTTTTGTGTTTTCAAGTAGTACCAGAAATATTTTGCCCTCAACACAGCCAATGCACAATATATGGCTAGACTGGAATTTTCTTAGAACACATCTGGAAAACGTGGAAAAGCCAGGGAATTTCATTCTTCTATTTGAGTGGCAACCCTGTTTAAATAGTGTGCTCAGTTTTTATGATTTTTTAAAAATTATTATTATTGTTATTATTTTTTATTTTCAAGTAATAAACAATTAAGTCTTTTTTGGATGATAAAAATATTTAAAACTTTGTTTTGGAAAAAATTTCAGTGCATTTAGGTAACATATGTACAGTCTATTTGACTTACACTGCATTTTAACTAATGAGGCATTAGATCTTCAATATTATTGTGATAATACTTTAGAAGACAAAATTGAGTATGTTGCTAAAAAGGCAACACACGACATTTAAGGGCTAATGCTATTTGGAAACCAAATCATTTGAGCAAATCATTTTCTTTTTTTGCACAATTCATGAACTATTTGTCAATGTTATTTTTATTATTATTCATTTAATAAACTATTTATTATATTAATATTATTAAATTACATTTTATTTAAATAATTTATTTCAATCATTTAGGGTTGCTACAGCACCTGGAGAACCTAGAAAACTCAGGGAATTTGAAAATCTATTAAAAAACAGGGAAAACGCAGGGATTTTTCAAAATTTATTGCAAAAACAGGGAAAATTCAGGGAATTTTGAAATTTTTTAGAAAAACATAGGACAATTTTTTCATAATCAAACATTTTTAAAAATTTTAGTACTTTATAATGAATCAATTATGGTTTTCGCCCCAACTATAGTAAGCTAAAAAAATTAATATACTCTAAATATGTTCAATAAACTAGTAAACATGTTAGATTCTAATGCTGCATGATTGCGTGTCATCTATTTTACTTCTTAAAGGGTCAGGGAACTTTTTCTCCTGATTTGTGTAGCAACCCTGTCATTTTAATTATTTTTTGTTAGGGTTGTTTCTCATTAGTTAAATATTTTGAAGATAATTTGGCAATTTATCACAAGAGATGTGGGAAAAAAAAAAAAAAATCGCCAAGGGGCAGTCTTGAAATGCAAAGTGCCTAAAAATGAAATTTATATATATGTTAAATTCTTGATGAAAACTGCTTTGTAGTTACTCATTTTTGTGATTCTTTGGCAACCTTTTATTGTTCTTATGCATTGTAGAACGTCAGTATTTTATGTTATGTGTGAGTGAATGAGACAAATAATCAATAGATATGTTATAAGTGCAATAGCATTTTTCAGTTTAAATTTAAACAGTGGGAAATATACTAAAATATTTTTGACCATGTGATATAATTACATCTATTAAAATATTAAAACCATTAAAATCCTACTTTTGGCTATTCAGCCAGCCTCTCTGAGATCCATTAGGTGAACTGATGGATATCTTCTCCCTTCTTCTTTCTCCTCAGCATGGCGTGCTACTTTTTGTCTATCTCTGAAGGAAAGTGGCTAATGGACACGTCATAGTTTGCTAAAATCTCAAATGATTGGCATTTTACTGCATAAGGCTAACTATTATAGTTTACTAATTTCAAAAAATCATAGGAGTCTATTTTAGGGTTTACTTTTTGTTTTATTTTAGTTAGATGGTGATTACTTGATTATATTTAATACCATTTTTGTATTATTTTATACACTATTTTATTTTACTTTTAATCATGACAATGTATCATCTGGTTTCATGCTCTTCTCTTAGAAAAATTATTATATATATACCGGCTGTTTCGGAGTAGGGAATTTGATCTTTTTCTTATCATTGGACAACCATCAGTTTTCCCAATGTATCTGAGAATGGACACATAGTCAGTCAAATTATTCTTAAGTAGGATTTTAATGGTTTTAATAATTTTATCTCTACTTGTAAATAGCTTTTAAAAATAATTGCATCTATTTTAACAGGGTAGCTTGCAAAATGAAAAACTTAGAAGTCAGGGATAAGTCTGAGAATTTGATTGAAACCTGTACAAATCAGGAAATTTTAAATATATCTAAAGGGGGGGGGGGAAACACTCTCAAAATTTTAATTACATCTAGAAAATTCCAGATAACAAAAAATGCAGATTTATAAAATGCTGTGTCAAACTGGAAGAAAATGACCTGGGAAAAATCAGGGAAAATTACCTATACCTGTTCTGGAAAAACCAGAGAAAATAAAAGAAATCGGATGCTAGCCAGCCTGTTAAAGAAATATTGAAATGTATTCATAATTTTGAAATATTTATTTTTGTTTAAGGTGTATATGTAATTATGTATATATATCTTGTTTATAGCCTATAAGAGAAAGATTGCATTATGAAAGGATAAACAAAAGTTAACATTTTAAATTATTATTTTAAATTAATATTGACTGATAGCTTGACTGATAGAGACAATCCCATTAAAATTCTTAACTTGTAAAGTAATTCTAAAGCTTCACCTGTAAAATAAGTTTTATGACAATGCATTTTCATAACATGAAAGTAGAAAAATTGGATGAATTTTACGATAAAAAGTGCTGAATAAACGCAACTCTCAGTTTCTTGTGGTTAAGTAATGCATATTAATTAATCCCAGAGGTTCGGACGAGAGTGAAACTGTCCATCATAAAGTTAATAGCCAATGATTAAGCAGAGGAGGACTAAATATTCGCACCCAAGTACACGGTATTTAAGCTGGAACACACGAGAAATCATGGCTTTTTCCGACATTGACTTGCTTAATAAATCCATGTTAATTAATACTTCATTATGTAAAGTTAATTACTTTACAAGTTAAGAATTTTAATGGGATTTTCTCCAAGCTATCAGTCAATATTAATTTAAAATAATTATTTAAAATGTTACCTTTCGTTTATCCTTTCATATATATATCTTGTTTATAGTCTGTAAGAGAAAGATTGCATTTTGTAACGAAATACTGAAAATCAAAATCATGCCGGTTAATTTTATTTGTTGCATTTGAGAATATTTTTGACTAACATTCCATTTTTATAAAAGTTTTAATCTAAATTTTATTGCTTGTTTATATTTATAAAGTTCAAATTCAAGTTTGAAGTTAAAGGTGTTGGTACATTTAAGTATTTTTGTTTAAAATGTACTGTTGATCCGTCCATTATAGATCTGATTTGTACTACTATTTTATTTTTTAAAATAAAATTTATGAAAATATTTATTGCATTTATTTTATTCTTTAGTTTTTAATTTTCAGAATTTTATTCATTCATATCGCTCAATATACATATTCCTTAATAGAAAGTCAGATTTTGGATGAAACATTCCTAAAATAAATTATTTGCAAAAATTTTATATTTAAGCACAAATATTAATAATAATAAGTAAAATAAACTTTTTAATTTACCATAGGATAAATCTCATAAAAGCACATTTTTATAATAAAATATTTTTATATAAATTTTCATAATCAAATGGTTTGCAATGTGTAATTTTACAGATTAAATTATTCTTTTGCGTACAATTTTGCCTGAAAGAAAGAAAGAAAACAAAATTACAAAACACAATTTAATTTTATACAAAAGGACTTTTTTTTCTTCTTTTAAGTGGATGTTGATGAACATCCTGTTTTATTCAAGATGATCTACAGGAAGAAGGTGACTATTTATTTATTTATTTCTGAAAGAAAAAGTCCACTGGTCCTAACAATGTTCTATTTTTTATGAAAAAATTGAACTAGTATGGGTTGAATGTGGTTTTTAGTATTAACTGTTAATAAAATTGGGTTACAAGGCAACAAATATGTGAAATCTTTATACATTAGTAAGAAAATCTATATTCAAAGTTTTATATTATTGATTTACAAAAAAAAAAAAAAAAAAAAATCAAGTATTATAATAATTCATTATGATAAATATAAGTTTTTTAAATAAAAATTTTGCATAAATATTGAATTATTGGAAATAAAATCTGTTTTTGTAATTGAAAATAAAGTACTAGCATATCTGTTTACATTCACAGTTTCGATGCACAATGTATTTTGAAGCTTGTTATAGGTGAAGTAGCAGAGAGTGCAATTTTGAACATTTTGAATTATTAGTGTAATCTGAGCAAGATGTAAGTTTTTCAGTGAAGATTTTAACATCTGTTGTAGAACACCATTCTTATAAACATTAAAGTTTCAAAATTACTTAAAAATTCATCTGGTGAGTCATTCGATGTCAAATCAACACATGTAAAAACTTGACACCCCCCCCCTCCTTCAGATATTTATGAAATTGGGCTCATTTATTTGTCTTACAGAAAAATGAATGTATACCAAATAATAACAGGCTTTCAAATGATATATACACGCACATATTTTTTGATTTTTTTCCATTTCAAGATCAAACAATTTGACTTTTGACCTTCAATATCTCAAAAAACTTTTTTTTTCTTTTAAAACTTATATATTATTCTTACGTTTATTGTCTATAATTACTGTGAATTTCAACTTGGGACTGCCATGGGATGCTGAGTTATAAATTAATATGCAACCTTCCATCCGTATTTTCATACTAACATAACATACTCTTTAACTACATTTCTTGCGACAATGGAAGCCTCTGCCCAAGTTTGGATTCAACGAGTCCACTAGTAAAACAGGGGAGACAAGCTTTTCGTTGAGAGAAAATAAGCGATGAGGGAATACCGAATGACTGGATGCTTACTAAATTCAAACCTGTTGATCAACTTTGAAACTCTCCAAGATTTTCGACTCGTCCTCACTGCTAGGCATAGGAAACATGGTTACACTATAAGTTTTACCCTTATTTTGTTCCCAAATTAATTTAGATATATAAAATTGATATCATTAGAAAGATTATAATACAGGCTTTCAAATGATATATAACATGTATATATTTTTAAAATTTTTCATTTTAAGGTGAAAGATTTTGATCTTTGACTTTCAATATCTCAAAAAGTACACATTTAATTTTCTTTTAAAAATATAATTATTTAATAATAAAAATATAAGTATTTAATATATAAGAATTTAATTTTATATGTTATTCTTAAGTTTATTATCTATAATTATTGTAAGTTTCATCATGGGACGGCTATTATTTTGTAAAACTTAGGTTAGGTTAGTATGAAAATACTGATGGAAGGTCGCATTTTAATTTATAACTCAGTATTCCATGTCCATGCCATGTTGAAACCTACAATAATTATAGATAACAAATGTAAGAATAATATATATTTTTTAAAAGAAGAATAAATAAACATTTTTTGAGATATTGAAGGTCAAAGGTCAAAATGTTTGACTTTAAAATGAAAATTTTAAAAAATGTATAGATGTAATGTATCATTTGAAAGGTTGAATTATAAGCTTTCTAATCTTGCCAATCTTATATATCTAAGTTAATTAGGGAACAAAGTATGGGTAAAACTTACGATATGTTAACATGAAAATACTGATTTAGGGTTGCATATTAATTTATAACTCAGCATCCCATGACAGTCCCAAGTTGAAATTCACAATAATTATAGACAATAAACGTAAGAATAACATATAATTAAAAAAAAAAAAAAAAAAACGCGTTTTGAGATATTGAAGGTCAAAGGACAAATTGTTTGACCCTGAAATGAAAAATTTAAAAAATATGTGCGTGTATATATCATTTGAAAGCCTGTATTGAAAGCTTTCTAATGATACGAATCTTATATCTCTGAGACAATTAGGGAACAAGATATAAGAACATTTATAACACAAGAATTTTGAAAATTTGCACTTTTTACCCACTTTTGCAGCCCTGTATATCAAAAACTAAAAGAGATAGGGACTTATTGGTGTATATTCGTTTCTCTGTAAGACAAATAAATGAGCCCAACTGTATAAATATCTGAGGGGGTCAAGTTAAAAATGCCACTTTTTGTGTTGATTTGACACGGAATGACTCTGGTGTGACATTGATACTACTTTCTCCTTATATTGCTATAGACGTTTTATTAGGCTATGAGGTATTTATTTGAATATATACACTGTACAGTACATGGGAAAACAGTCAAAAGTATTTTTAGAAACGGTTTTACTTGACAAAAATTTGTTTGTGTGTGGAGGGGGGGGGGGGGGTACTGCTCTCTTCAAACCCCATTTGAATATTCTGAATGAGACTACATTTATGAAAAATTTAAGACTGGTAAAACTAAATAAATAAATAAATTACAAATATTTTTTGTAAATTTTCACTCCCACCACTTTTTGAAATTTGTTAGACTAATTTTATGTAGCCCAGTATATTTATTATAAATCAGGGGTGGCCAACCTGCAGCCCGTCATGTAATGTTTTGCAGACCATGATGGAATTCCTGAAATTTATATTCTGATATCTTATCACATCAAAGTTTTATGAAATTGTTTTGATGCTTTAGCTCAGACGGATATTGTAGCTACAAAAGTAAACACAATGGTCAAAAAGTCCCAGGACTAACCCACAGATGGCGTTGCAAATGAAATATTTCTATGTGGGTAATGTAGTACTAATCTTCAAAAGATACACGTCAAAGTTTCACGATATTTCGACCATTCATTATCGAGATAAGTGACTTTACTTTTAATATTTTCAGTGCAATGCTTGAAACTGAATTTTGTTTGTTTATTAAACATTGTTTTGTGATGAGCGAAAATACTGTTGAAATTCAGCTTGTACCATTTTTAAGGCATTAAGCCATTGTTTAGTTTCAACAGAAGAGTATTTTTACCAAATCAAAAAAAAAGAAAACAATGTTTAATAAACACACAAAAATCAACTTTGTCCTCGTTTTGAAAATATAAAAAGTAAAGTCACTAAAACTTTAATATCTTGCTAATGATTGGTGTAAATATGAAACTTTGACATGTATCTTTTGAAGGTTAGTACTATCTTACTAACGTAGAAATATTTCATTTGCGATGCCATCTATGGGTTAGTCCCACGACTTTTTGACCAATGTGTTAGTACTCATTTATTATTATTTATAATTTTACTATTAGAACACATTATAGTAGTAAATATTTAAGTTTGAATTTTTCAATTATTAATTTATGAATAAAATTAATTTAATATTAAAGCATTCAGTTTTAAATTTTTACCCACACGCACATATATTTTTAAGGGGGTACAAATTTTATATATATGCACACCACAGATTATCATACAGATAGGACAGTGAAGCTAAAACGCGAACCGGAAATATAGTAGCACCACTAGTGTCAACAGAGGGGAACTACATGTGTTAAGTCCACATGAATAGCATCTTTGATCGAAAATTATTTTTCTATTTCGCGAGTAGTTAGTAGCAGGTTAGTATGGGAAGTTTTCTTTTTCTCCACTTTCTATTGTTTTTGAATTCACAAAATTATCCTCAAAACATTCACAGCTATTCTTCTAAGAAATAAAAATTAATTTTTATAATGTTTAAAAATATGCTTTGTCAAACATATTCATATTCAAGTACAAATTAAAATTACAAACTGTAATTCTGAAATAGCAGTGTGAAATCATTAAATATTTAACGTTGATTGGTTTAAACAATACAAAATGCTTTAAAATTAAAAAAAATGTTTTTATTTTTATGTATATTTTCAAAGTTTATTTTCTTAATACTTAGCACTTGCTTCTTAAAATAAATTGCTTTTGACAATCAAGTTTGTAAACAATAATAAAGTTGCCAAACGAAAACGTATGTGCAGTTTTCTTTCCTTCGCTTTTTCTACTACTTTTAAATTCACAAAATCATAACATTCACAGCTATTTTCTAAGAAATAAAACTAATTTTTATTATGTTTGAAAATAAATTTTCCCAAACACATTCGTGTTCAAGTGTACAAATTAATATAACAAACTGTAATTCTGAAATAGCAGTACGGTATGAAATCTTAAATATTTAACATTGCTTGGTTTAAATAATACAACATGTTTTAAAATGAAAAAAATATTTCTGGTTTATGTATATTTTCGAAACTTATTTGCTTAATATTTAGTACTTGCTTCTTAAAATAAATTGCTTTCGACAATCAAGTTCGTAAACAATAACAATTACCATACGTAAACATCAATACAATGGATAGTTGGTTGGATGTTGGGTTTAACGTTGCACTAATATTACGATATGAACATAGATACAATAAAAATAAGACGAGCGATTGCGTAAGCTGGAGAGCTCGAGAAACTTACAGCCATTGACAATAGGGTCGTTGCAGCCAAATTTTGGTTGCCAAAGAATATACGAGAGTGTCCTATCTATATAATAATATGCACACACATACAGTGTGGCTCTCTCAAATAAAGTGCATTTCCAATCCAGACCACGTGTTTCATGGGATGCAGCAAAGATGAAAGTCAGGGACTGGGTTACTAGTCCTGAATTTGCTGACTATAATTGATTGGCTCCGTTAGCCGCTGGCAAAATACCAAATAGCAAACCTATTTGGGTTAGCTACCAACAGTTTCCGATGGGAAAGTGTAATTCCTTTGGGAATCAAGGACATGGAGTTTCAATGCAGCTGTAACCAGACTCACCCGATTCATACCCAAGCCTCCCGGGAAAAGCTGTGGACAATAGCCCACAACTCCTCCCCGAAAGATTAGGCACTCCTCACATGAATAAGAGGAAGTCTTGCTCCAGGTCGCCTTCCTCATTAAGGGGTTGAGTCCAGAACACAGTCTAAAACACTTTGGACTGTGACAAGAGAGCCATAGTTATTCCCGCCGTTTACCTCCTCTTTGATGAATTTCTTCACTTTGACATTCAGAGCACAAGGCAGAAATCACATTGTGTCAAAAACTGATCTCTGGCCATAGCAATGCTTTGTTTTAATTAGACAGTTGGGTGGATTCCTTGAGTCTGTGCCAGAGACTAACCTTATTATAGGAAGAAAGGTCACAAAGTACCTTGTAGCACTCCCACACAAGAAGAGAGATGAACTTACACCTCATGAGTGAAAGGAGAGCCGCTTGACTGTCAGAACAGATACGGATGGTTATATTACGATAATCCCTTTCTAAGCACACTTTACAGCTTAAGATGATAGCAAAGATTTCAGCTTGGAAAACTATGGTAAACTTTCCAAGAGGGAAAGACAGTCAAGTTTCATCCCTGAGACAGTAAACACCTGCCCCAGAATAAAAATTAAGCTTAGAGCCATCAGTATACCAAACTAAACAGTTGCCATTAAGCCAACTAGAAGACATAAGTCAGTCGTCCTCACTGGGAAGGAACAAGATCTTAAAAGGTTTATGAAAAGTAAATTTCATAACCATGTAGTCACTAGGCATAATGAAAGAAGGAAGATAGCAACAAATGGAATGAGGGAACCTCAAGACAGATGTAGGAATAGTAGTTTTAGCTTATTACAGAATCTTTCATTAGCAAATACACAGCTTAGAATTCAATGATCAGCAATAAATGAAATGAGGGAACATCAAGACAGATGTAGGAATAGTAGTTATAGCTTATTACAGAATCTTTCATTAGCGAATACACAGCTTAGAATTCAATTGGGGCTGTTAATTTCTGCTTAAAAGTTTTGCAAGATTTGCAAACGATCAGTTTCTTTCAATTTAAAAATTTATCTCTCAGTAAAAGGATTTCAAACACTGGGTATTTGAAGAACTGGGTCTTTTTTCAGTGAAAATTGGTTTAAGACAATATTTAAGGGGCCGGTAACAAATTGATCAAAATCAATAATATTTGTGATCACCCTGTATTGTTAAATGAAGAAAATGATCTGTAACTTTAGGATATGTTAAAATAGACTCAGTACAATTTATGGATGAATTTGTGTGATGGTAGCATATTAAATAACGGAGATAAAAGCATTTATTTTAAAACACACACACACAAAAAAAAAAAAAGTATTTTGTTTATTATATACAGAGTTTTAAACGAAATTCATTCCTAATTTCAGATAAATTAAAATATCACTTTTACTGCAACTGGAATACAAATATCTCATGAAATATGAGCATTTTTAGGAAAAACATGTGCGAAAGATGGAAAACGTTTTATTACATAGGTTAAAAGCTAGATATATTGGGCAACTTTTGTCAAAAGTTCATTTGAATAGAGTACAAAATAAACAAAATGTCGGTAAAAGAACGAGCTAGATTTTTCAAGAGCTGATTTCATATGGGTTTTTTTCACATGCCGCGTAATTTATTTGAAGAACCAATTATTTTAACTACTCTCTAAAAGCACTTTTTTGTGAAAAAAACCTTATAAGCTTGTAATTCTAACATATTTTTGTTTATTTACTAAGATTTGTGAGATCATAAGGGGTTTTTCAGAAAAAAGAACTCTTGCAAAATAGTTGAAATAATTGGATCTTCAAATTAATTATGCGGCATGTGAAAAACCCCTTATAAAATTTCAACTCTTGGAAATTACCTAAAATCTAGCTCGTTCTTTTGACAATAATTCGCTTAATTTTTACTCCATTTAAATGAACTTTTGACAAAAGTTGCCCAATATAGCTTTCAACCTACATACCTAATAAATTTTTTCTATCTTTCGCATATGCACAGTGAATACGTTTTTTATAAAAATGCTGATATTTCCTGAAATATTTAAGTATTCCAATTGCAGTATATTGTTTCAGAAGTGTTTTTTTCAATTTATTTGAAAGTGGGAATAATTTTCATTTAAAACTGTATATTATGAACAAAAAACCTGCTGATTTTTTTTAGATTAACTTAGAAAGTTCGTTTTTATCTCAAATTAAAGCTCTCGTTGATAACGATATTTTACTTTTTGTTTCATTTTTCTGCAATATTTGGTTCTTCCAATATTTAAAACTTTATGGAAAAAAAAATTTCCCGATTTAACATGGAAAAGTTGGTTTCTGTATAGTAAGCATTTAACGGTCTTGGGTTACTTCTGGCGATTTTATTATTGGCGCGTTCTGCTTTGTGTTAGTGGTAGTTTGCTTGTTTTGTTTTTCTTTGAGCTTGGCTTGGCAAAACGATAATTTTTATACATCGGTGAAACAGATTATAATTATATAGTACACTGCACTGAATAATAGTCCCTAGTAAGCAGTTAACAAATATGCATTAGCTTAATAAATAAAATAAAAACTACATAGTAATTTCAAAATAATTTTTATTTCCATAATTTTTTCTCAAGTAATAATGTATACATTTAGGTACATAATGAATTTTTATATGGAAACACAATAATTATTCTGATTATTTTTATTATTATTAAGAAAAATAAATCTTTAGGTAATGAAAGAGAACTATTATACATAAATTTCACAATTTATTCTCATTAAACAAGTTTTCATGGAAGTAAATCTCAAAAAGAAAAGAAGGAAAGTAAAACAATCAATAAATTTCAGTGCATTGATACAATAAATAACAAAACGTTATAGTTATTCAATGTATATACTCATATGAATTCAGTTTCCTTTCCTTATTATTCCCGCGAAATAATAATAATTATAATAGATTTAGATAACCTTTTACAGTATACAACTAAAGTTCATTAATATGCTTTTTTCTTCTTTTTAATTCAGGGTATTTTAACATAGCTGATTATCAGAGGTATTTCCATTCCTGATTTTGTATTTTATTTTCCACCAGTAATTATGAATTGTAATTTTGGTTATAGTTAATTGCTAAACTTTACTAGAATATCAATAATGTAACTGTTAAAAAATTCTGGTAGCAAACGGGGATACAAACAACCCTGGATTATATATTTTTTAGAAAAGCAATAGATAAAATTTCAAAATTTGTTTTACATTCATGCAGTGAATAAATAGATAAATAATAATAATACATTGGAGTAATTTTTTAACATAGAGTTTTAAATCAATTAAAATTCTGATTTTTTTTCTCTTGAAAAAATATTTTTATGAATATGTTTAGTTAGCCAAAGAAAATTTTATGTGTAGCTGATTATACTGATGAAATTTTAATGTAGAAAATTTTGTAATTTAAAGATTTGACACCCGTTAATGTAGCTCATAAAACAAATCTTGATAGAGAAAGAAAATAAGTTTCAATGCAATAATACAGCAAATAAACTAATACAATAATTTTTCAAAGTATAATATTCATAACAATTCAGATTCTATTTCTTGCTATTTTCCTCAAAATAACAATATAGAAAAATAATCAATTTAAATAAGCATTTTTCTTATACTACTAAAATTCATTATATAATGTTATTTATTTATTTTTATTTATTTATTTATTTATTTTGGTAAATATTCTTCCTTTTATTATTTTATTTTTATTTATTATTTATTTTATTTATTATTTATTATTATTTCATATTTATTTTAAATCCTGCTGCTTATCTATTACTCGGAAAATTAGCATTCAAAAATGTACATGCAGCATTCATACAATAAATAAAACAATAACATTGGATTAAATATGTATTATCAGATAGATTTTGGATATAAAATAATAAAAACTAACTGTACTATAAGACGGAAATGTTGCCTTCCCCCCTTCACTTTTAGGAAGTGTCACGGCCTTCAGTATTTCGAAGGTCACGATCGAACGCGGGCCTGCCGCTTTATGTGCGGATGCTCAAACCATTGAGTTTCCTGGCTGATTACCAGCTTGTTGTAAATTGTTTTTAATAAATTAAAATGCGGTTATGCGCTAGTAAAGACCTTTGCGACGAACGTCCGAGTTACTTCGGTGCCAAATTTCAAATTTCGCCAAAAAGAGTCCTATACTGAAGCTTTTTTTTTTTTTTTTTTTTCCTTAAGGAAGTAATTATTTGCAAATAATATTTTGTTTTTACTTAATAAAAGACCTATTATGAAACACTGAATCTTCTCAAAATAAAATGTTAGCGTAAAATTATTTTCACAATCTTAAAAGTTATAGCATCAGCAATGTTTGTGCTTAGTTTTCGTTTCATTTTTAATGGTACCATACGAACTATTTCTAATTAGTGCAGTAATAAATTAGTGCAATAGAGCTTCCTCTCACTCAGACATCAATAATTTGTAAAACACTAGCAAACCCGTGCGAAATTTCCACACTTTTATTTATTTATTTATTTATTTAAGAAAAAGGAAAGAAAATTATTAATAATCAGTTTCGAAACGGACAGTATCGAAAAATTTCTAATATTTTTTTAATAATTTTGAATTAGGAAATAAAAAGCACGCGTTCAAAATGAAATAAAAAATAAAATAGGATTTATAAATGAACAATATTTAAGATCGTGGACTCAGTTCAATGATGTAATAAGAAAAAATGACTACATTAGTCTAATGAGATTAACTTTTTTTCTTTTAAGTGTAAGTAATTATTTTGTTAAAAAGTTAAGTAACAAATGCTTACGTGCTAATGCTTATGTGTATAATATAAACATAATTTAGCAAACTTGTTCGTATTTCACCAGGAATTTAAAATTCTGATATAGTCAATTAGAGTATACTGTCACTATTATTATTATTATTATTATTATTATTATTTTTGAGATCAAGTGATTTGTGTACAGGGACAAGAGAGTTCAAATTCAGGATGTTTCATAAGTTTTTGATAGAATTGAACGCAGTTTGCGAAAAGATCATTCTCGTGAAGGGGGATTTTTTTGGAAAAGAAAAAATAATAATTAAGCTATTTATCGATCACTGTGCCAGATCACACATTTGCATGAAAAACTGTACTTATTCGCATGCAAGTGTTTGCAGGCATATAAATACTACTCTATGTGTCCGTCGTCACCACAAATTACAGTTTGCAAACGGGTTATATCACTGCTAACTGTGGCTTCAGTCGGCCGTTCTTACCAGAGGGAAAACATCTTCACCAATAACGCTTTTTCCACCAAGTCAGAGTCGCAATTAAAATTTCCCGTATGCACAAGTATGATGCAAAATAAGAAATAAACTGTTCTAATCACAAAATTGTGCAATTTATAGGACTTTCAAACTTTCTATACTAAACTATAAGACTTCCAATTTGCAAATGTCTCCTTTTCAGATCCGTGCGAAAAATTGTCTAACCATTTGTCTAACTATCGTTGACAAAAAAATTAACTATATTTTTTTCTTACCAAAAAATATCTCTTCAAGAGAATGATTTTTTCGCAAACCGCGTTCAATTCTATCAATTCCTTCAAAAGTTATGAATTTTTAAAGTGTCTAGACTTATGTGGGCGAAATTGCAGTTATGTAAAGTTTAGAGCATCTATAGGCTGCTCTAAACAAAATGAAATGAATATACAGGTTGAGTTTGACATAATCTGCCAAACGAAAGAAGGTGATAGAACAGCCCATGGGGAGCATAAAATACCATAGAAACCCTGTCTTATCTCTAACCGTTTCCGAGTTATGGGAGATAGAAGAAAAATCTGTTTTTTTTTTTTCCATCCCGTCTGAAAAAACCCAAATTTGTGAGCTTTCTGAAAGACTTACACGCAAAATAAGCACACATTTGGAAAGAGCAGAAAAAATGCTATCGGGTGACACCATTTACATCAGGATACCTTAATTTGACAGCGAGCTACAAGCGCTAAAACATTGGCGAAGTCTAAAATCGAGTTGTCACCAAATTCTTTAACCTGCAATTCTGCAAACACCGTTCAAGCTACAATCGGTCAAATTTACCAAAAACTTCTCCATTTCACAAGCTTTGGAATGAGCCCACAATAAACCATATCGGTTTTCTAGTTCAGGAGAAATTTAGCCTTTTGTTTGAAATACATTCATCACCGAACTCGACGTTCGTCGAGAAGGTTACTCACGGGGTGCCATGGTCGTTCCTGATTTCATGTCCGCCTTCAGCCCGCTGTTTTGTCAGATGCAAAAAATAAAGTTTTAAAGACAAACAAGAAAAGTAGCAGTTGTATTAAGTTTACAAACACAATGGAATGGAAATAAAAGAAGTATGACGTTTCTCACGTCTTTCACAAAGGAATATGCCAAAAAAAAAAAAAAAAAAAAAAAACAATGACGCATCTCACGTCTTTCACAAAGAAATATGCAAAAAAAAAAAAAAAAAAAAAAAGACGTATCTCACGTTTATGATTAAAGCACATATGCATTCGAAAGGATGTGTGAAATTTAGTGCCGCTGCTGAAATTGGTCACCCCCACACCTGATACATGCCCTTGCCCACTTACGAACGGAAACCACAGTAGCTCTTAGCGAACGCTCATCCCTCAGTTTTATTATTGTATAATCGAGCCGGCTGCTTAAATCTTGCAAACTGGCAACTTCTGTGCGGTAAACTTCTTGCTTTAGGAAACCCCCAAACATAGAAATCCAATGGAGTGAGATCTGGCGATCTAAGTGGCCAAGGAATTGGTCCATTACGACCAATCCATCGCGGATGCGAGTTTGGAAAGTTCCCACTCCTCAGAACTTTGGCGACAGAAGCTTGGCGCGAAACGTTATTCTGAGATGATAAATCTGAAATGTGGAAACTAATCATTGATTGAATCAAACCAGTCAGAAGTGAATCAATCGTCGATTCATATCGCTCGTAATTCGTATTTGTAGAATGGAAACATTAAGTAAAACATTTTGTTTAAATAAAAAGTAACTTTCTTCACATTTTATTGAATGAAATGCGATTATTTTACAAGAAAACATTTTTTTTTTTTTTTTTTTTTTTTTTTTTAAATGTGCTAAATAAAAATACAAATTTATTACAGATAACTTTTTTTACCAATAAGTAAATGTATCACAATAAATCTCTCCACTGATTTATTAATTTTACCATTCAATATTTTTCTTTATGCAATATAAATTAATTTTATCCAAATAAATTAATATTTACTGTTACATATTTATTCTGAAGTATTCTTTTTTTCTGTCTCTTTTTCTGTAAGAGGAAAAAAAATCGCAATAATTTGTTAAGTAATGATGTACTTAAGTATTTTGTGAGTAATTATAAACATAAGTAATTAAGTAAAATTTATTTGTTAGATAATGTTAATTTTGATTAATGGATATATTTTTTTTTTTTTTTTTGCCTAACTTTGAAATTAAGCTATATTAATTTTTAAAATAGCAACACATTGATTTTCTTCTATTTACTTATTTAGATTAATAAATAAAGAATGCCCACTTTCTAAAAATTGAGCAAATTCAAATGTTTGCGTAGGTATAGATTGATTACATTTATAATATGGTTAATTATATGTATAATCTCTTCCTTAAAATGAAATTTCTAATTTTTTTATGTAAATGATTAACTCAATTTATTTCAGTAGTAATCTTGCTTCAGTGAAAATGAACTATATCCAAACATTTAAAAGTATTTATATAACCTTTATATAAAACCTTTCATTTATAAAATTTCATGCAAACAATTCTGCATTCAAAGACCTTTTTTGTTGAGTTTTATATCGTTACAACTTGAATGGGGACAAAAAAAAAAAAAAAAAAAAAAGATTTTTGAAACATAAATTTTTATTATTGAGAAATTTTTAGTCTTCTTGATGCAACAGATTGCGCCAACTAGTCATATAAATTTAGGATACTTTGATATAATTAATACAAGTCTACAAGTGCTTAAATAATGCCACAGTCATTTTCTCAGCATGTAGAGTGTTGCCAATACAAAAATTGAGCTCTAGAACTAGAAGTTGGTATTACTCACTAGTTGCTCTTCATTTTGTGTGTATAGTATTTCCCCCCTGACGATCACATGAAAATGGAGATATTAATAGCAATATTTTTATCTGTATAAACATTATGTGAATTGTCATAATAGATTACCATTCCAGTTTAATGCTTTTAATACTACACAAATCCAAAGCAAGCGATAGAAATTCGAAGTATTTTATTGCCAAATTTCACAAGATCGGATTAACACTGTTGTCTGCTTTAGACAAACTTATTACTTTCTTCTATATGTAATATAGAGAAAGTATTGGATTCGTAAAAATTTTCGACCTCGGGTTTTTGATGGATTTACACGTTTTGAAAGCTGTAGAACACGATTTGACCCTTTTTAGAAAATGTCTGTCTGCTGTCTGTCTGTCAGTCTGTCTGTGTGTGTGTGTGACAAAATTTTGTGGCAACTGTATCTCAGGAACTACTGCACAGAATTTCATACAAATTAGTATGTAGTTGCACCTTGACATAAATTAGTGCCTATCAACTTTTGGTAAAAATTGTCTTACAGGTTGCGTTGCCATCCCGCTTTTTCTAAATTTTTAACATGGTGATATAGGACAAAATTTTGTATAAATGTGCATAAAGAGAATTATTTTTTAGTAATCATTATGAAATTTACAAGAATTATTTATAATAGAGGTAGTCAACTGGGGGAAAAATTTTGTATGCGTAGGAGCCTCGTGAACCCCCCTGGGGGGGAAGTCCCCCCTCGAGGGGAGTAAATTTTCAAGATGGGTATCTTTCGAAAGGTCTCGTCAATACCTTTAAAACGAATGGTTGAACTATAAATCTGTGATAATTTAAAACAAAGTTATCGATTTTTTTTACTTTTAACAAAAAGTAACTTAGAAAAAAAATCGTATTTTTTTTTTTTTTAACGAAATTTAACTAGACTTGGTATTTAGTTGGCCCCTGACATAAACCAGGGCTTATTAGATTTGGGGATCAATCACTCAACACGTGGTGCTGTGATCGTATTTTTTCTAAATTTTTAACATGGCAGTATAGGACAAAATTTCGTATAAATGTACATAATGGGAGTTATTCTTAACCAGTGATTGTGAAATTAATATGAATTATTGATAATAGTAGTAATTAATTAGGAAAAAAATCTCGGTCATCGCTTCCCCCCCCCAGGGGAAAGTACCCCCCGGGGGGGGGGTAAATTTTCAAGATGGGTATCTTTCGAAAGGTCTCGTCAATATCTTTAAAATGAATGGTTGAACTATAAATATGTGATAATTTTAAACAAAGTTATCGATTTTTTTTTTTTTTTTTTTTAACGAAAAAAAACTTAAAAAAAAATCTTTTTTTTTTTTTTTTTTTTTTAATTTTGTTACTGCGTGAATTTGTATAGGAAAATATAGAAGAAAGTCTTGTGGTGGCCACAGCATACTAGTTTTTAAATTAAAATAATATTTGAAGATAATAAGTGTAAAGACAATACTTTTATAAACACTAATAGTTTTCTAAATCGCACATAATGAGTATTTTTAATGAAAATGTTGCAAAATAAAATAAAAATCTATGTTATTCATCGAAATTTTAATCATAATTCACTGTAAGAAAAACATTGATATCAGTGATAATTTAAATGCATTCATCAAAATAACTTCTTTTAACAATAAATGTTAAATTTTGCTATCTAAAAACATGAAGTTAAAAAGTAAAATTTACAGTAATTAAGGATATCCACTTAATTTTCGAAGTATACTTGATATTTTTACTCTAATAAAAACGTTGATATAAATATCAATTGAGATGTATTCTCCAAAATAAATTAGACTAACAATAAATAATACATTATAAAAAAGCATAAAAGAAATGGCACTTAAAAGTAATAAATACAAAATTTTGAATAAACACCATAAAAGCAAGAACTCGCAACAGTTGTTTCGGGTCAAAAGAAAACCTAGCCCTTCGTCAGGTGAACAAAGTAGAGTGCTGTAAACAAAGCAGCAACACAATGCAACCTGCAACAGTGTGTTGTCGCTGTTTTTTTGCAGCACTCGTGTCTACTTTGTTCGCCTGAAAAAGGGTCATGTTTTCTTTTTAACCTGAAACAATTGTTGCGAGTGTTTGCTTTTATTGTGTTTATTCAAAGATTTGTACTTATTAATAAATAATGCATTTTACTATTCAAAAACAGGAATTTAAAAAGTAAAATATACTGCCATTCACTTAATTTTCAAAGTATAATTGACCCCTCTTTTTTTTTTCGTATAGATTTGGTAAAATAGAAACTTTGACCATTCATAGTTAGTTTTTTGTATGTTATCATTCTTTCTATCAAGATACTCTACCATAACTTATCTGTCAAGATTGCAGTCATGTTTATTTTAATAATTTAAACATGAAAAAGAAAATCTTTATTAAATGAAGAATTAATTGCCTTAACCATGTTACACGTACATATTTTAATAAATTGTAGATATATTTTAATACAGTTGTGCATATAAATTTTTAATACACGTACATTCCTTAATATGAAAGCCTATTTTTAAGATTAATAAAAAAAATATTTAAAATTGAATTACTTCACTATGCATAGAAATCTGTACAGCAGCAATCGCTACCATACATGTGTGCTCACTCTGCAACCATTAAACCCAAAAGAAAAAAAAGGAGTACTGGATATAGCTTATTCATTTTGCATGAAAACCTGTATAGCAGTAGCGGATCTAGGGGGCTGAAGCCCCCCCCCTCCAAAAAAAAAAAGCACTGACATTCACAATTGAATGTTACAATTGTAAATTTTTCATTGATCTGGAGTAACATCTTGAAAACCCTTAGCGCCCCCCCCCCTCCCAAAGTTAAGTTCTGGATCCGCCACTGAGCAGTGGTCATGGTACCATACATGTATGCTCACTTAGCTAGCATTAAAAAAAATATATCTGACATGGGGACCATTGGAATATACATGCTGTTATGGTTATGAAAACATTGATATTTTTGTGTAAGGTAACTGATTTGTAAATAAGCAGGCAGATTCTAGTCCACAAACATTCCTGAAAATAAGCCAAAAAAAAAAAAAAAAAAAAAAAAAATGGAGTGCCTCCACTCGACTTTCCGAACATTGAGAAATTAACAGTTTTGTAGATAAAGTAAAGAAAGAGGAGTTGTTGAACAAACAAAAGAGATAAAACCATAATAAAGTGTTTGAGTATTTTTCTCCATATATTACACGATGTTTTATTTAACGCTACTGAACTTTGAGCCCATAGATCATAATGATAAAGAATTTTCGTTGTGTCCCTGTTGTGTCCCTGTTTAAGGGTAAAAAAAACCTATAAATGCTAGATTCACCAAAA
This sequence comes from Salticus scenicus, assembly GCA_963930645.1. Taxonomy (NCBI): domain Eukaryota; kingdom Metazoa; phylum Arthropoda; class Arachnida; order Araneae; family Salticidae; genus Salticus; species Salticus scenicus. The sequence goes on from OZ005655.1 coordinate 232,662,269, forward strand.
TGCTTATAGTTAGAGCACCAGTGATTTATAATATTCATATAAATTTTCAGCTCAATTGAATAAGGCGTTTAGATGCTATCGCACTTTTAACTGGTATGTTGTGGCCACCACATGATGACTTTCTTCTAAATTTTCCTATACAAATTCACTCAGTAAAAATAATCTATTAAAATTATTATTTAAAAAAATTATCTTCCATGATAATGCAGATGATTTCCATATTATAGTAGTAGTATAACACTAAAAATCCAAAAAAAGTCAATTTTATTGTCAATATTACATTAAATAAAAGTATATATATATATATATATATATTGTTAAAAATGAAAAAAAATCGATAACTTCATTTTAAATTGTCGCAGATCTATGGTTCAACCATTCGTTTTAAAGGTACTGGCGTCGTCTTTTGAAAGGTACCCATCATGAAAATTTACTCCCCTCGAGGGGGGAATTCCCCCCCAGGGGGGGGGGGGGGGAGAAGGCGAGGCTCTTACACATACAAAAAAATTTTCCCAGTTGACTATCTCTATTATAAATAATTCTGGTAAATTTCATAATGATTATTAAAAAATAATTCTCTTTATGCACATTTATACAAAATTTTGTACTATACCACAATGTTAAAAATTTAGAAAAAGCGGGATGGCAACGCGACCTGTAAGAAAATTTTTACCAAAAGTTGATAGGCCCTTATTTATTTCAAGGTGCTCTTGGCTGTTGGCGATGAGCCTCTTTCGCCAAGTGTATTGGCGAGGGATATCTATAAACAAATATCGAAATGTAGTCTTGATCTTCAATTCTTATAGGAGTTATGTATTAATTTTTTTTTTCATTATTGACGATATTGGAATTAAAAAATAAAATAAAATAAAATAAATTCCCAATGGCATAAAAAAAAAAAAAAAAAAAAAAAAAAAAACCATCAAAAATTAGAGCAAAAATTTATAGGAATAGAATACTTTCATCTTATAACTGTAAAAGAAATTAAATTATAATAATATAAAAAGAAATAGTACAGATTCTATTTTTTTAATGTCTTCATAATAATATTTTTATTAATAATCTAGATGCATCATTATTTAAGATATTTGCTTTATTTCTTATTTTCTTCTTTATATTTAAGAAGAAAGTTATCGATTAATGGATAGTTTGTCTCCGGATTCCACTGAATTTATACGTTTTGACATATCCTGAACATGATAGCATTATTTTAAGTGTCTTCGTGTGTGCGTAAACTTTTGTGGATGCTCTAATAAATAAGTGGACGAAATTTAACCAAACTTGACATTTAGTTCTACCATCAAAATATAAAATAGTGCCTATAAGCTGTTGCTGTAAATGGCCCACCAGCGGCCGATCGGTTCTGGGTTCAAAGCTGGCAGACGTGAGGTGCCGGGTTCGATCCTAGCTCGCGCTAGTTGACTTAATCGTTTGGAGTTTTCCGTCGTTTTCTCCAAAACTTGCATAAATACGGACTAGGACCAGTTAGACCCCCTCCTTCTCCGGAGGGCACTCCACCTTATGCCTAGAATCCTAGGGTAGTCAATCAGCCTTACTTCTAAAACACCAAACGCCCAATAGGTAGCGCTGTCATCCCGTATATATTTATTTTATTGTATTTATTTATTTGCTTCAACATGAAAACGAAACTTCGCATAAATATGCACAGTGAGAATTATTTTTTAACGAATCTTTGTGAATTAAAAAGAATTGTTTAAAATAATCAATTATGAAAAAAAAAAATGGTTGTAAATGTAGATGTATCGCTTTTCACTGGAGGGTGAAGGGGGGGGGTGTCTATGTACATTTTTAATAATAGAGTTTCTGAAAAGAACCCGTCAATACCTTTAAAGCTAATGGTTGTACTACAGGTAACCTGTATACTACCCAAGCTACCTGCTTAAAATATTTTGCTGAATTTATGTGCAACCATGAGTTAAGTAAACTAAGGCAATCTCCTAACGAAAAACCTTTAATTTAAACAAGATAAAAATAAAGTAAAAATATTAGTTACATCCCGCGTAAAGTCGGGAGAAAGAAAACAAGTAGCATGCTCGGTGAGCAAGATCGAGGATGAATATCTAGGTAAAAAACAAGTTCGTCAGTTCACTTCAGTTCTGCAACCGCGTCGGTTGCCGTGAATACACAGTTAGCAGTGCCAGGGAGTTCGAGGCAGTAGAATGTTCTGTTGAATCATAGAGTTTGTCAAATGAAGAAAAGTTTTGTTTTCTAGGTAAGGGATACCACCGCAGTACCCCCCTCCTAGTGGAACGTTACCTGGTCATCTAAATCGTGCAGGAAAACGAACTTTGCGTCCACAACGAGTATGTTTCACGTCATCCTCCGAATGTTCGATAGTAGTTTCAGTTGTAGGCTTGCTGCTGTCGGAACTTTTTGTGCAGCTGTCAGTTGCATCGTCTGGGTGGGATTCAGGCATGATGAATGCTGGTTTAAGGCGGTCGATGGAAACGAATTTTGGTTTGTCTCCAATCTGCAGCTTGTAGACTTTGTCAGTCCGTTCGAGGATTGTGAAGGGGCCATCGTATGGAGGTTTCAACGGAGGTTGAACTGCATCGTGGCGCACGAAAACTTGTTTGCACCGTTTAAGATCCATAGAAACAAAGGTACGACTTTTGGTGTCGTGGTTGCTAGTTGGAGCTGGAGATAATCTGTGCATAGTCTCTTTGAGAGATTGGACAAATTCAGCTGCGTTGAAGTCCTTCGGCGAAGGTGTGAAAAATTCTCCTGGTAGTTTGAGGGCTGTACCATAGACCAACTCGGCTGTAGTGGCTTGTATGGTCTCACGGAATGCAGACCGCATTCCCAGCAATACTGTGGGTAGGACTTCAGTCCAGTGATCAGTTAAGTGAGCCTTTAAGGATGCTTTCATAGTACGATGCCAGTTTTCAATTAAACCGTTAGAAATTGGGTGGTATGCAGTTGTGTGAATGTGCTTAATTCCTAACAATTTCAGTAACGAAGTAAATAAATGAGATTCGAATTGCCTTCCCTGATCGGTTGTGACGGTTCTGGGAATGCCGAAACGAGCAATCCAATTTTCATAAAACACTCTAGCCACAGTATCCGCTGTAATATCAGAGATTGGACAGGCTTCAACCCAACGCGTGAAACGATCGATCATTGTTAGACAATATGTGTAACCGCGAGAAGGGGGTAGAGGACCTACGAGATCAATGTTGATGTGCTCAAACCTTTTGTCTGGAACGTGAATATTTTGCACCGGACTGTTAGTATGGCGATAAATTTTTGACCTCTGACATGGTATACATGCCCGTGTCCAAGTTGTGACGTCTTTTCTAATTGAAGGCCAAACAAAACGGGATGTTAGGAGTTTCACCGTAGCTCTTATACCTGGATGAGCGAGATTGTGGAGAGTATTGAAAGCAGCTTTCCGAAATTCTAATGGAAGGTATGGCCGCATATTTCTCGTTGAAATGTCGCAAAAAAGTGGAGCTTCAGTTCCGTCTACTACCATAGGTTTAAATTTTAAAGCAGTGTCGGAGTTCATAAGATCATGTAACTCGTCATCTGTGTTTTGAGCATGTGCCACGGCTGAATAATCTAATGCGCTCGGAACCTCTAAAGCCTCGATTCGCGATAACGTGTCGGCCGGGATATTATTCGAACCTTTAATAAACTGAATGTCTGTACTAAATTGGCCAATATAATCTAGGTGGCGTAGCTGTCTGGGTGAACATTTATCCGATTTCTGTAAAAAGGCATATGTTAGTGGACGATGGTCCGTAAATATTGTGAATTGCCGACCTTCAAGCATATGTTTGAAATGTCGAATGGCAGCATAAATCGCATAAAGTTCACGGTCGAAAGTAGACCATTTTTGTTGGGTCGGGGATAGTTTCGAAGAGAAAAACGCTAAGGGTTCAAAATTATGATCACTGTTAAGTTTTTTAAACTGATTGAGTGAGGCGCCCACCGCTGTGTCACTCGCGTCTGTGAAAAGCGTTAAATGGGCTTCGGGGTCAGGATGTGCCAATATAGTAGCCTCAACTAGCTGTTTTTTGCAAGATTCAAATGCAGACTTTTGCACCTCAGACCATTCGATTAATTGATTCTTTTTATTTTTCTTACCTTTTAGCATATCATTAAGAGGAGCCTGGATATGAGCGGCGTTTTTGACATTTCTACGATAGTAGTTTAATAACCCAAGAAAACGTTGGAGTTCTTTTACAGTTTTTGGTAACTCATATTTCAATATTGGTTCGACGCGTTCTGGCTGCGGTCTAATCCCGTGTTTATTTACCAAATAACCTAAAAACGATAGCTCTGGAACCCCTAAGACGCATTTTTTTAAATTAATACGTATGCCATAGTCTGAGAGTCGTTTCAAGACACATTCGAGGTGTTTCCGATGCTCTTCCTCTGGGCTGCTCGCAATTAGGATATCGTCTAGATAATAAAAAAAAATCAAAACCTTGTAAAACTTCGTTAATGAATCTTTGGAACGTTTGGGCCGCATTGGATAATCCAAATGGCATGAATACAAATTCGAATAAGCCAAATGGAGTTGTGATGGCAGTTTTTGGTATGTCTTCCGGGTGAACTGGGATTTGGTGATAAGCCCTGACAAGATCTATTTTAGAAAAAATGACTTTCCCATGTAGTTGATTTGAAAAGTCTTGTAAATGAGGCAAAGGGTATCTATCTGGTATTGTTATACGATTAAGGGCTCTATAATCGCCCGTAGGTCGAAAATCTTTTCCCGTTGCGGAATCTTTAGGTACCAGATGTAATGGACTAGACCAGTTTGAAGTGCTTGGTCTACAAATACCATGTTCTACCATGTACTCGAATTCACGCTTAGCTGCCACTAATTTTGCTGGGTGTAACCTACGTGGTCGAGCAAAAACAGGTTGTCCGCGAGTTAAAATTCGATGTACAGTATTATGCTTTATCTCTTTTACTTTGGGATAAGGACGCACTACATCACTGTATTTATTTAAAAGATCCCGGTAAACCGAATTTTTTGCGATTAACGATATCTGTGGTGTATTATCGATCGATTTTTTTTCCATTGCTGGCCAGTTTAGTAAGTGGATCTTTAAGACGTCCATTTTTAAGATCTATAAGTAGTCCATAATGTCGCAAAAAATCTGCACCGATGATAGGTTTACTGACGTCAGCGAGAACAAATGGCCACTGAAATTTACGTCTTAAGTTTAAACTTAAAGTAATCACCTTAACACCATAGGTATTGATGGCTGAACCGGATGCGGAATACAAATTAATGTTATTGTTTTGTTTAAAACTTTTTCCTCGATGAGGTAAAACACAGACATCACTACCGCTATCAACTAAGTAAGTTAATTTTGAAACAGGGTCGGATATAAAAAGGCGGCTTTTGTTATTAGGCTTGAAATCACATTGCGCCAGGGTATGCGATTTCCCAATTAGTTTTCCGGTTTTTTAAAACGACACGGAAATTTACATCGTTTTGCTTGTTCCCCAAATTTGAAGTGATACCAACATAGATCCTGTTTCTTTGGCGTTTTTGAACGAGGCCTGTGCGGGGTAAAATCGCGCTTTTGACGTTCACGACCTCGTGAAAGGCGTTCGACCTGTTTAGTAAGCTCAGCAATTTGCATGCGCAATTCGCTTACCTCGGAAAATGCATCATTTTTATTTTTACATCGTACTTCATCGATGCTAGAGCTTGCCGTTTCATGAATTTTATCGGCCATTAATGATAATTTGTCCAAATTGTCCTCGGAAACTGAAAGGATCACTTGAGCCTGATTAGGTAGGCGCTGTAACCAGAGTGTCTTAAGAAAATCCTCCCCAACTGTTTTGCCTGCTAATTCTCTCATTTTCCTTAATAAATGTGAAGGTTTGTCATCTCCTAAAGTTAATTCAGAGAGAACGGCTTTGAATCTCCTCTGATCAGAATCGGAAAATTCTGCTATTAAACGCGACTTTAGAGTTCCATATTTGTCAGTTTGGGGCGGTGTTAATACGATATCGCTGGCGTAACTCAAGATATCGGAAGTTAGGGCGGAAACTACACAATAGTATTTAGTAATGTCTTGAGTTATTCCCGAAACAACAAATTGTGCTTCAATACTTGCAAACCAAAGTACGGGATGTTTATCCCAAAATGGCGGTAATTTTATCCCAATTTTGTTAACTTCGGCCTGACCGTCTGGCATGATTATTAAAGCTCAAATAACTAACACTGAACAAAAATATGAGGTCCTACCTTGTTATTTAGATGAACTGGAATCGTCGTTGTTGCTTGCCTCCGGAGAATGCCGATGGTGTAAATCCACTTAGCACATAATCCGTTACACATGGGAAAATGTTTGAAAAATACTTTATAAATGAATGCATGAGTTCGGAGTTTCCTCAAATTAGTTATTTAAATATATTTATAACAAATATTTCTTACTAATAATTCTTTGCTAAAACAACAGTCATATAATTAAATAAAGTTTAGCTTACCTGGGTTGTCACAGGTAATTGTATGTTCCATTGGTGAAGAAAAAATCTCCTTAATATGACTTCTGTATTAAAGACTAGCAACTTATTTTCCTATAATGAATCTTGATTAGACTGAGAAATTCTTACATAATATGTAGATCAATTATTATTTAGGATAATTCACTCGTTGCTGCGTAATGAAAGAATGCCTAGATGTTTTTTACTTTAATTTATTCATCTTAGACAAAAAGAAAAAATATGATTAAATAGAATAAGAAAATGGAACGTCAGTTCCGAATAGCAAAAATTACATGATGAAAAAGTATTACAATGTACTTGTAGAGAGACGCGACATATCGTCACGTGATACGGCAGGTGCACCGAACAATCTTTTGGCGGGAAGCAAAAAACAAAAAAAAGAAAGTCCGGAACAAGAAAAACGAAAGTTAATAAAAGAATCTTCTGAGATTAAATATCACAACACCCCCTCTTAAGCTCAGAAATTTTTTAATTGTTCATTAATGCATTTCTATGTCTATTAAAATCAGTTTTTGGCAGAGCTTTTGTGAGGGTATCGGCCGTCATTTCTTTGGTAGGTTTGTATTGAAGCTTGATTAGGCCTTCTTGTATTAGGTTTCGCAGAAGATGATATCTCAGCTGTAAGTGTTTTGTTTTGGACTGGAATTTTTCATTTTCAGCAATCTTGATGGTAGATTGGTTATCCTGGTACAACACTATAGGACATTGTTGCGGCAAATTTAAATCATCCAGTAGTTTGTTGAGCCACTGTATTTCAAGTGCAGCACTCGCAGCTGCGACGTACTCAGCCTCTGCTGAAGACATGGACACACAGGACTGTTTCTTCGAAGTCCAAAATATTGGATTTTTTCCTATCTTAAATAAATTTCCAGAGATAGACTTTCTATCATTTGGATCATTGGCCCAATCCGAATCCGAATATGCTCTAAGAACAGGTTCACCAGAGTTACAAAGTTTTAATTTAATATCTTGGGTATTTTTCAAATATCTAATAACCCTTTTAACTGCCTCCCAGTCTTTCGCTCTAGGATTTTCGTTTCTACGGCTTAAGATGCCAACGGCAACACTTATATCAGGTCGCGATACTGTAGAAATGTAAAGTAACGCGCCTATAGCCTGTCTGTACATTGTGTTGTTTGGTAAGAGATTGTCATTATCAGTTAATTTTATATACCCTGGTTCCATCGGTGTGTCAGAGGGCCGTGCGTTATCTAGCCCAAATTTGGTTACAATGTCTCGTATTTTATTATTTTGATCAAGCGTAATTACCCCTTTACAAGGTCTTTCTATATTTATGCCGAGGTAATATTTGGCTTCCCCAAGGTCAGTTAATGGATATTCTTCCCTAAGTTGATTAATTAGTATGTCAATATTGTGATTTTTACCAGCTATAAGTAGATCATCAACATACACAAGAATGTAAGTTTCTGTGTTATCTTTGTTACGGATATATAAACACTTGTCATGTTGACTTTGTTTAAATCCTAATTTACACAATGTTTCATTACTTTTCAAATTCCACGCTCTAGCGGCTTGTTTCAAGCCATATATCGCTTTCTTTAACTTACATATTTTATTTTCTTCGCCCTGGACAACATAACCCTCGGGTTGATGCATGTATACATCTTCTTGCAAATTTCCATGTAGGAAAGCAGTTTTGATATCTACATGCCTTAGATTCAAATTTTTATATAGTGACATGGTCAAGAAACTTCTTAGAGTGGTATGCGATGCAACTGGTGCAAAAGTTTCGTCATAGTCCACCCCGTATTTTTGAGAAAAACCCTTGGCAACAAGCCTGGCTTTATATTTCTCGACTTGTCCTTGGCTATTGTATTTGGCCTTGAACGCCCACTTACACCCTACTACTTTGGTCCCTGGTTGAGCGTCAACAAGTTCCCAAGTATTGTTTTGTCTGAGTGAATTCATTTCGTCGAGTGTGGCATTCAGCCAATTTTCTTTTTCAGCTGGGTTTTGAATTTTTAGTATATCATCAAAACACTTAGGCTCATCAATTCTTTTGTCATTTACTGCAAATGCAAATCTGTCGGGCGGAACACCTTTATTTAATCGTTGTGATCGTCGCGGCAGAGTTTGCGTGTCATCCGGACTATCGTTATCGCCCGCTATATCTATATTTATATCAGTATCTAATATTGGTAATTTGGACACCGGAATTTCATCATTTGAATTTTCATTCTTGATTTGTGATGTTTCATTATTGTGGGATTCTCTATTCTCATCTTCCAAAAATTTTACTGTTCTGCTAATTATTACATTTTTATTATTTGTGCAAATTCTGTAGCCTTTGCTACGATTATCATATCCCACAAAGATTCCTTCTTCTATCCAGTTTTCCCCTATGTATTTTATGTACATATGCGTATGCGCGACATCCGAATGTTTTTATATTTGATAAATCGGGTTTACGGCCGGTCCATTTTTCGTAAGGAGTTGAGTCGCACGAGGAGGTCGGGAGCCTATTTTGTATGTAATTTGCAGTATTTACGGCTTCTCCCCAAAAGGAATTCGGTAAATTACTGTCTTTAAGCAGACAGCGAGCCATTTCGGTCAGCGTACGATTTTTACGTTCTGCCACGCCGTTCTGAGCACTAGAGTAAGGAACGGTAAACTGGTGCTCAATTCCTTCTTTATTCAAAAATTCATTTACTTCCATACTAGTGTATTCACCCCCGTTATCGGAGCGAATTGCTTGCACTTTCCGGCCAAATTTGTTTGCGGTCATAGCCACATATTCCTTTAACTTAGAAAATACCTCAAACTTATTTCTTAGCAAATATATAATAGTATAACGACTGTAGTCGTCTATGAATGTAAGAAAGTAATATTTTCCACCTACAGTGGGGGTTTTCATAGGGCCACATAAGTCTGTGTGGACCAGTTCGAGTGGTACGGAGGCTCTAAATTGTGCAGCTTTGGGGTAAGGTGAATCAGTTAATTTTGACATTATGCATGTTTTACATTCAGTATTATGTTTGCAATCATTTAATTTTATACCCACAGCCATGTCCTTGTTAACTAAATCTTTAATGTGGTTAGTATTTCTGTGGCCAAGTTTCACATGCCACTTGTTTATGCAATTTTCGTTATCACAAGTTTGTATTACAATGTTCGCTGTGTGTTTGTTTTCAGAATAATTTAATTGACATTCATATAAGTTATTTTTCACATATCCCTCAATGCATGTATTTCCCTGATTTACAATTTTACAGGTTTTATCATCAAATACAGCGATACAGCCATTCTCTGTTGCTCTTTTTATAGAAATTAAATTAGTTTCTATTTCAGGGACATAAAGAACATTTTTAAGTGTTATTTTGTTCTGTGTGTTTTCCGAATTTACGGTATACAAATCCACAGTACCGGAACCCAAAGATTTTAGCTGCGTGCCGTTCGCGATAGTGACGTTAGAAACGTTATTTTTAAGTTCGCGAAATTTTAGTTTATCATTGCAGATATGTGAAGACGACCCTGAATCAACCACCCAATTTACAGTTTTATCTCCAACATAAAAAGAATACAATTTATCAGCTTTTGGTTTATTGCTCCCCTCTGCAATTTGAGCGCTATCTGGCTTCTCATTGTTCTGAGAGCATATGTTGGATCTGAAGTTGGGTTTTTTGTTGAAATTTTTACTGTGACTTTTAACAGCAGAATTATTTTTATTTTTTAACTTATAGCATTCTTCTATATTATGATTGCTTTTCTTACAGTATTTGCAGAATTTTTCCGATTTGTTATGGTATTGGACTTTTAACGCTGAATTTTGAATAGTTTTGTTTTCAAGCCTTTTGGCATATTCATCAGCCAATTTGTTTCGTATATATTCAGGTGTCAGTTGGGCTTAGTCTCTCGATTCGAGACTTGTTATGAGAACGTCATACGAAGGAGGGAGTGAGCATAGCATTAATGCAGCTAGGTGCGATTCATCTATGACTTCACCTATGGCGGTGAGTCTGTAGCGTGTTTTATATATGTCAGCTATATGTTGGTTTACATCACCACCTTCCATTAATTTTATGGAATAAAGTTTCCTAAGTAAGAAAAGCTTACTGGAAAGCGATGATCTTTCGTGGACTTGGCGCAGAGCATTCCAGCACTCTCGTGCTGTATCTAGATTCATAACGTACACTATCTGCTCGTTATCAATAAGTAAATTTATAATTGCTCTGGCCTTTCTATTTTTTGAACGCCACTGATCGGTTATTGGGTTGGGAGGATCGTCAGTAATGACTGTAAAAAGATCCTCTTTTTGCAAGTACATCTCAATACGAAACTTCCACACATTATAATTTGTGGAGTTCAGCGGTTCAATTTGTATATCTTTTGTTGCTGACATACTTAAACAAAATTTTTGTAATAGTTTTGTTAATATTTGTTCAATTCGTAAATATTCATTTAATATTTTAAATCAACACAGTTAGGATAAATAGTACTTGAAGAAGAAAATAAAATTAAATAGTTTTCATAAAAATAAGCACTTTTCAATACTTTCGATTTAGTGTCACTTCAGTTTTGAAGAAACAAAAACAAATATTTTCGCTTACATTTTCATTTTCATTTTCATTTTTTTTTTTTTTTTTTATTTTAAATGTAGCAATTTCTTCCAATGTGCAATGAAAAAAAAAATTTTTGTCAAGAATAAATCTATATTTTCAATTCAAAATTTCAGAATCATAATCTGTTTGAAAAATACTTTATAAATGAATGCATGAGTTCGGAGTTTCCTCAAATTAGTTATTTAAATATATTTATAACAAATATTTCTTACTAATAATTCTTTGCTAAAACAACAGTCATATAATTAAATAAAGTTTAGCTTACCTGGGTTGTCACAGGTAATTGTATGTTCCATTGGTGAAGAAAAAATCTCCTTAATATGACTTCTGTATTAAAGACTAGCAACTTATTTTCCTATAATGAATCTTGATTAGACTGAGAAATTCTTACATAATATGTAGATCAATTATTATTTAGGATAATTCACTCGTTGCTGCGTAATGAAAGAATGCCTAGATGTTTTTTACTTTAATTTATTCATCTTAGACAAAAAGAAAAAATATGATTAAATAGAATAAGAAAATGGAACGTCAGTTCCGAATAGCAAAAATTACATGATTGAAAAAGTATTACAATGTACTTGTAGAGAGACGCGACATATCGTCACGTGATACGGCATGTGCACCGAACAATCTTTTGGCGGGAAGCAAAAAACAAAAAAAAAGAAAGTCCGGAACAAGAAAAACGAAAGTTAATAAAAGAATCTTCTGAGATTAAATATCACAACAGAAAACACACGTGTATAAAAACATAGCACTTGAAAAATGACGAAATAGTGCACAAAAGAGATTTTAAACATCATCGTCGATTAAATTCCTGCTGAATCACTGAATATTTTTACCGATGGAAAGAGATTGAAGAGGATTGCCTGGCTGCGATTCCAAACTTAGGGTCACCACTACAGGTAACCTGTATACTACCCAAGCTACCTGCTTAAAATATTTTGCTGAATTTATGTGCAACCATGAGTTAAGTAAACTAAGGCAATCTCCTAACGAAAAACCTTTAATTTAAACAAGATAAAAATAAAGTAAAAATATTAGTTACATCCCGCGTAAAGTCGGGAGAAAGAAAACAAGTAGCATGCTCGGTGAGCAAGATCGAGGATGAATATCTAGGTAAAAAACAAGTTCATCAGTTCACTTCAGTTCTGCAACCGCGTCGGTTGCCGTGAATACACAGTTAGCAGTGCCAGGGAGTTCGAGGCAGTAGAATGTTCTGTTGAATCATAGAGTTTGTGAAATGAAGAAAAGTTTTGTTTTCTAGGTAAGGGATACCACCGCAGTACCATAATTCTAGATTAATTAAAAACAAATTTATCAGGGTTTTTCTTCGTTTCTTATTAAATATATAAAAACATAGGGAGAAAAATGCAGATTTTAAAATATGAATGTGGTCTATAGGGCACAAAATAAACTTTCTTTAGCAATTATTATATATCTTTGCAATGAAAATCATTTGCATTCACCATAAAAAGAAATTTTAATAAAAAATTATTTTAGTTAATATCTAATTTACACTGTGCGTATTTGTACAGGATAATATTAAAGAATGTTTTGTGATGGCCACAACATACTATATATTTGAAATGTTTTTATTTCTGTATTTTATTAAAAATATTTTTTTTTCTCTCTTTTTAATCTTTTTTTCAAAATTGTAATTTTTTTGTATAAAAATCGCTTAGCAGAGTTTTCATTGGAAAAAGAAATAATAATTATGAATAATATAAATGCATAATTCCTATACCTAATATAATTGTCAAAGAATATCTAATGAGGTAAATATTCTTTGGTATTTACGACCCAAAAAATGTTTTTTTTTATGCGAAACAAACTATCGCCAAGAAAGCGATAAGGAGCAAAAAAAGTTAGCGCAACTAAATATCACTTGATCATGGTAATAGAATCTCTAGCTTCATGCACTTGATACATGTTGGACACGTTTTCTTCCGTAGAAAAGAATAGAGATTCTCCCTCTACTAGTAGGCCCACCAGCGGCCGAGCGGTTCTGCGCTCAAAGCTGGTAGATGGGAGGTGCCGGGTTCGATCCCAGGTCGCGCTCATCGACCTAGCCGTTCGGAGTTTTCCTTGGTTTCCTCCGAAACTTGCGTAAATTCGGGCTAGGACCCCTTAGAAAGACCCCCACGGAGGGCTTTCCCCCCCCTAGGCCTAGGACACATCAGGAGTCAATCGGCCTTAAATCCTACAACCAACCAACCAACCCTCTACTAGTATTAGTACATCTACTCGATTGAAAAAGACGTGCGGGTGAAAAGCATGTTCTGAAGGATTTTATGAAAGGAGAAGACTGAACACACATCTACGCATCTATACAAAATGGAAAAACCGTACGTGTGTCAAATATGTTCTAAAGGATTTTCCCAAAAGAGAAATCTGAACAAACATCTACGCACCCATACAAAAGAAAAGCCATACGTGTGTGAAGTATGCTCTAAAGGATTTTCCCAAAAGGGGAATCTAAATATTCACCAACGCATTCATACAGAAGAAAAGCCATACGCGTGTGAAGTATGTTCTAAAAGCTTTTCCGCAAAGAGTTACTTGAATTATCATCTTCGCATCCATACAGAAGAAAAGCCATACGTGTGTGAAGTATGTTCTAAAGGATTTTCCGAAAAGGGAAGTCTGAACAAACATCTACGCACCCATACAAAAGAAAAGCCATACGTGTGTGAAGTATGTTCTAAAGGATTTTCCCAAAAAGGGAATCTAAATATTCACCAACGCATCCATACAGAAGAAAAGCCATACGCGTGTGAAGTATGTTCTAAAAGCTTTCCCGCAAAGAGTCACTTGAATTCTCATCTTCGTATCCATACAGAAGAAAAGCCATACGTGTGTGAATTATGTTTTATAGGATTTTCTGCAAAGGGAAATCTGAACAATCATCTGCTTACCCATACAAAAGAAAAGCCATATGTGTGTGAATTATGTTCTAAAGGATTTTCCCAAAAGGGAAATCTGAACAAACATCTACGCACCCATACAAAAGAAAAACCATACGTGTGTCAAATATGTTCCAAAAGATTTTCTGAAAAGGGAAGTGTGAACAAACATCTACGCACCCATACCAAAGAAAAACCATACGTGTGTCAAATATGTTCTAAAGGATTTTCCGAAAAGGGAAGTCTGAACAATCATCTGCGCACCCATACAAAAGAAAAGCCATATGCGTGTGAATTATGTTCTAAAGGATTTTCTAACAAGGGAAGTCTGAAGAGACATCTACGCACCCATACAGGAGAAGAGCGATACATATTTGAAACATGTTCTCAAGAGGGATGATTTTTTTTTTTTTTTTTTTTTTTTTGCATAAATTCTTGCCTAAAAATAGAAAGCCTATTTTGCTAATACTTTTGTCGGACACCTTTTCGTTAATATATAAGAATCCTTCATATTCTGTTTATTTTATTAATGGATTTTAGGTTTAAAATAGTGCTTGCTGAAATAATTTTTCTGTTTTTAAAACTGCATTTTTTTTCTATAAAATTTTCTACACAGATAAAAATAGATCATTTATGTGACGACTATTTCGGTTTATTTTTTATTTTTGTAATATGTTATATTTTTTATATTTTTGATGCGTTACCTAGATTAAAATTGCTGTTGCTAAATTAAATTTCTTGGCGAAAATGTTCGGTGTACTTAAACGCAAAAATTTAAAAAATTGCCCAGGAGGATCTATAAATAAAACTGATTTCAGTACAACATATAGCATCGTAAACTATATTAGCTCTTTACCATTGCGTAAAATTTTTTTAAAGTGATAATGACGTCAATTTTTGAGAGATGCATAATTTATTTTTTTTATTGTTCACGTTTAGATAAATGTATTTATTTTCCTGTCGGAAAAAAAAAAAAATGAAATCGTAAATTTTTTTGGCAACAATTAAACTATAGATAAAATTTAAATGGCTAATTTTTTGCTATTATTAGCTTATTATTTCCATATTTTTATAAATTAAAAGAAAACTAATCAAAAATTCGAAAATCTGACTTCGAAGAGCACAATGACCCTTCGGGGGCATCTTTGTGCTAAATAACGTAACTGTCCGAGCAGCTACCGTTTTCGAGAACAGTGATACATACATATATATATGTATAATAAGGTAAAAAAGAGGTAAGAATTAAATTAGTATTTTTATATTTCGAGGTAATATTGTAAAATGAATTAAAAGAAATTATTTCATATTAGACTGTAAGTTACTTTAAAAGCATAAAAAATAAAGAACGGAAATTGAAATAGCGATCATTTCAAAACAAATAAACAAAATCATTTTAAATTGAATAAGCATTTTGATGCCTGGAAACATTCTATAAATTAGGTTTAATGATTGTCTGTCGCCAAAAGGATTCAATATAAGAAGTAAATGAATGATATTAAAAGAAATAAAAATTTATGAGTGTTTTATTAGTGTTTGATTACTTATGTCAGCTATAAAACAATAAATATTGGGCGTGTTCAGTAGAGCGCCCGATCCACGACCGGTCGAAAGATTCCGAGCCAAAGCGTTCAGTGGTGTCGACCGATCCAGAGTCACGTCGTTCAGTGGAATGGACCGATCTCGACCGGTCGTGGATCAGAAAGCCCAGAAAAATTTCTTGATCCATTGGGTCACGTGATGGATCAAATGCGCAATAGGTTGAAAATCAGGCTCTTATTGACATTACGCAGTGAAAACCTGAACAATGAACATCTGTTTTTGACAATGATTGTTTATTTGTTTGATTAGCTGAGGATTAATACAGATGTACCTATTTATATGCATTGTTTGTGCTGTAGAAAATAAGGTAAGTAATTCCATAAAATGCTAAACTATATTATGTTTATTTATTTATTGTGTAAAAAAGATTTTTTACGTAATAACGATAATACGTAATTTTTTTTATTGATGAACGTAACATTCAAACATAAAATTAAAACAAAAATTTACACAATTTTAATTGAAACAAAAAATATATATATTTTTTTAATTCGGACGCTATCATATTTTGTTAATTTAATATATAAAAATAAGCTGGGAAAAATTATATTTCTTTTTTTTTTTTCAGACAAAGCTTTTCATTCATGCGATTGTTTTTTGTTTACAAATAGAAAAGTTCGTAAACGATTGTATTTTTTACCTTTAAAACAATAAGTTAACTATAAGTAAATAAATTAAAATCCTTCCACATATTTTTAATTTAGGTAAAAACAATTTAAGATGTCAGTTATTAAATTTAATAAACAAAACAGACTGTAAAAAAAGTAGCTATAAAATTATGCAGTGTTGTTTACATTGCTAGTTTATTTTAATATTCAGTCGGTAATAAGAGAAAAAGCTCTTTGTATTGATTCATAAATCGAAGAAGAAAATAAGATTATTTTTTATATAAATCCATTATATTAACTGAACAGCATATTTCATATTTTATATAATTTATTTATTTATTTATTTATTTATTTTTTCAAAAACGTTTTTGTTGTACATTTCTGTTCATAATAAAATTCGAAGAGAAAGAAAGGTGTTTTAAGTGCTCATTTAAGATAAATCTACTCTGCTCCTTTAAAAATAAATGTAACGTAACATTCTTAACATTTTCATGATTAAAATTTATACGTGAATTTAGAAAAATCATAACCAAAGTAATGTATATTAGTAATTTATCAGTACAATCAATTAATAGCTTCTTATTTTTTGTTAGCAGAGTACAGAATTCTATATTAATAAGAAAGAAGTAAAACTGTTATTACATAAAAAATCTTTCTTTCTTTTTTTTTTTTTTTTTAAGAAAAAACATAATATAGTTTAGCATTTTATGGAATTACGTATTAAAAGTCCAGACAAAATAAGCAGAAATACAATATATAACTTGCTAATACAGGTCAAATTAGATAGATGGCGCTGCTCCTATCACGTCAAAATTGTTCCAAAGCGTTCAGTAGATTCCTGGCCCGATCCAAGACCGGTCCAGGATCAGTGACGTCATCGCCCGGTCGCATTGATCCATCTCGGGCGCTCTACTGAACACGCTCATTGTGTTAATGACTTGGCAAATTTGGTAGGTTAAGGTTCCAGACTGTCTGGGAAAAACAAAATTATTAGCGAATAGGACACAAAGATTATTAAATAATGTAACTAAGAAAAGAAATAGGGAGGAGATTAGAAATACGCCAAATTACACCAAAACGTACGGGTATAAAAAGATAAAAC
This sequence comes from Salticus scenicus, assembly GCA_963930645.1. Lineage (NCBI taxonomy): Eukaryota > Metazoa > Arthropoda > Arachnida > Araneae > Salticidae > Salticus > Salticus scenicus. The sequence goes on from OZ005655.1 coordinate 232,679,559, forward strand.
ACGCCAAAATAGAGAGATCTTTGAACTATCATCTGCTAAACAGAACTATAGGGTATTCATTGGCCGTGAGCCATCGGGCCCCGGCCCGAAAGATCGATAACTGCGTCAAATCATTAAACCCCAATGTAACTCCTTGCCGCGGTCTGGGACCTCAAGATTAGAGTATGGACCTTATGCACGCTTCTTGGGTTCAAGGTTACATGTCGTCTGCTGGCGGTATTTACATTCTCGCTGCTCCTTATACTGTCATAGAACGTGAAGAATTTTGTACTTCGTATTTTGTTTTTCTTGAATTTTATTTCTCCTCTGTATAGTCTTTTCATGTAAATGAAAAGAAAATGTCGATGTGCATCCGTGAACACCCGTTAAATTTGCAAAAATTCGGGATTTTAAACATATTGCAGTGGCGGCAACGCGTTGCAAGTGCTCATGATGGATTGGATTGCAATTTTACTCATATGAAAGGAATTAAAATGGAAGTCTAAAAAGACATCTATGCACCCATACAGGGGAAGAGCCATACATGTTTGAAACATGTTCTCAACAGGGATGATTTTTTTTTTTTTTTTTTGTATAAATTCTTGCATAAAAATAGAAGCCTATTTTGTTAACACTTTTGTCGGACACCTTTTCGTTAATATATAAGAATCCTTCATATTCTGTTTATTTTATTAATGGATTTTAGGTTTAAAATAGTGCTTGCTGAAATAAATTTTCTGTTTTTAAAACTGCATTTTTTTCCTATAAAATTATCTGAACGGATAAAAATAGATCATTTATGTGACTACTATTTCGGTTTATTTTTTATTTTTATAATATGTTATAATTTTTATATTTTTGATGCGTTACCTAGTTTAAAATTGCTGTTGCTAAATTAAATTTCTTGGCGAAAAATGTTCGGTGTACTTCAATGCAAAAAATTAAAAAATCGCCCAGAAGGATCTATAAATAAAACTGATTTTAGTACAACATATAGCATCATAAACTATATTAGCTCTTTATCAATGTGCAAAAATTTTTTTAAGTGATAATGACGTCAATTTTTGTGAGATGCTTAATTTATTTTTTTATAATTTTTTATTGTTCACGTTTAGATAAATGTATTTATTTTCCTGTCGGAAAAAAAAAAAAAATGAAATCGTAAATTTTTTTGGCAACAATTAAACTATAGATAAAATTTAAATGGCTAATTTTTTGCTATTATTAGCTTATTATTTCCATATTTTTATAAATTAAAAGAAAACTAATCAAAAATTCGAAAATCTGACTTCGAAGAGCACAATGAACCTTCGGGGGCATCTTTGTGTTAAATAACGTAACTGTCCGAGCAGCTACCGTTTTCGAGAACAGTGATACATACATATAATATATGTATAATAAGGTAAAAAAGAGGTAAGAATTAAATTAGTATTTTTATATTTCAAGGTAATATTGTAAAACGAATTAAAAGAAACTATTTCATATTAGACTGTAAGTTACTTTAAAAGCATAAAAAATAGAGAACGGAAATTTAAATAGCGATCATTCCAAAACAAATAAACAAGTTAATCATTTAAAATTGAATAAGCATTTTGATGCCTGGAAACATTCTATAAATTAGGTTTAATGATTGTCTGGCGTCGATAGGATTCAATATAAAAAGTAAATGAACGATATTAAGAGAAATAAAAATTTATGAGTGTAAATTAGGGTTTGATTACTTATGTCAGGTATAAAACAATAAATATTGGGTTAATGACTTGGCGAATTTGGTAGGTTAAGGTTCCAGACTGTCTGGGAAAAACGAAATTATTAGCGAATAGGACAAAAAGAAGGGGTGTGTTATTAAATAATGTAACTAAGAAAAGAAATAGGGAGGAGATTAGAAATACGCCAAATTACACCAAAACGTACGGGTATAAAAGATGAAAGACGCCAAAATAGAGAGATCTTTCAACTATCATCTGCTAAAAAGAACTACAGAGTATTCATTGGCCGTGGGCCATCGGGTCCCGGCCCGAAAGATCGATAACTGCGTCAAATCATTAAACCCCAATCTAACTCCTTGCCGGGTCTGGGACCGCAAATTTCGGAACATCTGAACTTTCCATTGTCTTCATCAAACTCCAATCATGTTTTGGAATTACAATTTAAAGTTATGCCTTGCATGACGATTTATGATTATTGTGCCTAGATTGAAATTTAATGATTCCAGTAACGGGTGAATGACCACAACACCACCCGCATTATCCAGGTTATATTACATATAGTAGCAGGCTACGCCCGCTTCGCTGGCCACTATATTTAAATGAATTTCCAAAAGAATTGTATCATTATTTTTTTTTTCACATCACATTATAAATAAAAACTAAAATAATTACTTTAGAATCGCTCTAGACCTCGCATCGGGTACTCGTTGACTACGACAGCTCTTTCTCTGCCCGCACTGTATCGGGAGCAGGTTAACACTGCCTGCAGAAATATCTTTCCTATGTATTTCAATATGGGTATTTATTGACGATAGGTGGGTCTGCCATTATTTAAGAACTACGATTTTAAAGATAACTGTATCTCAGCGTCTATTAAATATTTTAGTTTTTGAACCAAGTACTTTATTGCTGATGCTATTTACACTGTATTACAATTTGATTCCGACCAATGTAATGAAATAAAATAAAAAGTAGATTTTCTTTTAGAAGGAATTAAATACATAAAAAACAAATAAATTCCAATCAGTTTAATCCTTTCTACTATGTACTACCATTATTTCCTGACAAATACTATAAATTAGAAAAAAAAAAAAAAAAAAAAAAAAAACTTTTAAAGAAATTAAATTAACAAATGAAAAATAATTGTTGTTATACTAGAAAAATTATACATAAACATAACTGTTATAAATACGTTTTTAAATTTTAAATTTAATATATTTAATTGTTTCTACTGCATTACCATTTTATTTTCAATAAATATAATAAACTAAAACGAGAAAGAAGATTCGCCCTCAAATAAATGTATTAAATAAAAAATAAATTGCATAATATAGCCGTTGCTAAGATACGCAGACGATTACAATCGAAGAATAAATTCATGAAAAATGAAACATAAAAGCCAATGTTTAAAATCGAAAAAACATTAATTTAAAATATTCAAATTCGAAAAACTCTCGATGAGGTGCACACCTGCAGGGTCCCAGGTACCTATATGCCAAATTTGGAAGCTCTGCGATCAGTAGTGTGTAGTATTGTTCATGTTTAGATTAGATAAATGTATTTATTTTCCTGTTGGAAAAAAAAAAATCTGATGTGGGCACCACATGACTTCCTTATACACTTTTAGAAATATACATAATGTTAAAAAACATTGACATTGGACCCGAAACAGTTGGCTAAAAATATTTTTAAAAAATGAATTATCACCGTGTTCTGAGTTTTCTGAAAGTTAGCTAAAAACCGATTGCAAGATTTGTACTGGTAACGCTGACGAAGGCAGCAGGGACCCGAAAAAATTGGCTAAAAGTATTGAAAAAAGGAATTTTACCATGTTCTGAACTATTCTGAAAGTTTCAAATGTCTACCTAGTCGGGAAGTTAGTTAAATAATTTTTTTGTTGGACCATATAAACGCTGCCGAAGGCAGCAGGAACCTGAAACAGTTGGCTAAAAGTATTAAAAAGATGCATATTCACCGTGTTCTGAACTATTCTGAATGTTTCAAATGTCTAGCTAGTCGGGAAGTTAGTTAAATAAATTTTCTGTTGAACCATGTAAATGCTGCCGAAGGCAGCAGTGACCCGAAACAATTGGCCAAAAATATTTTAAAAATGCATTGTCACCGTATTTTGAGCTTTTCCGGAAGTTTTAAATGTCTAGCTAGTCGGGAAGTTAGTTACAAATCGATTCCAAGATTTGAACTGGTAACGCTGCCGAAGGCAGCAGGGACCCTATACAGTTGGCTAAAAGTATTTAAAAAATGCATTTTCACCGTGTTCTGATCTAATCTGAAAGTTTCAAATGTCTAGCTAGTCGGGAAGTTAGTTAAATAAATTTTCTGTTGAATCGCATAAACGCTGCTGAAGGCAGCAGGTATCGGAAACAGTTGACTAAAAATATTAAAAAAATGCATTGTCAACGTGTTCTGAGCTTTTCTGAAAGTTTCAAATGTCTAGCTAATCGGAAAGTCAGTTAAATTGCAAGATTTGTCTAAACCGTTTTTGAGTTATTACCGTTTTTTGATACATTATGGCCAAATTTTTGTCATTATGAATCTAATTTTCCTAAATATCTCCAAAACGGAAAATCATAGAAAGTCCAAAAAGGGAGGTGCATAACTAGATGTTATAACAAACCTATGTACCAATTCGCAACTTTCTACGTCCAACCGTTTTTGAGTTATGCGACATACCCACACACAGACACACACACACACATACAGACGTCACGAAAAATCGTGTAAAATTGCTTATATCTCTAAAACGAGAGCTCGTGTTAAGATGACACTTGCAGGTGTGCAACTAGACATCATGAAAGTCACACGTATAAATTAGCAACATTCAGCGATCATTCGTTTTCGAGCAATGTGAAATACAAAATCCATTTCGCAAATCGGGATTATACTTCCTTATACTTTGTATAAGGAAGTAAAAAAAAAAATAAACTCGTATTTTTTTTTTTTATTTATTTATTTATTTATTTATTTTTTTTTTTTTTTTGGCAACAATTAAATTATGGATTCAATTTAAATGGCTAATTTTTTTCTATTATTAGCTTATTATTTTCATATTTTTATTAATTAAAAGAAAACTAAACAGAAATTCGAAATTCTGACTTCGATGTGCACAATGATCCTTCGGGGGGCACCTCTGTGTTAAATCTCGTGACTGTCCGAGCCTACCGTTTTCGAGAACAGTGAAATATACATATACAAATATTGCTCACTTAATAGAATAAGATATTGTTGCGTGGACTACAAAAAGTACTAAAATATGCTTTATATAAATACCTTTCGTACAAAATAATATATTGGGATTCTTTTGGATGTCCCTGTTTATAAACTAGTGATGTTATTTACACTTTTTCAATATTCAAAATGTCACAATGATTTTGAATGACATATATCAATTTTAAGGTATTTCAGTAATACATATGGGAATCAGTGCTCGAACAGACAGAAAAACCGAAGTTATAAAAACTTGGAATGTACTAGTAAAAACACTAATTACATCAAATTATGATTAATTTTATTATTTCTGGGTGCTATGCGGTACGGCAACCGAAAAAGAAAATCCTTATGTCTATGTCTGCGGTAGGTAGAAGGTTTTGTGGTAAATTATTTTCAGATAGCACCACTTTCATAGAGTATGATAAAGATTATAGTGTAAGGAAAATGAAATTCTTTGACTTTGATTACTCAGAAACAATGTACTGTGGGCTATGTTATCTTATATTTTAAGACTTTTTTTCTAATTCGTAATAATTCAGTAAAAAGAAAAAAGTTAATCTAAATCCCCGTGAGCTCCCACAAAAATTAAGCTCTAATTCTTGCTTCGTTGCTAAATGTATTTTGCTCCCCTCCCCCACTGGACTCTTTTCGAGTGGGGGGGGGGGGGGCGGGGGGTTCTCTTCTCAAAGCTGGTAGATGGGATGTGCCATGTTCGTATCCAGGTTGCACTCGACAGCTTCATAGCCGTTCGGAGTTTTCCATAGTTTTTGCTGAAACTCTCATAAATACGGTCCAGGATCGCGTAAAAAGCTCTAGGCATAATCCATTTTAGGCATAATTCCCCATTAAATCCACCAATTCATAGAACCTTCGAGTAGTCAATCGGCCTTAATCATACACCTAAATGTATTTTGTAAATAGAAATTTAGCATTTATTTTTAAGCATAGAAGGCGAAGACAATTTTTGATATTTTTATTAAGAGTATTATTTCTCTATATATTAAAAAAAAAGTAACTGTCCCTGGCGTCAATTTTTTTTGTCTGCGACAGCATCTTCTCGCGGAGGGCAAAGTGCTCTGCATCATGAGAGGTATCAGTTTATTCCGACTGTTTTAAGGAAGGCATTTCAGCTGCTTAGAAATTTCTATCATTTTAATTACCGAAGTTATTAACAAAAACGTAGGATTTATAAAGGTACTCTATTTGCCACCGGAGTGAAAAGTTTCTCTTATGGCGTTTTTTTCTGTGTTGCTGACGCCACTTTCCTCAGGAAAATTAAAATGTGATCAATGGTGTAAATAAGAAAAATTGAAAAATTGGCATCTTTGAGATGCTCGAGAGAAGAAAAAAATTATTTAGAATAGCAAAATATGAAAATAACCGATATTTAAAAAATATTAAGTAAAAATTTAATAAAAATGAAATGAAAATTAGCTTATATTTTTATTTTAGTTTACATTATTATTTTATATTATTAGCTAAGTTTGTATTCTTAGTTTTTATTTTAACGTTAGGCGTAAAAGATTTAGTAATGAATATAATGATTATGTTAAACAACGATTGGTATACGCAAGTGAAGTGATGACTTAACTGGCCGTTTGTGGATGCAAGAAAAATATTTCCTATGTTAAACGCCCATTGGATTTTTTGTAAAAAAATATTAAAAATCGAGGAAAATTATTTCCCGATTTTAATCCCCATATTTAGATAGAGATATGTATTAGGTATCATGTGCATGCGTTAGATTAAGTTGTTTTTGTTGTAAAATTGATAAAATTTGAATTTTAAATTTCAAAACTCTAGAAAAAAAAAATGGCAAACTTTCATATTCGACTGAAAACATAAACATTTCATTTCAAAGGATGATATTTACACAATAAATATCCAACTAATATACTAATTAAAAGGAAAATGATAAATATTCTCTCATAATTTGAAGTCAAATTTGTTTTCAAATGTCTAAAACAAGTATCGGATATAAGATACTAATATGTTGCAGTGGAATAGATTTGATATCGGTCATCCTTGGCAGAAAAAAAAATATCGCCAAATTATCTGGCGAACATAATTTAATTCCTTTCAAAAATCATTGTTATTTTAACAACTTATATTAAGGGAGTAATGAATAATATGAAACAATATTTCGTACAATACATATTACGAAAATATACATCTGGCATGTATATTTTCGTATTACGTTTTGGATCGCCAAAAACAAAAAACGCCAAGGACGACAGAGTTTTGAATAAAAATTTTGTCAATTTGACAGCAAAATAACTAAATCTAACACATGCACATCATAATTGATACATATATACACCCAAATATGGGGATTAAAATCGGCAAATAATTTTCCTCGATTTTCAATAGTTTTTTACAAAACAACAACAACAAAAAAAAAAAAAAAAAAAAAAAAAAAACAATGGGCGATTAACATAGGAAATCATTTTCTTGCATCCACGGACGGTCAGTGACATCCCACTTCGCTTGCGTATAGAATTAGAGGTTAAGCCCTGAAATTTTGAAAATGAAATTTACGAGACGAAAACATAGATTAGTTTATATAAAAATTTAGCTTTTTTAACTCAAAACATATTTAAAATGATGGATGTTTACTATGACCAATTTAGCGATTTTTAAAATTTAGAAATGAAGAAGCTCGTACGTTTTTCGCCAATGAATTCATTTACGCAACCACAATAGCCATTTTAACTCTAGCCATGCCTTAAATATAGAGAAAAATTATAAAATAGTGCAATAATAATAATAATAATAAAATTGGCAACTTATTTTTGTTTTTTAAGCATTGATGTAAAACATTGCAGAAAACAGAATTAATTTAATACAACAGGACTTTCTTTTTTTCTTTTGTCTATTTTTCCATGCAATGGAATGAAGTAACTGCATTGCTAAAATATTTTAGTTACACCGAATACAGGACCTCACTGGAAGATTTTAAATTTTCCATTTATTTTGACGATGACTTAAATTATCTATCTCAGTTACGCATGTCAAGATTTTTGCGATAAAAGTCTAAGCTACTTCGGTGCGAAATTTAAAATTTCGCCAAGAGGTTAAACTGTACCATTGCTTTAGCACAATTTTTTTTTTCATTTTTATTTTAAATAGTTTTTAACTTAATTCAAGAGGGAAAAAAAAGAACATTTTTTAATTGGTCTAAATGTACAAAATATCTCCAGGTAAAATATTATCTGTATTATTAGAAAGAAAATAGCTAAAGTAGTTTTCCCTGTATCATTGATGTCTCTATAAATTAAATTAAATTATCCAATATCATAATATTTCATTCTCCACACGCATTTTTTATTTTCTAAATTCAATATTACATAATATATATGTAAAAAATCAAGGTGTAATCCATATATATCCAGAAGATGTAGCCAACAAATATTCAGAAGCCATCATTAACACAAGTTCAGGAGATATCGGCAGCAACTATGATCAATATACAGCAGTAGATATCGTCAACAAAAATAATTATTCAGAAGATGTCGCCAACAAGTATTCTGGAGCCACCATGAATATTTATTCAGAAAATATTGTCAACAAATATTCAAAAGCCATCTAATTTATGAATGGTGAGGGTCTATCTCGAATACTTCAAACCGGCAATTCGTTTTCACGATATAATCAAGGATGAATTTTTCACTTATCAGTAGGTTTCGAAAAATGTGATTTTTTTTCTCTTTTTTTTCCCCCGATTTAACTTAGTATTTAATATAGTTTAAGAAATGGTAAAATCAGATATTGACGGGCATCTTGGCAAGTTCATGGCGACAATGCAAAATCGCTATCTGAAAGAAATTGTCCTGTCGTACTACTACTAATGAAATGTTTAAAATAATTGCATTAATCACATAAGATATTTGTTTTCAATGGATCTGACTAAATCATATTCTTGAAAAAAATGCACTTTAAAAAGTTGCATCTTAACTGTTGTAAGCATCATTTTAAACCTTGCTGCACACTGGAAATAAATGCAGAGTGTTACATATTGCCCTAAATTAACAAAAAATTCAATAGTAAAAAATATAGGCATTAGAAAAAATAAATTCATAATTTCTTTAATCAAGCAATAATACCCGAAAAATTCATCGTCAAATAGTGACAAAAATTTAACAAGTGGATCGTATGCTAAAGATGTAACGCTAAATCGTTTAGATGTTAAGAATTTCTCTCTGTTCTAAACAGTTAGTGCTATCGTTCTTTAGTTTGTGTGTCTAGCTTTCTACCATATGTTTTCTCTCAAAATAATGGCAAAATGTTATTAAATTGTCGAACGTTAAAACAGATTTTTCACGTATTATAAACGATATAATATTAAATAGTGTGTATTTCAATGTGATACCAAATATAGTGGATTTCTATAATATCGTTCAACTTTTCTCTTGTGTTATGGATTATTAATATTCCAATTCAATGAAAGGCAAAGTTGCGAATAGTCGGATAGAATCCAGCATGGTTTAATGAGCGAAGCAAGTCGGGGTGGGGGAAAGCCTTCCTCGGGGGTTGGTGAGCGGAGCGAGCAGGGAGCAGAGCGCCCTAGTATCATTAAAAAAAAAAAATGCATTTCTGCCCTACTTTCGTATTGACTTTATTTATTTATGGCCTTTTTGACATAAATTAAGATTTTGTAACTATTTAGATAAATGCCTTTTGCAAATGAATTATTAATTGCATAACTAGTACGTCAAGCTCTAGTGCGTCGTAGAACTCAACGAAAAAAATCAACCAACCTTTTTGCTCTGCTTGCGGTTTCAATTAGTGGAATCAATAAAAAGTTTTATAGTCAAACAACTTTTGGCAACAGCTGTATTTATTTTTTCTTGTCTTGCATCATGTTGTTTATCTTATGTACTGATTCCATATTTTTCTAAAAAACAAAATAATTGTACTTTTAAAGATTTACATCTAGTATGTTAATTATTGGCTTAATGATTATTGCTATATTCAATATCAAGACCACTTCAGCAGATTTATCGATTTTCAATAAGATTAAAAGAATGGTTGGGAGGCAGGTCAAAAATAAAACTACTAAAGGTATGACACAGTTTTAGCACTGGACTTCCTTGGCGTTTTAAAATTTTTGTCCCATTTTGGCGATGGATTAAAATAGTTATCACAGATGAGTTTAACAGGTTCGTAGCCGCGTCAGCCATATCTGGATGACGGGTATGCTTCTATGTGGGAACCCCGTCACCCAAATATGGGTGACGCTCTTCTTGTTCAAGTTAATAGGATTTTCAATCGGATTTTTAAAAGGAATTTAATGGAATAAGTACTGAAATAAAAATATAGGATGTACATTATAAAAATACTAAAAATATACACATTATATTATACTTTTTATTTATTCATATTTAGGATAATATATTACGTTATACTAAGAAATTCTATTTACCTTTCCTTCTAAAATCACCACTTCGTCATCACTATTCTCCTCACTTTCAATTATATTTTTACACCGTCCAATGCTTCTCAAAAAAAAAAAAAAAAAAAAAAAAAACTTCTCGACTAAATGAAGGATCTGGGATAACTGCAATGAGATTCCAAGGCAATCCTCTAGCCGAAAAGCTTATCGTTCTCCCCATTTCAGAAGTAAATACTTTGTAATGAATCGAAGATTCGAAAACCTTATTCGAGTTACATCCCTGCTATTTCCGGTTTAAGTCCGTCATTGCTAAACTTAAGATTACTATATAATAGTCTTTTATAGTCTGATATAATAATCTTATATGGTAGTTCGTCACTGCCAAACCTAAGACTATTATATAATAGTCTTATATAATCTCATATAATAGTCAGATACAATAGTGTTAGTTTTAGCAATGACGGACTTTACGGACAAATGGCGGTGAATGGTTCAGCCATGTTTACGTTCTTGCGCTCCGGCGGTCATAATTGGACCCGGCGAAAAACTCATCCGAATCACGCTGGGCGATGAACGTGTTAACAAAGAGCTTGGCGAGAAACGGCCGAATTACTTAGGTGTACAAATTAGAATTTCGCCAAGGGAGCCCTATATTAAAGCTTTTACAAACGCATTCCTTTTTTATTATCGTATTTATTCAAAACTTCAGTTTTAATCTCGTAAACAAAAATTTTTGGGATTGAATCGACTGTTTTGGTGACGTTGTTTAAAGTAAATATATAACATAAATAATTATAAGATAAAAAACTTTTTATAAACCATGTTTTTAAATTTTCTGTTGAATCATAGCTATAGAACTTACATTAGCACTTTATCAATGCGTATTGTTACGAAATTATAAATAATTGTATTTATTTTTCTAAATTCTTTCAAAGAGGCTTAGTAAATTGATAAATTATCAATTTTCTATATTTCTAGCTCTTTTTCTCGTTAAAATAGTTTAATTTTCCCTTGAAAATGTATTAAAAAGCTCCAATAGGCAGGTAATGAATTTGGCGCTAAATTTGGCTACTTTTTGCGAGAAAATCCTTCTTATCGATATTCCAAAGATGGACTTTGAAATGTGATTGGTTAAAGAGTTACGGGAAATTTTAATTAAAAAAAAAGTAGATTAAAAAAAAAAAAAAAAATTAATCCTTTCAGAACAACATATATTTGCATCACGAATTACATTAGCACTTTATCAATGTGTAGAAAATCTTTAAAGTGATAATGACGTCAATTTTTGCCAGATGCATAATTTAACTTTTTACAATTTTTTAGAGCTCACGTTTAATTAAATGTATTTATTTTTATGTCGAAAGAAAATGAACTCGTAAATTTTTTTTGGCAACAATTAAATTATAGCTAACAGTTTAATGACTATTTTTATTGCTATTAGGAGCTTATTATTTTCATATTTTAATTAATTAAAAGAAAATTATTCGAAAATTCGAAAGTCTGACTTCGAAGTATTGTGTTGTCACTGGGTTCTGAGGTACAGCGAAAGTTTCAAATATCTAGCTAGTAGGGAAACGAGAATAGAAGTTAACAAAAACATGGTAAAATAATCTGATGTGGGCACCACATGACTTCCTTATACACTTTTAGAAATATACATAATGTTAAAATCATTGTCATTGGACCCGAAACAGTTGGCTAAAAATATTTAAAAAAATGAATTATCACCGTGTTCTGAGCTTTTCTGAAAGTTAGTTAAAAACCGATGCAAGATGGTAACGCTGACGAAGGCAGCAGGGACCCGAAAAAATTGGCTAAAAGTATTTAAAAAATGCATTTTCACCGTGTTCTGAACTATTCTGAAAGTTTCAAATGTCTAGCTAGTCGGGAAGTTAGTTAAACAAATTTTCTGTTGAACCATATAAACGCTGTCGAAGGCAGCAGTCACATGAAACAATTGGGTAAAAATATTTTAAAAAATGCATTGTTACCGTGTTCTGAGTTTTTCCAGAAGTTTTAAATGTCTAGCTAGCCGGGAAGTTAGTTAAAAATAGATTGCCAGATTTGTACTGGTAACGCTGCCGAAGACAGCAGGGACCCTAAACAGTTGGCTAAATGTAATAAAAAAATGCATTATCACCGTGTTCTGATCTAGTCTGAAAGTTTCAAATGTCTAGCTAGTCGAGAAGTTAGTTAAAAAATTTTTCTGTTGAATCACATAAACGCTGCTGAAGGCAGCAGGTATTAGAAACAGTTGGCTAAAAATATTTTTAAAATGCATTGTCAACGTGTTCTGAACTTTTCTGAGCGTTTCAAATGTCTAGCTAGTCGGGAAGTCAGTTAAATTGCAAGATTTGTCCAAACCGTTTTTGAGTTACTACCGTTTTTTGATACATTTTGGCCATTATGAACCTAATTTTCCTAAATATCTCCAAAACGGAAAATCATGCGAAGTCCAAAAAGGGAGGTGCACAACTAGATGTTTTAACAAACCTATGTACCAATTCGCAACTTTCTACGTCCAACCGTTTTTGAGTTATGCGACATACTCACACACACACACAGACACACATACATACAGACGTCACGAAAAATCGAAATTCTTCAGAAGGTATATTTTTTCAGGCAAAATCATAAAATTATAGAACTTAGATTATTTTTAGGAATCAACTTTTAAAGGCTTAAACTGTATAAAATTGCACGCTATATACATCGAATTAACCTATTATTTCTTCCTGTATTAATTACAAGTAAAAAAATAAAAATTCTGACAATCTAGTTTAACCCATTTAAATTTACATTTTTTCTTTTACTTTTCATAATAAACAATAAAAGAGAGGGCGACTACTAACTGCAGTCGCTTATTTCCCCCCAACTTTAAAAAAGTACCAACTGCCCTCGGACATGCAAACGCTTCCTGCTACCTGAAATCTTCGTTATGAATTTAGATCCTTCCCCTAAAAGTAATGAAATAAAAAACGAAAGATGTAATGGGAAAACATGTAAACTTGTCTTGTATCATGCACGTATGCACGCTTCGCGCACATGAAAACAAAACAAAACAACAACAAAAAAAAAAAATCAGTGGACAACCCTACCTCGCTGTGCATGAATCTGAGAACGCATGTAACTCGTTTTCGCAGCAATCAGTATCGCGCACGTATATATGCTTCGCGCACATAACCCTCCCCCCCCAAAAAAAAAAAAAATAAATAAATAAATAGATACCTCTACCTTGATGTGTATGAATCGCAAAAGTGCACGAAATTACGATACTTACGTATTATCCGCAAGTGCAATTAATATGTACATTATAAAAATGGAAAAACGTATAATAAGCAATAATTAATTATAATTTTCCTATATTATTTATATTAATGTAAATTTGGCGATCTATGGCGATTATTCGCTGGCATGTGAATAAGTACCTTCTTATTAATTCCTTAATGTAAGATTCCTTAATGTAAGGTAAATTCTATTTTATATAGCTTCCATTTTTGCATAATTTAAGCCTTTAAAATTTGATTCCTAAAAGTACTCCGAGTTTTATAGTTTTAAAATTTTGCTTAAAAAATATAACTTCTGAAAAACTGTATATTTAACATAGGGTAGATAGCCGGCTGATTCCACCAAGACAATAATTTAACCGCAAATCTAGACGAGCAAGTGTGCTGCCTCGATCCAGTCCTAATTGCCGTGCTCTTTGATTTTCAGAAGAAAAGCCTGGAGCGATGGATGACCTTTAAATCCTTTCTCTATAATAACACTAACTACTATCTAGTGGTTTGTGAACAAACAAAGGAAGAGAGACATCAAATTAAATTGTCTTTGTATAGCATGGAAAGTCCAAGCGCCGGTCCTCCTTCTAAGAATGAATGCAGCGACCAGTCATTAACATGGCGATAAAAATTCAGTAGTTGCATGCTGTCAAATCATTTAAATAATAAGTTGATTTAATAGTAAATCTGCCTCCCCCTCTCTCTCCGTAGCAGTGATTCCTGAAACTGGTGACTAGCACCATTACTGTGAATTGAAGTCTTATGGCCTATGAGATCGTTTGTACATTTCGTTAAAACGCAATAATCAGGTTCAGAGTAGGATGAATTAACTGGAAATATTTATTTGCAAAAGTCACATTTTTTTAAATAGTTTGTAACTACATTCAGTTATAATATTTTCAATAATAAGCAGTTTTCGAGGATTTACTACGTTCAGAGTAAATTTACTACGTTGAGAGAGAGAGTGAGAGTGAGAGAGAGAAATCGAATTAATAGGGTTTTGAAGTAGCGCGCATGATTTCTGGTATCCTGCTAAGCTCTTGGTGAAGCTGTCGCCAAAGAATCGCCAATCCGAACTCTTTGTCTGTAGCTTAAATGCAAGGGAACCTTTTTGAATTCTTTTGTGACCGTTTCAAAATATTTACCCAGTGTTTGGCGGAATCGTTTTGCCAACAGACAATCTGTTTCCAAGACAGGAAATGAAAATGATTAAGTACATGTGTAATTTCTAAAACCTATGTGAAGAATGCCAGATAGACATGTGAAAAGACATGTCTGTTACAGTAAACAAAAAAAGACCACTGACATATTATTCACAGTTAAATGGGTTTTCAAGGGGCCGTCATCGGCATGAAAACCACAGGCTAATTAATGTGCCGTGTTGCTCGTAAGACCAATCGTTTGAAATGCGCCGTCAAAACATGTTGGTAGCAGTAGACACGAGATGGTACTCACGAGTGGCGTACCGGATCTGTTGCGATCAGGCAGACGATGAGTCAGAGTATTGAAGTATCGAAGTAAGTCGGTAACAAAAGTCTCCGAACACTAGCAAAAATTCCTATATAAAAAAGGTACACTTAATACAGTTTTGTTAAATAAATCCTTGTCGAATCCTGTTCTTAGTCAGTCTAAAAACTGGATTCGACAAGGATTTATTTAACAAAACTGTATTAAGAGTACTTTTTTTATATAGGAATTTTTGCTAGTGTTCGGAGACTTTTGTTACCAACTGTATCGAGCGGTAAGAGCTCGTGGATCCCACAGTGGATTGTTGAATTATTTTTATAATAATAATAATAATAATAATAATAATAGTAATCATAAATAAAAATATCCTATGGCGCTTATCCTTATTTAAAAAAATAATTTTTTTTCCTTTCCAGTTTTCTTTGAAACTGTGTCATACTTAGGATCTATTGCAAGAATTTCTTGTTTTGGAAAAAAACATCAAAATTTTGGACGTCTTTTTTGGTTTCATTCTGGCAAACAACTTTCCAGCAACGGTCATTATATTATTAGCAAGCGTGGAATTCTGAACATTAACGGAGTCACTGTAGAAGATTCCGGGGAATTTATTTGCTTGGTCAGTACTAAATCAGGTCTGCAAAGGTTGAAACATAACGTGAATGGTAAGTTTTTATCATATAAAATTATGTTTAATTTGAAATTTTACACAATGCCATTAAGTATGATTGTTATAATAATCTTAATAGAGTTTGTCGGGAACACATCCAGGTGGACCACTCCTATTTTTGAGTGGTCTAGATTTAACTACTTTGATAGTGAAAGTTTGCCATTTTTTTAGTAAAAACTAATGAATTTTTTTAAAAGGTACTGCATAGATGTTATACTTTTTAAAAGAGGTCTAAAAACTGCTCATTTTTTTGTGAGGACACTATATACATCAAGTTATAAAGATATTAAGTTGCAAAGTTTTCTTTTAATTAAAATATGAAAAAAAATATTAGTTATAATTTAATAGTTGCCAAAAAGAAAAAAAAAAATACGAATTAATTTTCTTTTGACATAAAAATAAATACATTTAGTTAAACGTGAACATTAAAAAATCGTAAAAAGTTAAATTATGCATCTCACAAAAATTGATGTCATTATCACTTTAAAATTTTCTAGACATTGATAAAGTGCTAATATGTTCTATAGCTATAAGATTGAACAGTAAATTTAAAAACATTATATATAGAACGTTTTTTTTAATCTTATAATTATTTATAATTTTTTTGTCATGTCGGCGATGAGTTGATATGGGTATCGTAAATTCATAAGTAAACATTTTGGCGAGAAAGGTCTGAGCTACTTCAGTGCTAAATTTCAAATTCCGCCAAAAGGTCAAAGATCTTTCAATGTTTTTGCACAGTTTTTCTCAATTCTATTTTAAATACGAGTGGGAAAAAAAAGGTAAAGCATTTTTTTTTTTTTTTTTTTTTTTTAATTGGTCTAATGATACATAATATCTCAATGTAAAATATTATGTGTTTTCCGTTTTGTTTATTATAAAAAAATGACTAATGCAGTTTTTCCTATTATTGACATTTCTATAAATTAAATTAAATTATCCAGTACCAAGGCGTTGCGGTGAAGAAGTCTCTGCCGAAGTCAGCGAGAGCCCGAAGCGAAGATTTTAAGCAATTTCAATGTATATATATATATATATATATATGTGGGAAGTTCCTTGCCCAGCCAACAGATGGCGCTGTCTCTGATGCTTATCTTTGAACGTGATGACGAACGGAAGTCAGTTGAGATCTGGCTGCAGTGGAGATCGGTTGAGACCGTCAGCGTGAAGGCTGACATGCTCATTTAGTCCTGATTTGAGCACAGAATGCTCACAATAAGTGTGTAGAGCCATGGAGGGCTCATTACTTCATTTTCACTATTTGATAGCACGCGTAGGTGAAATTGTGTATATAAGTACGAGTAGGTGCTTAAATGTTATTTTGTTACGGTTATACTGATGAAGAAAGCTTGTTATGTGCTAAGCCTCGAAACCTGCAGTTGGTTAATGATAGGAAGTCTGCTGTTATATGTTAATCCTTATATTTAATATGTTTTGTGTATGTTACGTAATAAATGTCTTCGTTATCTAAGTCGCATCTCATCATTGCCCCACCTCTAGACACCCAGCCAAGATTCTACAAGTGGGGACTCTGCCGCGATATTACCACCAACAAGTTATAAAAGGTAACTGTTATATATTTATCATTCTATTTGATAATAAATAATAATGATTAATGCATAAATTGAGAAAAAGGAATTTAATACAGTTTTGAATTAGAAATTAATGTTGAAATATTTTTTGAGAACACTTTTGGTTTCACTGTGTGATGAAATTAAATAAATACATTACTTGAGAAGAATGAATAGAAATAAGAATTATGATTGAAAAAATATTCTGAATAATCATTTAGTATTTTGCATATTGTTGTTTTTAATATTATTTTAACAATATTATAACAATATTATTTTAAAACGAAAGTGATAACAATTATTAAATAGAGAACAATAATGATAATGGTGATATTATATGAAATATGTGTAATAATTAAGAAATATATAAGATGATCTAAATATTCTGTTGTATAATACAAATTGTTCTGCATGTGGTTATTTAAAAATCATGATAATTTTGATTTGAGAACAAAAACCATAGAATCATTTTTAAGAAAAATTATTTTGTTTCTATTTAAGTATGATATTAATTTGGTAGAAATATTGAAATATTTTCTGGTATAAGTAATTATTTAGAGTTATAATGGCCCAAAACGTGTTACAAGGTATTAGAAAAGTCGATTTAAGAACAATTGCTGAAGAATTAGGCCTAACTGTTCCGGCGGAAGCTAAGGTGGTTGAAATCAAAACTTTGATTGAGAGTTCTGATATTTATAAAAATGATTTAGAATTTGTTAGAGGTGTTATTAAAATGCTAGTAGAAGAACAAAAGTTGAAATCTGTAGAAGAACAAACCAAAATTGAGATAGAAAGAATTAAATTATCCCAGTTAGAAAAATAAATAGAGTTACAGAATTTAAAGTTACAGGCTGCAGCAAATAATTCTAGTAATAATGTTGAGCAATCAAATTCAGAAACTACTTCACAATCATTAGAAAATTTAATTAGAAGTATTCGGACATTAACCATTTCAGTACCTGAGAAACCGGAAGCTTTGCACTTATTTTTTCAGTCCCTTGAAAAAGCATTCGTTTCTAAAAATGTACCGTCTAAATTCAAATCGGAAATATTGATTAATTTATTGGGAGATAAATGTAATCAGGTTCTTGCGTACGTAACCACTGAAGAAATTAACGATTATGAAAAAGTTAAGGAATTAATTTTAAGACAATTTCAACCAACGCCGCGTGAATGTTTAGGTAATTTTAAAAATGCGTTGCGTAATCCGTCAGAATCTCATGTCCAGTTCGCTTCGTTAATTGAAACTAATAATAATACGCGAAACGAAAGTTCAGAGAATAAGCGGTTTGTAAACAAAACTCCTTTTAGAAAGACACATTATAATAATAAAGATCCCATAATACGTAATTCGGTATCTAATCAAACTCACGAAAAGCATGAAAGAATGTGTTACATTTGTGGTGCAAAAGGGAAAACATTTCATTTCGCTAGAGTGTGTCCTAAACGTATTGCCGAGAAAAAAGAATTCCGTGAAAATCTTCCTACGAATTCAGTAGTTTAATCCGAAACAAGTCCGATTAACCTAATTGTTAATGAGCTCGAATATGTTGATATTTTAGTGGATAATGTTCCACTTAAAGGGTTAAAAGATTCAGGTTCTTCGATTCTAATTGTAAATAAAAATAGCATTCTACAGACTAAAAATGTTATTTCTTCGACCACTCTAGTTAGCTGCTTTAATGAAAAGAAAGATGCAAATCTGACTGAATTTAAAATATCTTTACCTAATCATGATTCAATAAATGTAATCGGGGCTTTTTGCAACAATTTGTCATGTGACGTAATTCTCCCTGGTAATATCTTTCATATTTTGAAACAACAAAATAAAGAGGAAACACATGTTTCGAATTCCGACATAGGGGGGAAAAATTTTCTGAGTTCGGGGGAAAGCGATTTCGATGAAGCAGGTGAGTGTTCTTTTCCTGTATTCGATCGAAAGGAAAATGAAATAGATTCTTTTTTTTCAAATATGTGCAATTTTTCAGAAGAAGAAAAATTCGATGTCAGTTATATTTTAGATAAGTCGTTAAAAGAGAGATTAAGCGAATTAATAAAAAGTTATAAGCCAGTTAAAACAAAAAGTACTGATTTAAAAATGTCCATTATTTTATCTGATGATACACCAGTGTGCTTACGCTCTCGCAGATTATCATTTGTAGAGAAATCAGAGGTGGATAGACAAATTGACAAGTGGTTAAAAGATGGTATAATAAGAGAAAGTACGTCAAATTATGCTTCGCCAATAGTGGTGTGTAGGAAAAAAGATGGAGGAATAAGGTTATGCTGTGATTATCGTGCTTTGAATAAGAAAATAATTAAAGATAAATACCCGTTGCCAAATATTGAAGATTTATTTGATAGATTAGGTGAGGGTAAAGATTTTTCGACACTAGATTTAAAGAATGCGTTTTTACAAGTTGATGTAGAGGAAAAAAGTAGGAAATATACAGCTTTTGTGACTGATAATGCCCAGTATGAGTTCTCTAAAAGTTCCCTATGGATTATGTAATAGTCCCTTAGTATTTCAAAGATATGTAAATTATGTGTTTAAAGACCTATTAAAAGATGGTACTGTAATTATTTATTTAGATGATATAATTATTCCATCCAAAGATGAGAATGAAGGGTTAGATAGATTAAAACGTGTGTTAGAAACGGCATCAAAATTTGGTCTAGAGTTAAATTTAAAGAAATGTCAGTTTTTGAAACGTAAGATCGATTTCTTAGGTCACATAATTGAGAATGGCACGATTAAACCCTCAGTAGAAAAAACTCTTGCAGTCCAAAATTTCCCAGAACCCCGTAATGCTAGGGAAGTGCAGAGTTTCTTAGGTTTAACGGGTTACTTTAGAAAATTTATTCGTTCATATGCCAACATAGCAAGACCACTCAGTGACTTATTACGTGCTTCCACTCCATTTAAATTCGAGCAAGAGCAGAAATTAGCTTTTCAAAAGCTGAAAGACATTTTATCTAATACGCCTGTCTTACATCTTTTTAAACAAGGCTATAAGTTAGAAGT
This sequence comes from Salticus scenicus, assembly GCA_963930645.1. NCBI lineage: Eukaryota > Metazoa > Arthropoda > Arachnida > Araneae > Salticidae > Salticus > Salticus scenicus. The sequence goes on from OZ005655.1 coordinate 232,699,875, forward strand.
TCATACAGATGCGTCTAAATTAGGATTCGGTGCAATCTTATTACAACAAGATGACGATGGACAGTACTATCCAAACCATTATATGAGTAAAAAGACCTCTGTACAAGAAGAAAAATACTGTAGTTATGAGTTAGAAGTGTTAGCGATAGTAGAAGCCCTTAAAAAATTTAGGAACTATTTATTAGGTAGTAAATTTAAAATTTATACTGACTGTCAAGCGTTCACTAAAACTTTAGATAAACGTGAATTGACACCTAAGGTAGCCAGGTGGTCTTTCCTGCTACAGGAATTCGACTACGAAGTAGAACATCGACCTGGTAAACAAATGCAACATGTTGACGCGCTTAGCAGACACCCTGTAATGACTGTAACAACTGATACCCTTACTCATCGTATTGCTACTGCTCAAGAAAATGATGAGTTTATCAACACTATGAAATCTCTTTTACAACAGAACCAAAATGACGAATATGTGTTAAAAAATAATGTTTTATATAAAGTGATAAATGATAGGGATGTACTAATTGTCCCAGAGATCATGCAAATCGAGGTCGTAAAGAAATGTCATGCCTTAGGACATTTTTCGGCTAATAAAACTGAAGAGTTAGTTAAACGAGAATATTACTTTCCTAATATGAAAAAATGCATAGATAATGTTGTAAAAAGTTGTGTAGAATGTATACTTGTAAATAAGAAACAGGGAAAAGGAGAAGGTTTTTTGAACCCTATCCCTAAAGGAGATATACCATTATCCACGTATCACATCGATTTTGTGGGTCCATTACCAACCACTAATAAAAACTACAATCACATTTTCACCGTCATCGATGGATTTAGTAAATTTTCGTGGCTATATCCGGTGAAGTCAACTTCTTCAGCAGACGCCTTGCAAAAATTAAAACAGCAAGCTGCTATTTTTGGTAACCCCGCAAGAATAATATCTGATCGTGGACCTGCGTTCATATCTAAGGAGTTTGCAGATTACTGTGTATCCGAGGGAATCGAACATGACACCATCACAACCGGAATCCCAAGAGGGAATGGTCAAATTGAGAGACTTCATCGAACAATCATTCCTGTATTATCCAAGTTGTGTATAAATGACCCTAACAAGTGGTACAAGTTTGTTGAGGCTGTTCAGAGAACTATTAATTCCACCGTATCGAGAAGTACCAAAAGAACTCCGTTTGAACTACTCACTGGAGTAACAATGAGAAAGAAAGAAGATAAGAGAATACTTGAACTCCTCGAAGAGAAAAGGATAAATTCCATGCTTGATAATCTTAACACCATTCGTGAAGAAGCAAGAAAAAACATTCTTAAGATTCAAGAAGAAAATCGCCGATGTTACAACAAGAAGAGAAAGAAAGCCCATGTGTATAAAATTAATGATCTAGTTGCCATCCAGCGAACTCAGTTTGGAACCGGCATGAAACTAAGACCAAAATTCTTAGGTCCTTATAAAGTTGTGCGAGTAAAGACCAAAGACAGATATGAAGTCGAGAAGATAGGTGATCACGAAGGACCTATACATACTAGTACTTCTGCAGACCATATGAAATTATGGTCCACAAACTAGACTGATAAACTTTAAAGAAAAAGTTAACTGTGAATTTTTATGTACATAATTTTTTTAAATGTCTGTTTCTCTTTTTTGTTTTTTTTTTCTTTTAATTGTATTTTGCAGATATCCTTTAGTATCCCAGGCTGGTTTACGGTGAGGTCACCGCACATCAGAATGGCAGAGCGTTGTGGGAAGTTCCTTGCCCAGCCAACAGATGGCGCTGTCTCTGATGCTTATCTTTGAACGTGATGACGAACGGAAGTCAGTTGAGATCTGGCTGCAGTGGAGATCGGTTGAGACCGTCAGCGTGAAGGCTGACATGCTCATTTAGTCCTGATTTGAGCACAGAATGCTCATAATAAGTGTGTAGAGCCATGGAGGGCTCATTACTTCATTTTCACTATTTGATAGCACGCGTAGGTGTTTTTGTGTATATAAGTACGAGTAGGTGCTTAAATGTTATTTTGTTACGGTTATACTGATGAAGAAAGCTTGTTATGTGCTAAGCCTCGAAACCTGCAGTTGGTTAATGATAGGAAGTCTGCTGTTATATGTTAATCCTTATATTTAATCTGTTTTGTGTATGTTACGTAATAAATGTCTTCGTTATCTAAGTCGCATCTCATCATTGCCCCACCTCTAGACACCCAGCCAAGATTCTACATATATATTTATATATATATATATGTATATATTTAGAGTTTTAATTTGTAGAACAGTATAAAAAAATTGATTCTTTTTTTTATTCACTTAAATATAGTGACTAGCGAAGCGGGCAAAGCCTGCTAGTAAAAAATAAATATAAATACATTTATGTGAAGTAAGTGTTAACTTCGGCTAATAACCAAATCAAACATGAAATATGACAGTTTTATAAATTTGAAAAAAATATTTACATTTCCCTTTCCGACAGAGTATCCTACTCAATATTTCATGTTTTGCTCTTGCTGTACTTATGAAGTAAACTCCACAGTTTTTGGTTAAAAAAAACGAAGTTTTGTGTTTAAATTTTAAATATAACTTCAGATTTGCTTTCTTAAACTTTTTAACTTGTCACCCGTGGTTACACTTACCTCAGGAATTTTGTAAGTGGGGGTAAGTGTAACTAAGCTGTTTACACTTGTTTCAAAAACTGCATCACTAATTTTGTATGTCGAGCAAGTGTAACCAGGATGTTAACACTTGTTCCAAAAATTGCATCACTAATTTTGTATGTTGGGTAAACGCAGCCAGGATGTTTACACTTAATCCAAAAATTGGATCACCACTTAGTTTTTTTCAGGTCTGCTTAATGAAATCTAATTTTCTGATCTTTTTATTAAAGTTTTGTTGACATGTTAAAAATTTTAATAAGGGAAGTTTTAATTGGAAGAGCACGGAAATGTCCACAACTCTGCAACGAATAGAAATATTTTAAAATTAAAAAAATTCCCCGATTCGTGAAGGTTTTCATTATCTGGAAACTTAATTTACATATATTTTAATGCACTGTGTATAGGTATAGTTGGCCGAGGTTACACTAGCTCCACACTAGGTGGAATGTGTAACCACAAAACAATAATCTTTTTTTTTCTTTTTTTTTTTGGCACATTGTTTAGTTCATAGACCTATTATAACATTACTAGTATATAATCCCGTCAAAAATGACGGAATGTGAAATCAATTAAGGTAGTGAATAAACGAAGGCTTTGCCTGCTTAGCTGGTCATTATATTTAAAGGAAACCCTTTTCTATATCGCTTTATATATATACACTAAGCGACAAAAAATAAATAAATAAATAAATAAATAAAATAAAAAAGCTGCACTTGGATATTTTCCTTTTCCATTTTTGCAACCGCCAATTTTATCATTTTTTAAGGTAAATTTTTGAGCATATTTTATTACTTCGCCCTCCACGTACACTTTAGGATTGAGCCCAGTGTTAAAAATGAAATGCAACTGTCAGGAAAATTATAATTTTAGAAAGTATTTCAAAAATGGCAAGTATAAGGCATTTAACGATGTCACAAAAAGTATTAATTTTAGAATGAAAGTCAAAAAATATTTTAATGTGTGAGATGGCAAATTAATTAAATGTTAACGAAATATTCCTGATTTTTATTTGTTTGCTCTGTTTTATTTATATTTTCATTAAATATAATTAGGATTTAATGTCTAAAGCAACGAACTTGCAGGTAATTTTATAATTCTATAATTTGGATTTTATTCTGTATCTCGAAACTAGGATGAAAAAATGTTTCTTTATTTTTGACGAAATTCGTATGTTGAAGCAAGTGACGAAAGTAATTTTCTCAATTTGACGAAATATTCGCTCGGAGTATTTCCCTGGAAACGGTTTCGTGAAAATTAAAGAAAATTTCGTGAAATTTGAGTATCCATTTCTGAGAGTGTACCTTTTTGTGCTAATGCTCTCATCTACACACAGAAAAATGAAAAATCGAAACTTGTCAAGAGACGTGCCATCTTTGTGACACTAAACGTTTGTCAAGTACATTGACAAGTTTGCACAAAATTACGCAAAATTTTAAACAATCAAAACACTACCTGACAATCCTATTTAGTCATGAGACACAAAAGTCGTTTTATTTTACCATGTATCTTTAATGTGTTTCGTGTGATGATCCGTTTTGGCTCTAAAACTTGTCAGATGACTAATTTCCGAGGTACAGTTTTCATTTTCCTCAAATTTGACCGGTTAGTCAAATGAGAGAATAAAAATAAATTATTCCTATTTTGTCAATTGACTGAGAAGATTTGTTTGGCTAGTCCTAAAGCTCAGCATTATTATTTTTTTTTCTTTAATTTTTCTTTTTTTATTTGTTTATTTATTTTTTGTCTCCTTCTGACAACTTGAGTTAGTCAACCGAAATCGAAAAATAAACCCATCGAATTTCGCGGGATAGTGTCAGTTTCATTAATTCTGAAAAAGAAAATTACGCTTAAAGTTATTTGGGAAACGCATATTTTTTATAAGAACTTTGTGTCATGCTAATTCCAGTTTTTGTATTTTTAAATCTAATAAATAATTTTCTAAGTATGACATGAAACTATAGCAAAGGAACTCGGCAATTTTTAATAACAGATAGAAAAAGAGGTTTTTTTTTTTTTTTTTTGAAAACAGACATTTAATTTTTTACCCCAACTAAAATTAAACTAGTGGATCTGCAGATCAGGAGCCTCAACGTCCTATTTACATCAGACATTATTCAATAGGTCATTTTTATTTATTCCTTACTATATAATCGTATATATTGATTCGATTGACTTGTTACCATAATCAAATACATTCCTGAGGGGGGCTGCCGCCCCCCTCAACCCCCCGCTGTGTCTCTACTTGCATATCTTATAAAGTGCTGCGGAATTGTAAATAATTGCATTTATTTTTGTACCAATTCTTTCAAAGGGGTTTAGTAAAGTTAATAAAATGCTAACTTTGTGCATTTCTAGTCGTTTTAGCGTTAAAATAGCCTAATTTTCCTTTAAAAACACTTAAAAAAGCTCCAATAAGGGAATAAATTTATTTGGCGCCAAATTTGGCGACTGTTTTCCTCCTTGGCGATTTTTTGGCGACCTTGGCGAGAAAATCCTTATTAGGGATATACCAAATATGGAAGCTCTAATCTCATTATGAGATACGAGAATTTTCCAGAACAGTCTGTATTCGATAGAAAAGTATAAAAGGAGCATTTTCTCGCCAAGACGGTCAGTCTCAGATCTGTGTCAGTTTCGTCAAATGCTTGCTTTGCTTTGAGCCTCTTTAGATGATACTTTCTTTATGTGTTATTGCTAAACAGTTTGTACTGTTGATTTGCTGTTAACGGCTGTTGTTTAAGCTGTGTTTACTGGTTGAATTGAAGCTGATACTTGGTTTATAGACCTGTATTTTTCTGGAACTTCCCGTGAATACATAACTGAATTTTTGCAAGTTTTGCCTTTCATTCTCGGACAACTTACGGACCCCCAAGTACGCAACAATATGTATTCTGAATAAACGACGGTCTTGTATTATTTCCCTGAAATTCATAAATACCAAATTTCATAACTACCAAATTTCATACAAAAAAATTACATAGCATATCGGAAATATTTTGCGTAACCTTTAAACTAATTTCCAATTCTATGACCACAATTATCAACAAGAAAACATATGCTTTTAAAATTCTAACAAAATTTCATTATATTTGATGGGGTGTAACCATGTTAAAATAAACTTTTAAGAAATATCGACTATAGACCGTAATAGTACGAAATTATTTTATATATCCCGTAAAAGTAGCCACAGTCATTATAAACGCCAATAATAAGAATAAACCTAATTAATTATAACTCATTAATTTTTCAAACTAATTTGACATCATTTGGATGATTACAGTACATATTCGAAATTATTTTGTGTGGTCCAATAAATTATTTAGTCTATACATAACCTTTTTTAAGAGTAAACATAATTTTAAGCATCTTTATAATGTATGTTAATTTTACTAAGTTCAATTCAGCATAAACGCATTAAAGTGCGCGCTTAAATAAAAGTTTGTCCATAGGCTCAAATGCTACGAAATTCTTTTGCGTGTCTCTGTAAACAAACCATAAACATTGTATACACCAGTAAAAACTATTCAGCTTACTTTGCGTTTAAAATTAATAATTGTTCCAAATCTAACATCGTTTGGATGACTTGTCAGAACACTTTTGTAAGGTCCTGTACATTAATTAGAAAGCTTAAGAGCACATATTTTCTTCAAACAACATAAGTTTAAACATCTTACTCACGTACGCTAGTTTAATTTTCTTGATTGCAAAGTAAAGATGTTAAAATGCGTTTATACGCAATTCACGTCATACGCCGTAATGTGAAGTATTTTGGCGTGTCCCTGTATACAAGCCATAAAAAGTATAGACCTAAAAAAATAAATAGCTATTTCTATACCGAGCCTGAATATATGTGTCAATTTGCAAGTCAATCGGAGAATTTTTGCGGCCGCTATTGCGGTACATACAAATTCTTCCCATAGGCCGTAATGATAAAAAAAACTTTGGCGTGTCCCTGTACACGAACTACAAATGGAATGCACACCCAAAACTATACAGCTAATTTCGTGGGGATCATGAACATGTGTACCAAATTTCAAGTCAGTAGCGTGATATTTGCGGCCGCTATCGCACGACAGACAGACAGACGGACAGACGGAACACGAAATCCTTTTGAGTCTCAACAGAGGGCCTCCACTGACGTTTCGGCAAAATTGGAAGTCAATAGCTTGATTTTTGCGGTGGCTTTCGCGGTACATACAGATTCTTCCCATAGGCCGTAATGATAGAAAAACTTTGGCGTGTCCCTGTACACGAACTACAAATGGAATACACACCTAAAACTATACAGCTAATTCCGTTGGGCTCATGAAAATGTGTACCAAATTGCAAGTCAATAGCGTGATTTTTGTGGCCGCTTTCGCGATACATACAAATTCCTCCCTTAGGCCGTAATGATAAGAAAATTTTTGGCGTGTCCCTGTATACGAACTACAAATGGAATACATACCAAAAACTATACAGCTAATTTTGTGGGGATCATGAACATGTGTACCAAATTTCAAGTCAATAGCGTGATATTTGCGGCCGCTATCGCACGACAGACAGACAGACAGACGGACGGACAGACGGAACACAAAATCCTTTTGAGTCTCAACAGAGGCCCTCCACTGACGTTTCGGCAAAAATTGGAAGTCAATAGCTTGATTTTTGCGGTGGCTATCGCGGTACATACAGATTCTTCCCATAGGCCGTAATGACAGAATGACTTTGGCGTGTCCCTGTACACGAACTACAAATGGAATACACACCTAAAACTATACAGCTAATTCCGTTGGGCTCATGAATATGTGTACCAAATTCCAAGTTAATAGCGTGATTTTTGTGGCCGCTATCGCAATACATACAAATTCCTCCCTTAGGCCGTAATGATAAGAAAAACTTTGGCGTGTCCCTGTATACGAACTACAAATGGAATACAAACCAAAAACTATAAAGCTGATTTCGTGGGACACATGAACATGTGTACCAAATTTCAAATCAATAGCGCTATTTTTGCGGCCACTACCGCGATACATACAAATTCCTCCTATAGGCCGTAATGATAAGAAAAACTTTGGCGTGTCCCTGTATACGAACTACAAATGGAATGCATACCAAAAACTATACAGCTGATTTCGTGGGGCTCATGAACATATGTACCAAATTACAAGTCAATAGCGCTCTTTTTGCGGCCGCTATCGCGATACATACAAATTCCTCCCATAGGCCGTAATGATACGAAAAACTTTGGCGTGTCCCTGTATACGAACTACAAATGGAATACATACCAAAAACTATACAGCTGATTTCGTAGGGCTCATGAACATGTGTACCAAATTTCAAGTCAATAGCGCTATTTTTGCGGCCGCTATCGCGCGACAGACAAACAGACAGACAGACACAGCCCAAAACCGTTTTGAGTCTCAACAGAGGGCCTCCACTGACGTTTCGGCAAAGACTGAAATCTGTATTCCCTGCACGAAAACTTAAATAGAAATATCTTTCCACTGAGAAATGACACTAAGCGGCAAAATTTGTTCCAATGTATTTAAAAAAAAAAAAAAAAAATATTTTTAAAAACCACACAAAGTTCAAGGAAACTAACATTAAAATATTTTAAAACTAATATGTAGAAGAAAAAAAAAGATTAAAAAGAAATCTATACTCAAGTACAATCGAAACATCGAAAGACATCATGTAGTAGACGGAAATCTGCCGCCAGGATGAATCAGAGAACTGTTTTTTTTTTTAATTATTATGTGCTCTTTATTATAAAATAGCAGGCTACGCCCGCTTCGCTGGTCACTATAAAACGTAAATTGATATCACGACTTTATAAAACGAGTAAAGTTATTTTAACATAGGGCCAAAAGGATTCACTCTGAATAAATTAATGTGTAAATTGCACCTAAAGAAGTTTTCACTTCGTAATTATTACATCGCATTATGCTTTTCAACAAATTATTTTAGAAGTGAAATTAATATGATTATATATATTATATGTTTTCTGATTACTTATTTATATATATATGTAATATAATTAAAAGCTCCATTAAAATTAAAGCCTCATTTTACACACTTAAATGATTCTATCTCCCACTAATCCACCGACAGCTCCCTAATTAATTTTTAATTAATTAATTTTCTAAATGTTTCACTAATTCCAAATTCTTGTTCCGAAAACTTGTTCTCAATTCTTAAACTTATTTTATTATCGGATGACCTGCATCGGGTCGGGTAACACGATTTTACCCGTCGGGTCGGGTTGACAAAATTATTTCTCTTGCTGGTCGCGTTCAGGTTTAGTTTTCAACAAGTCTGATCGACTTGAGAACATCTTTCAAAATATTTCTTATAATTTTAAACATAATGTTGTAGGCATATTTATAACTATAAAACAGATTTAAACATACTGTGTATCGGAGCTCCGTATATATTCGTATCCGTATCCGCGGATATCCACCAGAAAAATAGATCCGTATTTATATCTGGATCCGTTTTCTTTTCTTTAACGAAACTAATACGTATCTTTTGTACAAACTGTGCGAAAATTAGAAAATCCTAAATCTTTTTCACTGTATAACCTCGCATTTACGTTCTAGAAATTAAAAAAAATTCACAATTCACTTTTTTTTTCTTTAACTTTCTTCTATATTTAATAGAAGAAAGTATTCGATTCGTAAAAATTTTCGACTTTCGGATTTTGATAGATTTTCCCACTTTGAGAGCTCCAGAACTAGATTTGATTATTTTTAGAAAATATCAGTCTGTCTCTGTGTGTGTGTGACGAAAATTTTGTGGCAACTGTATATCTGGAACTACTGCCCATATTTGCATATAAATTTATACGTAAATGCACTTTGATTAAAATTAATGCGTATCGACTTTTGGTGTCCATCGCTCAACAGATGGCTTTGCTATACAGCGATTTCCACAATTTAAGAGAAAGCTGTATATCTCAAAAATTACTGAACAAGTTTGCACATGAATTTATATGTGGATGCATCTTGACATAAATTATTGTCTGTTCACTTTTGGTGCCAAAAACTCAACAGGTGACGTTGCTATACAGCGATTTCCACAGTTTAAGAGAAAGGGATATCTCAGGTTCTATTACGCATAATGAAAAAAATTTGGTATGTGAAAAGACAATTATGAAACATTATGCTGATTCAATTTGGATGCATATCGACCAATCGGTGGCGCTGCTTTACTGCCTTTTTCCCCCAGAACGGGAAAGCTATATCTCGACTTCTATGTTGTGTAATTGTACAAAATTTGAGAGATAGTTGAGATAGCCTTTATGAAAACGCATTTTATAATATAATATTTATAAAATATAAAATTGTCTTTTTTTATAAATTTTGTGTAAGTTTTAAGATAAAAATCGTCTGCATTCATCATTATGGTAGTTAATTTTAATGAATAATAAATAGTTTTAATAAATTATTTGTACTGAGTGAATTTGTATTAGAAAACATAGAAGAAAGTCTTTTGGTAGCCACAACATACTATTATATATATATATCTTTATTTTTAGTGAATTTCAATTTTCGCTTTTATGTGAACGAAATTTTGAAATTTTTTTTTCCATTTATACTTGTATATGCAGAAAATATAGAGGAAATACTTGTTGAAACTTCATTTCAAAACTGGTATATTGTGGCCATCACAAGACTTTCTTCTATATTTTCCTATAGAAATTCACTCAGTAAAAATATTTTATTAAAACTCGTTTTTAGTAAAATTATCTACCATAGTAAATGCAGATGATTTTCATTTTAGAAAAAACTAGCACTAAATATAAGAAAAGAAAGTTTAATTCTTGATAAGTAAAGTCTTAAAAAATGCGTATTTATAATTTTTTCCTCATATATCAAGTTCCGTACAGTTATATGCCATAGAAGATGAGATATAGCCATCCCATTCTCATATAAATATGCAGTATAGCAGCGTCACTTATAGGCTGACATGCATCCAAATTAAATCAGCATAATGTCATATAATGGCCTTCTTACATGCCAGTTTTGTTTGATTATAAACAATAAAACCTGAGATATAGCCTTCCCTGAAATTGCGGAAATCGACTATAGCAGAGCCAACTGCTGAGATATTGGCATCAAAAGTTGTTAGTTAAACACTAATTTATGACGAGTTGCATCTAATGATAAATTTATATGCAATTCTGTGTAGTAGTTCCCGAGATATAGCCTTCCCTTAAATTGGGAAAATCGTTGTATAGTAGCCCCACCTGTTGATCAATTAACAACAAAATATGGTAAGCACTAAATTATGTTTCAGTTGCATCTGCATATAAATTTATATGCAAATTTGTGCAGTAGTTCCTGAGGTAAAGTCTTCCCTGAAATTTTGAAAATCGCGGTATATCAGCGCCACCTGTTGAGAAATTGACACCAAAAGTTGACAGTCACTAATTAAAAACAAGGTGCATCCTCATATACGTAAGTTTATATGCAACTTTGCGCGGTAGTTCTTGAGATATTACCTTCCCTGAAACTGGGGAAAAAACTGTTAGCAGTGCCACCTGTTGAACAATTGGCACCAAAAGTTGATTGGTGCTAATATAGGTCAAGGTACATCTGCATACAAATTTATATGCAATTCTTTGCAGTAGTTCCTGAGATACAGTCGCCACAAAATTTTTGTCTCTGTCACGCACACATACTAGGAATGGTCAAATCGTGTTCTGGATCTCTGAAAACGTCTAAATACATCGAAAAACGGAAGTCGAAAATTTTTACGAATCCAATACTTTCTTCAATTGAATATAGATGAAAGTAAAAAGTAATGTAAAATGAAGACATTTAGGAAGCAGATTTCATCAAGGCAGATAATATTCTTTATCGTTTACTCTAGAACAAATAAACAATGCATTAATTGCAACTGGAGGAATGTAATTTGCTGACCATTTGAATTTAAAGTGATCCGTGGGAAAGCAAATGTTATCTATGAATCATATCCGTGCTATCTAGATTATTATATTACAGTAAAGTAAACATTCACATCGAACGAAAGCAATAAATAAATATACACTTTTAACTTTATTTTATTTTTATTGATATATTAATTTTTTTAAGAATATAAGAATTAAACAATGAACTACTGTAATACTGAACTTGATGCATATTTTTGTGTTCTTGAATTCCACAACTCGCATAAATGGTTAAACATTATTATTAATCCACTTTTCAGATTTTTTTTTTTTTTTTTTTTTTTAATTTTTAACTTTATACAATAAGTAATTACATTTTGAATTTTTTTATTTCCATTTCCCGACTAACCGTAGGTAATGGAAGTATTGTATTCGGTCCAAAAATTCGATATCGAGATTTCACCTGATTTACATGTTTTAAGGTCTCCTGAGTCCAAAAAGATGGTTTTTGGCAATTTGTCAGACTGTGTGTATGTGTGTGGGGAATCTTCTGACTATCATATTTCCGAAACTTATAAAGATTCAGCTATGAAACTTCAGAATTAAGACAGAACTGGTGTGTACAGATGAATTTTCCAAATTTTGGTGAAAATTGGAAAAGCGGAAGTGGGACATCCGAAATCGGAAGTGATAAAAGGCCACTGCCGAGCCACATTCTAGGCGAGTCGTATTAAACCCCCGACTATAGCTTTAATGCCCCAACCCACCCTCCCGCTCGGTCAATGTCTTTTTCTAGTCAGTTTTGCCGCATTATTTCTTCCGGTATAGGCTTTTTTTTTTTTTCCATACTTGACATTCTGAGTTTTTTTCGTTTTCATCCCATGCTTTTTCTATGGATTTTTAGCCATTCTTTCCTCGTTTTTTTTTTAATTCTAAAGTGCGGTGGTCCACATCTCAAAAAACGGCTCTAACGATTTTCTTCCAAGTTGCTGTATAAATATTCTATTAGATGTTCTCTCGAATGATATGGTTAGTTCAGGAAAATTGATAGGAATTCTGCATAAATAGCAGACTTTCAGGTACTGCGAGTGAATTCTTTTCAAAACGGCTGTATGGATTTTTTTTTTTTTCAAACTTGCCATATTAACCCTCTTTTAAATATCTTTTTGTATTAATTGTTGTTTTGCGGTCAACAACTAAATATGCCAAATTTTGAAAAAATCGGTGTCTCAAAAACGGTTCTAACGATTTTTTTGAAAATTGTTACATAAACCCATTTTAAATACTCTTTCTCATGTTTTACGTGGTTATTACAGGAAAATTAATAGCCATCCTGATCAGATAGATCAGTTTTAGATCTCGGAAATTAGTGTATAGAAAAAGAAAAAAAAAAAAAAAAAAAAACTTTTTTTTCCCGCTTGCTATGTAAACTCTATTTTATGTCTTTATGTTTTCATGCGTTTACCGAAAACGTGTATTAACTTTCTCTTACTGGAAAATTTTTTAGTTATCTATTTCATTAGCTCAATTATGTGTCTTCTGATCACATAATCTCCAAAAGGTTAAAAGTGTATATAATACGTGTAATAGAGGACGATGGAAGTCGTATTGTTTCACGCCAGATTTTTAAAATAATTTACCGACTGTGTGACAATGGAAATTTACTTTATTTTATATGATGTTATATGACGTTACCTTGTTTGCTATTTTCCATTTGTAGAACCAATTAACTAAAATTTTGAGGTGGCGGGAGATAGCCGAAATGGCAAAACGCCTGTTGACGCTAGATGCGAAAACACAGGTATCGTCTGCGAAAATAGCCAAAGAGGTATTACGGTAACGGGGCATATCATTAATAAAAAGATTGAATAATTTAGGGCTAATTTTTGAGCCTTGTGGAACGCCGAAATGGGCAAAATAGTTCCGTGAAAGAGTGTCTTTCACCTTCACGTGGAAGTTCCTATCAAGAAGATAACTATGAATTAATTTAATGAGGGGAGGTGGGAAATTATAATTAATGAGTTTAAAAATTAAGCCAGAAGTCCAAACCTTGTCAAAAGCCTTTTCGATGTCGAGAAAGACTGCTGCTGTAAATTGCTTCTTAATTTTGCCGGTGGTAATGTGCTCAACTAATCTATAGACCTGATGAGGGGCGGAAAGGCCATTGCTGAAACCAAATTGTTCAGGAATAATAATATTATTTTCAGCAATATGATAATCAATCTGTTGAGCAATAAAGGCTTCGCTTAATTTGCTTAAAACGTTAAGGAGGGAAATTGGTCGATAACTCGAAGCCCTATCAGGGGGTTTGGCAGGTTTTAGAATAGGAGCAATAACAGCAGTTTTCCAATAAAATGGGAAATAGTTAAATTTAAAAATATTGTTAAAAAGATGGGTAATTTTTGGAATATATTGGAAGGGTAGATTCTTGAGGGCGTCATTAGTGATACCACTGATGCCGGGGGCTTTTTTATTTTTAAGTTTTTTGATCTCGCGGATGACATCAGCGTGGGTGACCGAAAAATCAGAAGGGGGAGTAGGGTTATTCAAGAATCTTCTAACAGTAGAATTGACTTCCCTCTCAGTTTCATCGCAATCAATAGGATTACCCTGGAATTGTGTTTCGAGGTTCATGGCAATGGCATCAGCCTTCTCAACATTGGTGTACGCATAGGTTTGAGTATTTGGATTAAGGATAGGGGGCATAGGTTCGAAGGAGCTCTTAAATCTCCTGGCCTCTTTCCAGATAGAGTTATCCTCTGGAGACAGTGTTTCGAGAAATTCTCTCCAACTGTCATTGCGTTTTTTGTATAAGTAATTCTTAAGGTCCTGCTGAGCTCTATTCAGAACGATTTTGTCTTGAATCCTATGCGTACGTTGCCAGGTTTTTCTGGCACGATTTTTGTTAGTAGTGAGAATGCGGACGTGCGGGTCTAATTTAAAAAATTCGTTAGCAGGTTTAGAAGTAGTAGCATAATCAATAGCACCCTTAATATCAGTAGTGATGGTATGTACCAGGAGATCGATGTCGGCGTCGGCCGTTGCCAACGAATGAGTGAGCCTCGGATTCTAAAAAATCTGATGACGTCAGCTTAGCAGGCGATTGGTTTCTTCGTGGACATGCGTGTAAACCTGTAAACACGAGAAGAAAAGCCATTGCATTGCATGCACTTCTCTTTTCTTCCCACCTTGTTCTTCCCGTCTTGCGACGTGCGACAGCGAAAAATGATAGATTCGTCGGCTGCGTCTATGAAAGTCAAAGGTTATGAAGTAATTCAAGAAAATATAAGGGTGAGTTCTGAATATTTTTATAAGGTATTAATATTAGAATAATCTGTACATAACATCAATACTGATAATGTAACGTTAATGATAGTTTATTATACTTTTATCTGTAGTCAAATAAGTGTATGAATTGGAATCAAAATATCTGTACTCGTGATATTAAGCATATTTTAGTAATTTCACTTTATTTGTATATAAAGCTTTTTATTTATTTTAAATGTTTTGATTGTAATCGCATATTCTGCTTGAATTTATTTTTAAAAATTCGCAAGTAAAAATAAGTAAACTAGCTTATAATATAAACAGACATGTTACGTTTCAGCCTTAAAGGGACTCTCTACCTATCGTCCCCGAAAGCCGAAGCCAATGTCATTCTATGGGAAATTTTGTCCCATTATAATTCGTTAACTAATACATATTTTTAAATTCCGTTTTCACTTTCCGAAAATTCACAACTATTAAACAATTTATCGCTTTCTAAAAATTGATTTTTTTATTTTTTTTATTTTTAAGATTTCATTTCTAAGCTCAAAAACGAAAAATTTCACGTTGCGAAAATTCGTATTTTACAACCTCAAAATAAAATATAAAAATAAAAAATAATAATTTTTAGAAAGCGATAAACTGTTTAATAGTTAAAAAGTTTCTGAATGTGAAAACTGAATTTAAAAATATATATTAGCTAATAAGTTATAATGGGGCGAAATTCTCCATAGAATAACATTGGCTCTGGCTTCTGAGAACGATAAGTGGAGAGGCCTCTTAAGGCTGAATTCAACCTTTTTAAGCTTGAAAATTATTATTCTTGGGATTAATGCAAATCCGCATTCAAACTTTTTGGACGTGTGTAGGGGGTGGGGGGGTCAGCCTGAATTTGTGCAATATATTAGAAATTTCTATGTGATTGGTTTTCAAGAAATCTCAAATTCAAACTTGGAGAAAATAAAAAAGAAATAGCACTTCAACTGCATCTTCCTAATGAACTTGAACTACATTATTTTACTAATCAATTGCCCCAGCAAACAATGCTTCTATAGATATTCAATATAAGATTTATTGTTCTGATTTGTTTATTGTGTGTACATGTATGCAATCAGATTTATCATTATTTTTATTATTGAAAAATTTATATTGTGTCAGTTGCCTGATACCACTTTTGAGAGGGGGGGGGGGGTCGTGAAAAGTTCAGCCTTTTTTTCTGTAAGCTTGCACCATGTCTGTATAAAGAAAAAGCCATATATATATATAGAACATAACATGCATTTTTACGTATGTTAATTCATAATTATATTTACAGAGCTGCCAACCAAATCCGGCAGATTGTTAGTACCGCCCCTCTGTATTTAAATATGCTAAAGTGAGAATATAATTTTAAGATTTGGCTTTTATTTCATGAACGTTTCTTCAAAAAGTTGAGGCTCAGGAAGCACGAGCTTCCTCTCTAAAATTTAAGAGGGGGCCCCATAAGGATTAAAAACAGGGTCTTGAATTTTTTGTTTCATATTTTCACACTGAGATTGAATTTTTTCTGAGAAAGGTTACCTAAAACAAGACAAAACACTCACTATTTCGGGAAAAATCTATTATTTAACCTCAAAAATCTGAATGTTCTTAATTAAAAAGTTGTATGATTTTGATGTTCTGTGCAGAAACCACCCAGATGTATGAAAATAATAATAATAATAACAAACACCCTTTTTTTTTTTTTTTTTTTTTTTGGTCTATAGCCTTTTTATATTATAATATGTAACAGGAAAACCAGACTTTCCGAAATGAAGGGGGCCCCGAAATGATGCTGAGCTTCCCCTAGCTTCAGAGCTTAATCGGGCCCTGTATATAGATGTATCATCCCTATGTTATCGAGCAAAAAATTTTGATGCCGAAAAAAAGTTCTAAAATCAGCCATTAGAGAGTATTGAAAAAAAGAAAAATGAATTTGAAACTGTATCTGGAGTTGTTCATTTACCTTTAGTAAATAAATTATTCATAACTTTTATTTACAAAATTATCCGTGTGTATCCCTTGTGTGTGATTTACTCAGGGAAAGGCAGCCATTAGAGTGACTTTTCCCGAAAAAAAAAAGGTATCACTTTTCCCTCTCGCTGATTAATCTATGTCTTATTACTATATCTATGTATAAAAACTAGTATGATGTGGCCACCACATGACTTTCTTCTATAATCTATATAGTTTTACACAAAATTTAGTCAATAGTAGTTTCCTAGTTAACTACTACTATTATCAATAACTCATATTAATTTTACAACCACACGATTAAAATAATTCTCATTATGTACATTTATACCAAATTTTGACCTATACTGCCATGTTAAATAAAAACAAGGGTTAAAAGTTTAGAAAAAATGCGATGACAGCACCACCTGTTGAGCGATTGATCCCCACATCGAATCAGCAACAGTTTATGTCAGGGTCTAACTAAATACCAAGTTTGGTTAAATTTCGTCCATTGGTTCGTGAGATACAGCGTCCACAAAATTTCTGATACACACACACAGACAGACATTTTCTATAAACAGTCGAATCGTGTTCAGGATATCCGAAAACGTGTAAATCCATCGAAAACTGGAGTTCGAAAATTTTCACGAATCCAATACTTTCTCTATATATACATATAGAAGAAAGTAATAATTTATACTTTAATATTCACCTTATTGCGATTAATATTTTAAAAGTGTTTACATTTAGATATATTTAATTATGCATGCGAATGTCACATTATAATTTAACACGTTGCTTTTAATATTCTGTAAATATTAATTTAAAACAATAGCTAATAAATAAATGCAGCTTAGAAGTCATAAAATATTATTTTATTTACTAATTTTTCATTTTATTTTTACTTTCTTTTATATTCAATAGAAGAAAGTATTGGATTCGTAAAAATTTTTGACCTCCGCTTTTTGATGGATTTAAACGTTTTGAGAGGTGTAGAACACGATTTGACCATTTTTAGAAGATGTCTATCTGTGTGTGTGTGTGACATAAATAAGTGCCTATCAACTTATGGTAAAAATTGTCTCGACAGGTTGCGTTGCCATCCCGCTTTTTCTGAATTTTTAACATGGTGGTATAAGACAAAATTTTGTATATGTGCATAAAGAGAATTATTTTTTAATAATCATGAAATTTACAAGAATTATTTATAATACAGATAGTCAACTGGGAAAAAAATTGTATATGTGGGAGCATCACCTTCCCCCTGGGGGGAAGTCACCTCTCGAGGAGAATAATTTTTCATGATGGGTATCTTTCAAAAGAGCTCGCCAATACTTTTAAAATGAATGGTTGAACAATCGATCTGCGATAATTTAAAATAAAGTTATCGATTTTTTTTTTTTCATTTTTAACAAACAAAATATTTTTTTTTTTTTTTAATGTTATATCGAGAACAATAATGAACTTTTTTTGGATATTTAGTGTTATACTACTTCTCTAATAAGGAAATCGTATTGCATTTTCATGGAAGATCATTTTATTAAATAATGATTTTAATAAATTATTTTTACTGAGTGAATTTGCATGGGAAAATATAGAAAAAAGTCATGTGGTGGCCACAACATTCTAGTTTTTATTATATAGTACTAATATACACTATTATATACTAATTTTTCATTTTATGTTTTTTATTTATAAGTGGTGCAATATGCCTGTAGAAGTAATTATGATGAAGATTGTAACTGTACAGATTGCCTCAAGTTGATGATATAAAGAAAGCTTGGATAAAAGCCATTCCAAAAATATCTACGTGTGAGTATTTCTTATATTGCTTTAATATAGATATATTTATTTTTTGCGTGACAGTTTTGTGAACATTTTCTAGTAAATAATTGATAAAAGTGCTTAAATATCCTTGAATAAAGTTTACAATAAACATTTCTTTCAATTAAAAATTCTTTTTCAGTTGATAGTTATTACCATCAGGGCTACCTCGAGTTCCGGCACAAGCTTATTCTTGGGGGGGGGGGGGGCTTGCAGTGACAAGAGGTCTTTAGGTTGCAAAATTTCTGCTTATGCCTGTTGGGGGGCCCATTCCAGAAAGGGGCCCAAGGGAACTGCCCCAGAGCCCAGTTAAAGAGGGGGCTGAGGGGGCTGCAGCCCCGGGCCCAATGACCAAGGGGGCCCTAGATAGGGGCAAAAAACCCCAGTAAATAGAAACAAGTTTTTTTTTTAATTCTGTTTTTACAGTCAAAAATTAAATCCTTGATACTGTTATGTAAAAATATTTTAAAAAGACAAATTTTTGAAAATTTCTTTTAGTACTTAAAAAAAATTTTTTTTTTTTAAATGCATTAACATTTGAAAATTTCAAAAGTCATTCAAGAGATGGGGGGTGGGGGAGAACAATATATTTATTAATATCACACAATCAACAAATTGGGAAGAAAATCATATTTATTGAAAATTTATTTTTCCAACTGAGTGAAAATAATGCCTGGCCCGGGAGTCGAACCCCGAATCTTTGACTTACAAGGTCAAAGCTCTACCAATTGAGCTATCTAGGCCGACAATTAAATGGGCATTACTCACTCAGACAACCTTTAGGCAGAGCAACTGGTCTATCATGTAGATAGCTCGACAGAATAAGCCGCAGGTAATGGAAAACATTAAACAATGGGAGGAATAAATACATTTATTAATATCACACAATCAACAGATTGGGAAAAAAAAAATCATATTTATTGAAAATTTATTTTTCCAACTGAGTGAAAATCAAAGATCCGGGGTTTGACTCCCGGTCCAGGCATTATTTTCACTCAGTTGGAAAAATAAATTTTCAATAAATATGATTAAAAATTCACCGATACATATTTATGATCATATGTTTAAAAACGAGTTAAATGAGATTTTTCCAAATATGTTTATTGCATTAAGTATTTATTTAACTCTACCAATATCAAATTGCGAAGGCGAGAGAGCAAACTCCAAATTAGAGAGAGTTCTATCTCTTCGAAGAACAAAAATGCTGCTGAATAAGCTGCAATGTTTGGCTATGCTGTGCTCAGAGCACGATTTAACAAGCAACCTGGATTTTAAAGATGTAATTGAAATTTTCAGCGCGGCAAAGGCTAGGAAGAAGCCAATTTCATTTTTTTATTATGCAAAGTATATTCATTAAAGTTTTTGATGCAATAACTTTTCCTTTGGTTGGTGAGTTAGATTCTTTTGTTGTTAATATTTTTTTTTTCTGTTTTAATTAATCTTTTTGCAAACAGTTTCAGAGTTTATTTAAATGTAATGAGAATCTTATTCTAACATGACCATTGTAAAATTTTATCTAATGATAAACATTCATATTAAAGAAAAAGAAAAATGTGTGTGTGTGTGGGGGGGGGGGGGCTCCGCTATTATCACAGCCCCGGGCCCTTAAATGGGTAAACTGGGCTCTGAACTGCCCCGCATGCCCTGGCGTTAATCAGGGCCTGATTACCATCATGATTATTATTATGTGTCTTGTATTTTTATTATGTTTTGTATTATCATATTATTAATACATTTAAATTGTTTTCTCTACAATGTATTAATTTGTATCAATGTCACATAGTTTTCTATAATAATAATTGAAATATATTATTGAATTACCTTTAAATAAAATTTTACAATTAACTGCGAAAAAATATTTCTTGAAAGGATTTTAAATACCTTAGTAAATTGTATTACTAATAGAATTAGAAAATAATAATTAACATCATTGTTCTTCTGTTAAAATTATTAATTTCTTGTTAAAATTTCCTTCAATTTATTTTATTCACATTAATATCTGCTAATCGTATTTTTACTCCATTACCCTACTACTGTAAGTAATGGAAGCGTTATATTCGGTCGAAAAATTCGATATCGAGTTTTTCCTGATTTACACGTTTTCAGGTCTCATCAGTCAAAAAAAAGTAGTTTTTGTCAATTGGTCAGTGTGTGTGTGTATGTATGTGTGGAATCGTCTGGCTACCATATCTCCGAAACTAATAATGATAGAACTACGAAACATTGGAATTGAGACAGGACAAGTGTACAGATGCGTTTTCCAAATTTTGGTGAAAATTGGAAAACCGGAAGTGGGACCGTAGGTCCGTATCTCAAAAAGACACTATATTAGATGTCCTGTCGAATGACATAGTTGGTTAGTTCAAGAAATTGATAGGTGCCCAGTATAAATAACTCAATTTCAGGTCTCGCAAGTACATTCCTTTAAAAACGGCTGTATGGATTTTTTTCAAACTCGCCATATTAACTCCCTTTTAAGTATACTTTTATATGTAATTATTGTTTTTCTGTCAATAATTGAGTATGCCAAGTTTCGGTAAAAGTTATCTCAAAAACGGTTCTAATGATTTTCTTGAAAATTGTTACATAAATCCATTTTAGATATCCTTTCTCATGTTTACGTGGTTATTACAGGAAAATTAAATGTCATCCTGATTAGGTAGGTCAGTTTTATTAGATCTCGAAAATTGGTGTGTCAAAAAATAACTCTATCACTTTTTTCTTGTTTTTTAACTCACTATGTAGGCTCTGTTTCAGATGTTTATATATATATATTATCAGCTGTCTCTTATGGAAAATTTGTCAGGTGTCTTCTGCATTAGGCCGATTTTATGTCTTCTGATCACATTATTTCTAAAAAATGCATATAATATCTGTAATAGTGGGTAATGGAAGTCGTGTGGTTGTTTCACACCAGATTTTTTTACATACATACATTTTGATACAAGATTATTCATATTTAAACAAAAATGTAAAATCATAAACATATCATAGATTACCAGACTTTCCAATATTAAGAGCATTTTTGTGCTTCCTTGTATTAAAAATTCGAGGTTGCACATACCAGAGACAAAGAGTACACTAAAATTTCATTCGTCTAAAAAACTTTTATCATGATAAAAAAAAAAAAAATCTAGTGTGAAACAACCACAAGACTTCTATTACCCACTATTACACGCATTATATGAACTTTTTAGAGATATTATATTCATTTTTTAGGAATTTTCAAGTAAGAGAAACTTGATAGAAGTGTAAAGACATAAAACCGAGTTTCCTTAGCGAGTTAAAAATTAAGAAAAATTATGAATTATATTTTTAAACACCAATTTCCGAGATCTAAAACTGTGACCTAATCAGAATAACCTTAATTTTCCTGTAATAACCACATAATACATGATAAAGGGTATCAAAAAGGAATTTATGTAACAAACTTCAAGAAAGTCGTTTGAGCCGCTTTTGAGATACCAACTTTTACCAAAACTTGGCATGCTCAATTATTGACCGGAAAACATTAATTATATAAAAAAGGGTATTTAAAAGGGAGTTAATATGGCTAATTTGAAAAAAAAAAATCGCTATGTAGCAGCACCACCTGGGGAGTGGTTGACACTAAAAGTTGACAGACACTCATTTAGGTTAAGGTGCATTAACATAAATTTATATGCAATTTTGCGCAGTAGTTCCTGAGATATAGCTTTCCCTGAAATTGCGGGAATCGTATAGCAGCGCCATCTGTCGATCATAAGCATTCATATTGAATCAGCATAATGTCTCCTAATGGCCTTCTCTTATATCAAGTTTTCATTGCTCATACGCAATAGAATTTGAGATATATCTTCTCCTTAAATTGTAGAAATCGCTGTATAGAAGCGCCACCTGTTGAGCGGTTGGCACCAAAAGTTGATAGGCATTAATTTAGCTCAAGGTGCATCTACATGTCAATTTATATCCAATTCTGAACAGTAGTTCCGAAGATACAGTTGCCGCAAAATTTTTGTCATACACACAGATATTTTCTAAAAATAGTCAAATCTTGTTCCAGACCTCTCAAAACGTGAAAATCTGTCGAAAACCGGAAGTCGAAAATTTTTATGAATCCAATACTTTTTTCTATTGAATATGTAGAAGAAAGTTAAAAAAAAAAGGAAGAAGAAGAAAAAGTATTTGAGCAATTAGCTGTGAGTGATTAAACATAAATTTTTTGAATGAGTTGGGTTTTTTTTGCGTCTTAAATTTTGTTTTCACATAACAATTTTAATTTTAGCAATTAATTAAAACTTCTGTTGTTCTTATATTGTTGTTTATAGAAACACAATCATTTCATATTAATTGTTTTTAAATCTAAAATTATGCTTAAACTTCTTTATATTATTTTCTTATTTTAAAATTACTTTGCATTAAAGCAACATACATGCTATTCTTTAGTTTCTTTTTTTTTTTTTTGTATTCAGTAGAAGAAAGTATTGAATGCAGAAAAATTTTCAATTTCCGGTTTTTGATGGATTTACACGTTTTGATCATTTTTAGAAAATGTCTGTCCATCTGTGTGTGACAAAAATTTTGTGGTGACTGTATCTCAGGAACCACTGGACGAAATTGCATGTAAATTTATATGCAGATGCACCTTGTCATATGTTAGTGCCTATCAACTTTTGGTACCATTACAGAGCAGGTGACGCTACTATATATTGATTTTCTCAAATTCAGTAAAGGCTATATCTCAGGAACAGCACAGAATTGCATATAAAATTATATGTAGATGCACCTTAACATAAATTAGTTTATGCCAACTTTTTACATCAATCGCTCAAAAGGTGTCGCTGCTATACAGCGATATTCGCAATTTAAGGGAAAGCTACATCTCAGGTTGTATTGCGTACAATAGATCTAAACTTAATATATGAAAAGGTTATTTTGAAGCATTATGTTTATTAAACTGGATTTATATATATATATACGCAACTTTATTGTAAAGTTGCAAAAAGTCCTCGTATTTTCTAAGGTAGTAACATAATACATGCTACAGTTTTTTTTTTTTTTTTTTTTTTAACAGGTTTCTGAGAAACATTTCAAGAAATCGGATGTAGAATATGAAACTTTTGCCTATGATGAAAAGAAATTTTGTGTTCCTTTACATCGTCCGTGTTTGAAAGCAGGTGCTATCCCATGTATTTTTCTGGATTGTCTATTAATTTGTCCTCGCAAGACAATATCAAGAGTGAGTCCTACTGAAAAGCATATTTCAAGGGATGATCGTGAAAGATAATTTTCAAATTGAAGATCGTGAAAGATCATTTCATAATTATAAATATTATCTGTTAAATTTGTTTATTTTATGATGTGTTAAAATGTAATTTTATAATTTTTCATATAATCAAGATTGATGCTTAATAAACTTGCTTTATGTAAATTGTTTTTTTTTTTTTTTTTTTTTTTTCGTGTGTGTGTGTTTGCGCGTGCGCGTATGTGTGTGAATTTATTGTAGTGTTTTTAGCTTTATAATATTGTAGTGATATTAAGCAATTAAAATTTTGGAGAGATGAGAGAATTTGAGTACTGTAGTAAAATTTATAAATAAGTACCCCTTTTTACACATGTTAAGAAACAGTCTATAAACAAAAATTATACTTAGTCACGCCAGCTCATATTTTATATATTGCAAAGAATTTCAGCTGTATCAAAAATCTCAGTTCTCTGTTATACATAAAGGATAACTTTTCACCCCAAAATAGTGTGTTGTCTGTCAAAAGAGTAAATATACACATTATATATAATTTAAGACACTTTATTATTTATTATTTAATCCAACAAAAATAAATTAATAGATAAAAACTATTTTAATTATTGTTTATTTATTTAGTGGAAACTATATTTTACTTAACTGCAACAATATTGGTATATCATAACCTTTATGGTTAGATACCATTTAAGTATTTATGTCATAATGTAAATTTTTGAATGTCATAAAGTAATCTGTTAACAAATTTGGAGACTGTAAAATTCAAGACCCAGTAATTTTAAGAAACTTTTATGGATTATGAGCAGGAATTTCATATTATACAATTGAATAATAATTTTTTAAAAAAAGCACTAAAGCATGATTTTTTTTTTTTTTAATCTTAATAATGGTCATAGGAACCTAAATGAAAATTTAACAGCAAATAAATTTTGGGGAAGTTTCTATTTTTAATAAATTCTGTTTTGTTCAAAATAAAAATCTTAAATTTCTCTCTATATATGTATATGTGCTTTACTTTTCTCAATTTTATTTATTTATTTTATTTTTTAAATTGGGGGGGGGGGGAGATTGATACATATATATTTTTAAAATTATCATAGATCTATGTTCAACCATTAGTTTTAAAGGTATTGACGAGTTCTTTTGAAAGATACCCATACTAAAAATTTACTCTTACAAGAGGGCGGAAGCGATGCGCTTACATATACAATTTGTTTAGCTGGTTGACTCTTGCTACTATAAACATATTTATTTAATTTCATATTAAAAAGTCAAAAATAATTTCCATTATGTAAACTCATGCGAAATTTTTTCCTATAATACTACCTATTAAAAAATTCCGCAAAAACGCGATGACACCACCACATGTTTAGTTGTTGATCCCCAAATGTAATCAGCACAATATAGGTCAAGGTCAAACTAAATATAAAGTTGAATTAAATCATGTTCATCGATTCGAAAGATACAGTATCCAGATAAGTTCATCAAAAACTGGTGTTCAAAAATTTCAGGAATCCAGTACTTTGTTCTTGTGCATGTAAAATAATATTAACTTTTAAAGTTCTTTATTCCAATAATTTATTTCCCGTTATTTGGATATTTTTTTACATGATTATTTTATTTGCTTTTTATTTTATTTTTTAACTATATTAGATATGCCTCTTAATATTACATAGTTATTTATTATTTTATCATTGTCCACTGAAATTAAATATGGGAAGAATTCTGTTCGTAAATATCGGAAAACTTGAAAAATTCAGTTATAAAAAATATAACATTTCAAACTTTTTTTTTTAAGGGGGGGGGGCGAGTAAGAAAGCATCTTTATAATCTCTTTTAGAAAATAAGTTATTTTCATTTGTAAATGGAACGATATTGCCATTGGAGTATTCTTGTTTGTTTTTTAACTGGTTTTAAATTCAGAAATTTTTGCTAAATCCAGTCATCCCTAAATTATTCAAATGATTTTAAATAAAGCAAGTTCAATATTGTAGTTGCGAAAATTTGCTTCTGTTACTACATTCAATTTTTATTTTTATGAAGAGGAAAGGGAAAAAATCGCAGCTGACACCAAACAAAACGCTCACAGCCGGTGATGATAATGTTCGCCTGTCTGTGATGACGTCAGCCATAAGGCTCTGCGTTCTAAGTTAGTAGACGGAAAGTGGGATTCCAGGAGGCGTACGCCGACCCAGTCGTTCGGTGTTTTCCGTGGTTTTCTCTGAAACTTGCGTAAAATACGGAGTAGGACCACTTAGAAAGACCCCCCCCCTCACGGAGGGCAACGCTCCAATAGGCCTAGGACTCTCGTGATGTCAATCGGCCTTAATATGCAACACCAACACACAATTGATCCCCGAACTTTCATTTCTTGAACATGTGTGCGAGATAAATGCATGTGTTAATGATAAATAAATGTAGGGAAGGAACTAAAATAAATGTAGGAAGTTTTAAACCAGCGAATTCTTTGTTTCACTAGGTTTGTTAAATTTCCAGTATTCATAGCTGCTAACTATTTTAATTGATTCAGGAATTTTGTTAGTACCGCCCTTTTTTCAAATCATATTTGAAGAGTAATTGCCTTCATATTTAATTGTAATTACATGCTAATGAAAATTACTGTAGAAAGAATATGGTACGAAGAAAAGGGCGAAGCATTCCGTAATAAATTGAAAAAGTTGGCAGCTATGAGTATTTTATTCCAAATGATGGACAAGTAATCTTTTTCAGAAAAGTTCTTTAAATGTCTTTCCAATGTTGAACATCTTGAACGGGGAAAAAAATTAAACGATTACAAAAGTAATGAGGTTAAGACTAACAACAATGCTTTTTCAAAAGCCCCTGCAAACAAGTATGAGGCCACTTCCTCATGAAATATGAGGGATTTTAATCTATTAAATTTTTTTGATTAATCTCTCTCAAATATTATGAGACAGGCTAGTCAAATATTTTTTTTTTTTTTCGGGCTAAAATTTCTCCACAAATATTATGAGGCAGCTTAGTCAAATAGAGACTAGTTTTCCTTTTCAAATATTACCAGACAGATTAGTCAGGTAAATAAGTCTTGACTATCCTGCCTCTTCAGATATTCATTGAAAATTGACTAGCTTGCTTCGTAAGATACCTGTTGGCTGCTGACTAACCGTCTTAATCAAGTGCAGATTCTGACTAACTTGCCTTGTCTGGCAACTGCGGTTGTTGACTAACCTTCCTGGTCAGATAATTATGATTATCGACTAGCCTTCTTTGTCTAATAATATTAACCTTCCTAGTCTGGAGTAGTGTTTTGGTGACTAGTTTAGCAAGTACACTTTTTAGTTTTGGAGACTAGTTCAACAAGTACACTTTTCAGTTTTGGTGACTAGTTCAGCAAGTACACTTTTTAGTTTTGAAGACTAGTTCAGCAAGTACACTTTTCAGTTGCGGTGACTAGTTCAGCAAGTACACTTTTCAGTTTTGGAGACTAGTTCAGCAAGTACACTTTTTGGCTAGTCAGTTATTTTGGTTAGTCAATTCTGTATTGTCAGCTGAGCATTTTGGCAGGTCACTGTGACCAATTTATTTTTCTGTGTGAGAAACAAGCTATCAACTTCGCTAGCAAATAAAGAACGATTAATTTTTTCCTTATAATTCAGTATAGTTAATAAATTAAAGTTCCATATGTACATAGAATGATCTGTCAAATTGAACATTGTAGTTACTACTGACTGATGAGCGAAGCAAAGGAAAACATCTTTAGGATTACAGTATAAGAATAAAGAACGAACATTATAAACTAAATAATGAATGAAAATCTATGCAACAAAAATAGATGATGAATAATAAAATAAAATGGAATAAAAAAATGACAATGTTTAATGAAATAACACAGATTAAATCGGATTGATCAAAAATAAGAATAGAAAACGCGTAATCGCTGTAGATAAATATAGAAGATTTCGTCTGCTCTTAGTTTGAAATAAGGCTCCTATATATACGAACTGGCGCATCAGGCATTTTGTTGCCTTAGGGTTGCCACATGTACCCAGCGCGTTTCTCTGATAAACAAACGACAAACACTTTTTTTTTTATTGTCTTACGTTACTTTAGAGTAACTTGTCTTATTAAATTTCATAATTTTAGCTATGTAAACTGTGATATGGAAGTTTGTTTAGCGATAAACTGCTATAATCATTCAAGAAGTGAATATAAAGTGTTCACAGACCTTCTATTACTGTGTATTTGAGTTTTGGCGACATTTTGTAAAATAAACAGAAACCGCCCTAACAGCACATCGTACATCCATAGGATATCCTCAGAATAAAATGACATCCTGAGAATGTACTGTAAAAAAAAATGTGTTTTTAGGAATATTATTGTTGCTTATTGCTCTTATCTTGATCGGATTAGCTTCAGATCAAGATTTCTTAAAATCATTAGGGAAGCGATAAGGACGCCAAGCGGGAAAGCTGTCCTCTTCGGAGGCAAAAAAAATGGCTGTGATGCGCCGGCCTATTATTTTATTTAGGGGCTCTAGTTTGAAACACAAATATCATGTGACCTCTGATGTCAGGTGGGAAGAGACCATTAGTTGTAGTCTATGCCTAAAAATTTTCACAAGCGTAAATATAATAGTAACTGAGATAAAAAAAAAAAAAAAAAGTTAAAATTACGTTAAAACCGCGGTAAGTAGAAACAGGTTTCCAGATGTTTGGCCGTAAATTCGGTTTAATTTTTTCACAGTGCATATCTTTTTTCGAAAACGTATTTGAATGTTAGAAAACGGATAAGTATGTCTTGTGATATGTGTTGCTCTAAAGATCTCTTTAAAACAATTATAAAATAAAATAAACAAATAAATAAAAATAAAATTCTAAAACCTTTTTCAAAGGCTGTTTAAAGTTATAACTGAGATCCTGATGCATTTTTCTATTTTATTATATGAGATAAATCAACAATAATTATAAGATAAAAAAACTTTTTATATACCATGTTTTAAATTTTCTGATGAATCATAGAGCTCTTATCAATGTGCATAAAATTTTTAAAGTGATGATGACGTCAATTTTTGTGAGACGCCTAATTTAAATTTTTATAATTTTTTAACGTTCACGTTTAATTAAACGTTTTTGTTTTTATGTCGAAAGAAAATGAACTCGTAATTTTTTTTGACAACAATAAAATTATAGTTAATATTTTAATGGCTAATTTAGGATGTAATTGTTTTCATATTTTAATTAATTATAAATAACTAATCAAAAATTCGAAAATCGGACTTCGAAGTATTGTGTTGTCACCGGGTTCTGAGCTACAGTGAAAGTTTCAAATGTCTAGCTAGTTGGGAAGTTAGTTAAAATTCGATTGCAAGATTTGTACCGGACAAACAAACAAATAAACAAGAATAGATGTTAATTGTAAAAACATGGTAAAAAGACTGAATATTGCAGGTGTTCAAATTTAGATTTCAAGGTAATTTAATCGCATTTTATAAAATTGTGTAACTATGTTCGGATATCTGAACATACCTAGGTCTGTTAAAGTTAAAAGAAAACTACCAGTACGCAGAATTTTATCACGAAGCTGAATTTTTAATTAAGTGAAATTATTATAGAAACTACAGGATAAAAAGAGAGATTGGAGTTGAATTATTTTTACTTTGTACTAGAGATGAGCAATGGCATAACTACAAACTTTTCTGATTCCGGAAAAATGGATTCCCTACTTATTTTTAATAGTGAATTTTAGTAACAATTTTCATCTAATTATCGAAGATTAATTGTATTGGAAAAAAGTGGTGTTTATTCTTTAAAAATAAATACTAAAAATTGGCAATATACAATTTGTAACTGACGACGGATATATAGGGTGTTGGTGTTTTGGATTATTGCCAATTCTCTACATGAGGGACCTAGGAATGGGTGTGATTGCCCTCCATAAATGGTTTTTCTAAGGGATAGCTCGTAGATAAAAAAGGAAAGTTTTGAATTAAATATTTTGCCTTTATTTTGTGTCAGAAAATCTTGGAAGCAAATTTTCTAAGTCTCTGGTGCTTCAAGAATTTTTCTATTATTTGTTACATTCACTTTGATATCGTACAGAAAATCTGATGTGGATACCACATGACTTCCTTTTATACCTATTGAAATATAAATATTGTTACGCAAATATTGACAGTTTCTTGTGAGATAACTGGTTCTTTAATAAACAGGCAGGTTCCAGTCCATAAACATTCCTGAGAACAACTTAAGAAAACTATTACTCCAACCACAAAAATCACGACAGTGAGATTATATACATCGAAGAGAGCAAATATCGCTTGCTCTGAAATAGTGTTCCACATATTATTACAGAACCCCTCGTCGGCAATTCATAAGCACAGCTTAGAGTTTAATAGTGTACTTTTGTTCCGTTTGGCGAAAATGAATGGCGATAAATGATACGCTATACACTGTTAAATTAGAGAAAGGCTTTGCTAATTCTTGCTACCTGAAATAATATTTTCTGCCAAATTTGGTCGCTAATCTCACCAAGTCGCCAAGTTTTTCGCCAAATTTTTTGGTTGTGGTGTAGAATTCCGTTGTTTGGCGTCAATTTTGGCGCCTTGGCAAACAAATCTGGCAAAAATTTGTAGTTTAGGGTTGTCAAAATTTGAAAGTTTTAACTTAAAAAAGAACAGAGTTCTGAAATCTCCCGGAAACGTTCATTGGTTTCTAGCGCAAAACTAACGTCTTCGAAAGTTCTATAAATGACTAATAATATTATATAATATATATATATATATATATATATATATATATATATATATATATACACATACTGATGATTGTAGACTAGAACTTGCCTATTTATTTTCGTGCTCCTTTCTGTACAGTATTACAGAAAAAGTGGAAAAGGGAGAGAGTTCTGTCATTTCCACGAAGGTGAGCGTTGACTTAGCGCCAAATTAAGGAATTTGGCATCAAATTCGGCGGAAAATGATAGTTTGAGATATCTAAAATTTTGAATCTCTGACTTCAACTGAAGTCGAGTTTTGAAATTTTCCAGAATGATTCATTGGTTTCTAGCGCATAACTACTTCGAAAATTCTATGAACCACTGACACAAGTCTGGATGAATTCAAATTCTATTACGACTTCGAACTGTGTGGTTGATCACTGTTCCTGAATTACACAAATTCCTGCTCTGTACTGTATTTAACTCTGTTTCTGGGCTTCTGTAGTACGAATGATTGTTTTATTGGATTTTTTGTGAATATTCTTTATTATTGTTTTTTAGTACCCCCCCCCTCTCCCCCCCAGAAAAAAGTTTATTCGTTTTCAGAATATTCATTAAATAAAGTGTATTCATTGACTAGAACCTGCTTATATCTTTACAAATTACTTTCTACATGCAAAAATGTTGACAATTTTCATAACAAAATAATTACGGTCTGTATCTACGGGCTGAATATTCATTAAATAAAGTGCATTCGTCGACTAGCACCTGCTTATGTCTTTAAGGATTGCTTTCTATACGCAAAAATTTCACCAACTTTCATAATAACATCATTATGGGCTCTAGTATTAACTTTTTTTTTTTTTTTTTTTAAATCACTATGAAGTAGGTCGTATATAATGGTCAAAACCTTTGTATTTTTGGTCATAATGAATGTAATTTTCGTAGATATCTCTAAAACGGAAAGTCACAAAAAGACTAAAAGGAAGGTGTGCAACTAGACTTTAGAACAAATCAATGTACCAATTCGCAACGTTCTACGTTCAGCCATTTTTGAGTTATGTGAGATACACACATACGCGCACACACACATACTTACATACAGACGTCAAGGAAAATCATGCACAATCGTAAATAACTCTAAAACGGAAGGTCGTGTCAAGACCAAAGTTGAAAGTGTACAACTAGGCATCATGACAGTCTGAAATACGAATTTACACCATACTACGATCATTCGTTTTTGAGCTCTGCGAGATGCAAAATTCATTTCGCAAATCGGGATTACAATACTTCATAAAAAAAAAAAAAAAAAAAAAAAGCATTAATTACACTGTTCTGCATGAAAATTGCCTCCAACACCATTTTGGCTAATTCTTATGTAAAATAATCTCCTGAATCCGAATATGACTCCCATTTTGCTTTATCACCCACCGTTTTCGTCCTATTTTTATCATTTTTCGGTAATTTTATGGCTTTAAATTTGATTTTTAGAGGGGGGGGGGGAAGATTATTTTAACTATTAAATATCTTCTGAGGGGCTACAGAGTTGAAAAATTTTAAAACATCAACATTTGCGGCAAAGGGGAAATTTAGGGGGTGGGGGGGGGGTTGACACTGAAATTATGTATTACATTTCTTATATATTTTTTTAATCTATTATTAATATTATTTATTAAACAATATATTTTTTGTTTTCAAGTGTTAAATTAATTCTTTTTCATTCTCCAAATCAAATTCACGGCTACAAAATTACCGAACAGTGATAAAAATTGGGGGAAAGGATGTTGTTCCGAGAAAACGGTGGGTGACTGAGCAAAATGGGAGTCATATTCGGATTTAGGAGGTCATTTTACTTAATAATCAGCAAGAATGGTATCAGAAGTCAATTTTTTTTAAAAGTTTAAATCATAATTCTACTTTGTCTCCATTATTTATTTATTTATTTATTTTTTAGTGATACAGTTTCCTTCAAGAAGTTTGCATGTCCATTTTGTATATGCTGTCAGACTTTGTTCTTCTAAAAGTGAAATTTTTGCTACGAATTTCATCAAGTCTAAAGTTAAAGGGAAAATATGCTTAGAGAATGAATGCAAATTGGGTTTTATTCATAGCTCATGCTATTTCGAAAAGGTATTTTCATTGTAGTGATAAGCAAAACTAAAGTTAAATCTTAATTAAACATTTGTTAAGAAAATTGTTTTAATTCGTTTTTGTATAATGCATTTGCTTTTAAATTCTGGTTGCCAGAGAAAGATTGCATCATTTGCGATAAAAACATCCCGTTCAGGAAAAGAAAACAATAGTAAATAATGTAATTTCTACTGAGCAAGTTTTAAAGATACATTACGCAAGAAAATTTAGTATTGACAAGGAGAAGGCAAGGGTGTGGGGTCCTCAAATCGAACGGAGGTTCCGCGTGTAGTTAGCACTCAGTGAGTGTATTCATATACTCAAACCCTAGAGCGCACTACTTAGCCATCGCCGAGAAAAATTTCCTGAAGTTTGAATTTTTTTTTTTTTTTAAATTTGTATTAAAATTTAATAAATCGTTATAAACAATTTCTTTTCAGTTTTTTATACATTGTTAAATCGCGAATTTAATGATTTCTAACTTTTTAACATTAAACATATGCCTCGTACGTGTCAAAATTATCTGAACATCGAGAAATATTTATGAATGTGAACGAAGTTTGCTTTTTAGGAGAAATTCTCAAAACACCGTACTCCTGTAAAAAAGCTGCATTTATTTGTTGTGCAAGTTGTCGACAAAATTTGTGTTTTTCTTGTTTTTATGATAAATATCATCCAGGTTTGTGTATTCGTAAAGATGAATGATTGAAAGAATTGCTAATGCTATAAACGTATAATCATAAATATTCATTGTATTTAATAATATGTTATTTTATAAAAAAAAAAAATGGTAATGTTTAAAAGAACTGTGGCTTTTGTATTTATTCTGTCTACAGTTCTAAGTTCTAATCGTTAAAAAGTTAGAAATCATTAAATTCGCGATTTAATAATGTATAAAAGTTGAAAAGAAATTGTTTATAACGATTCATTAAATTTTAATACAAATTAAAATTTTTTTTTCGAACTTCAGGAATTTTTTTCTCGGCGATGGCTAAGTAATGCGCTCTAGGGTTTGAGTATATGAATACACTCACTGAGTGCTAATTACACACGGAACCTCCGTTCGATTTGAGGACCCCACACCCTTGCCGTCTCCTTGTTAGTATAAATTTCCTTTTGCTTAAAATATTCACCGAGCTGAAAGGATTCTGAAAGGTGAAAATCGTTGATAAAGAATGCTAGTTTATGTTTATACATTTAAGTCATAAAATTAAATTTAAGTAAGCTTTTGGTAGAATCTTTTGATACAAGTAAGCTTTTGATACATTCCAGAGAGAAAACTTGCAGAATTTCTAAGACGGACATGATTATAATATAACAAAAAATTCTTTCTTTTTTTAAATTTTAACTCTTTGTATCCCACCGGGACTTTAAAGTCCCATTAAAAAAAAAATATATAGCCTAAATTTACTACAGTATTTCATCGGGACTACAGTTTAAGCTTTAGTCCCTATAAGCTTTCCCTAATAGTTTAAGCTAAATTTAACACTTTCGCGATCGCTGACGTATATTCTCGTCATCTGAAAATTTGTAACTCCACCAGTGGGCGTTTTTTTTCGCAATTTGTATGTTATTTATATCTTAAATATATAACCAATATTCACATTTTTACAATGAAATATACTATGGATAAAAATACTTTGATTAGAAAGAACATAATTATAATGTGTATCAATTTCTAATGTAAATGTGAATAAAGAAAATTTTGATCTGAAATATTGTAACATAGGAGAATAACGCCCACAGGCGGACCTTACTGTCGAAAATTCAAAATCATGCGGTCGCAATATAAAGAAATATAATAAAGCTTCAAACTATTTTCCAAAAATAAAATAATTTAGAATACAAAGGGTTAAGTTAGTATATGTATTAATTTTTAAAATTATATCAGAAAAATGCGTTGTGTTAGAATATAGTTTACTAGCAGGTCTAGCTGGTGTTGCTCGGATTGAAAGAGTGTTTATAAAATTTTTGAATAATAATAATAAAAAAAAAATCTGGAGCGGTACCATTCGACTTTCCGAACATTAAGTAATTAACGATTGTATAGATAAAGTAAGAAAAGTCGTTAAATAACCAAATGTGAAAAATATAGCAG
This sequence comes from Salticus scenicus, assembly GCA_963930645.1. Classification (NCBI taxonomy): domain Eukaryota; kingdom Metazoa; phylum Arthropoda; class Arachnida; order Araneae; family Salticidae; genus Salticus; species Salticus scenicus. Next base: position 232,734,630 of record OZ005655.1, read on the forward strand.
GGCGTTTGGGTATTTTTCACCATATAATATATTCTTTAGTTTTACACTATTGCGCTTCAAATAATTTGAACCAAAAGATCATAATGATAAAGAATTTTTAGTGGTGTCCCTATAAAAATTTATAAGTGATAGATTCACCAAATTCTATACAGATCGTGCTTTCAACTCAGTCGAATGAGTCGTTAAGACGCTATCGCACTTTATCATTATTGATTATGGGCCCAAATTTTAAGGAATTTTTCTTGTGTCCCTGTAAAAAAAAACATAGGTGCTAGATTTACTAAAATCAATAGGGTTCATGCTATGGTGACCTATAACATACGTACTAACTTACAGGTAATTCGAACAAAGCGTTTAAACAATATCGTGTTCACTCACATACATAGATATTGGGTTGTTCAGATAATAATTTCGTTTTTTCCTTTGAAAATGAAAGACGATTTTCTTATATTGTATAAATATTTTATTGAATTATATATTCTCCCCCTTGATCGGTTTCTTAGCAATCTTCCGAGTTGTTATTTGGCAGCTTTCATAAATCAATACTTTATTTTGTCTTCATTAGCATAAACTGGTTTTCCAGAACGTAATGCATCTTGAACGTCAAAATTGCCGTAAAAAAATTGGTAAACCAGTTTTGACGCTGGCGTTCTTTAAATAAATTTTCTGTATACACATCGTATACTTTTTTTTTTTTTTTTTTTTTTTTTTTGAACAGTATTTTCGTCATTTCGACAGCAAAAACAAAATATGCCGAAAACGTCTCTTCCGATTTTCTTTATTTGATAGGGCACCCATCAAAACCTATTGAGCAGAATAAAACGAACTTTATCACAAGAAAGCCTTGCTATATCAGCTGTCACAATATATAATGGTAATGCAGCTTAATTGTGAAGATGGTGTGAAAAAAATACAATTAAGTCTTCTTCTGAGAAAAACGAAATTACTTTCCGAACAACCCAAGGCGCCACTAAGAGGAACTTTGATAAAGTCAGAAATTTGAAAGATAATAACCTGGTGAGCGAACAGGCTGCTTCAGATATTGAAACTGGAAGAGGGAGCCGCAGGCGCTATCGAGCGGGAATTTACTGCGATTAATTTTTTCAATAAAGCTATTTTCACTATATGTCAATAAGCTGTTTTAAGACCTGAAACGGGAAAAAGGCGCCGCAGGCGCCACCGAGCTTGAGGTGGAATTTTCAAGGATCGCGAATCAGCTGGTCGCCTAAGGCGGCTAGTCTATAATAATAAAAGAAGGTGTCTATCTGTCTGAGCATTTATACGTTCAGCCCCTAATGAACGTAGAAGTAGAAAATTTGACATACGTGTGCTCAGAAGCCTTTCCGAGGGGATAGTGAAAAAAGAATTTAAAAATTTTAATTAGTTGTGGAGATTTTAATTAAAATCTCGACCTATGTCTAATCAAAAAGTGATCTCAGTGATTGAGAATTCACAGCGATTGCATAAAAATAGAAATTTTAACGGAGTTAAAAACAAAAAAAATGGAAAATAAATTAGAAATATTAGTCCGTTGATTACAAATTCGGTACCAAATGAAAGGGGCGATTTTTCTGGATCTAACAATGCAAGCGGCATATCGATACAATAATTAGATTTTTTTTTTAAAATTAACTAAAGTATGAAATTTAGGTGGCCACATTATTTCAACCGCTAGACGACTGTCTGCGATGAAAAAGGAAAATGATTGTAATCAATGAAGATGTCACGTGTTTTATAGTTGGGGGGGGATTACAATTTTCAAATTTTCATTCACGTAACATTAAATTAATATTTGGCCTAGTCAGCATATTATAAAGCTGCAGTTCAATTTTCATGAAAATATGTGAAGGAAAAAAAAATATAAATACATTTCTATTGGGAATTATATTTATCACGACTCACGTGACCAAAAGACATGTAAGATTAAGTTTGCTTTTATATTTCGCAGCATTTTAAATTAAGATACGCCGTTGAAATTTCGTAGTATTTGGCTTTAATGCCCGATAATTTGATTGTGAATATTTTTGAAGATGTAGAATTATTAGAAGGGCTTGAGGTTGGGTGGGGGAGGGACAAAAAAAAAAGACTTACAGCGTTTGAAATTGGTATTTTTTATGTTTTAAGGCAAGATAAACCGATTGTGGATATTTTCAAGTGTAAAATTATTAGGAGGGACGGAAAGAGGAGGGGCAAAAATGTAGAAAAGGAACGGGAGTTTCAGAAAAAACAACGGAAAACACAGAATGCGTTATTCTTTTATATTTTGCTGAGTTTCGAATTCCAATTTCCGCTCACATTTCGTACTAAGAATTTTTAACGTTATATAGCCTGGAATTACGCAAGTTTCGGAGAAAGCCATGGATGAGTCAGACACAAACCTTTTTATAAAAATGTTTATATTACCTTTGTATCTCAGCTTCTAATTAACATAATTAGAAGCATATGTAATATATCATTTAAAAGTTATTTGAATTGAAGAGTATATGAGGGCGCTTTGATATTTTAAATTCTAATAATGATTAAATTGCTTATAACACATAATTTGAAATATTATGGACTTTTAAACTCTTATAAACCGTTAAATTCCGTACTGGAACTTCAGAGAAAACCACAGAAAAGCCAGAACACCTTTATTACAATATCTTTAACTCTAATAATGATACATGCTTTTGAATTTCTATACTCCACTCGCATTTCGTATTAAGGATTTTTAACACTATTTAGCCCGCAGTTATGCAAGTTTCAGAGAAAAACCGCGAAAAAATTAGACTTTTTTTTTTATAACAATGCTTATATTACCTTTGTATATCAGCTTCTAATTAACATAATTTCATAGGTAAAATATAATTTTGAATTCATTTAAATTGAAATTGAAGAGTACATATTGAAAATCTCTGTCGCCAGAGGTCTCTTTGATATTTTAATAATTCAATATCTCCAATTTTGATTATGAGTAAATTACTTATAGGGAGAAGATTGGGAGACCGTAGGCCCCACCGGGTTCCGGATTTGCCACGATCAGAATTTTCAAAGGTCCTTTACATGGTGAGCGAACAGACTGTTTCAAATCATTAAACGTAAAGCTGCGCCATAGTCGTCACCGAGCGGAAATTTGCTAAAGTCAGAATTTTGAAAGATCGTAACACGGTGAGCGAACAGGCTGTTTTAGATATTGAAACGGGAAGAGGGCGTCGCAGGCGCTACCGAGCGGGAATGTACTGCGGTTAAATTTTTCAATAAAATATTTTCACTATATATCAATAAGCAGTTGTAGGACCTGAAACGGGAAAAAGGCGACGCAGGCGCCAGCGAGCGGGAGATTCGTAAAGTCGAATTTTTCAAGGATCGCGAACCAGCTGGTCGCTGAAGGCGGCTAGTGATAAATAAATTTCCGTTGTGTCTCTAAAAATCTTTAAGTGCTAATAAATAATTTGAGCCTATAAGCCACAATGATAAAGAATTTTTCTTTGTGTTCCTCTAAAAAAGCTATAAGTGCTACATAGTTCAAAATTCAAATTGTTAGTGAGACGGTGATCTATAACATGTATATGAATTTTCAGCTCAATTCGATGGCGTTTATACGCTATCGCACTTTAAAGAATTTGGGCCAGGACATAATGATATGGAATTTTTCATTGTGTCCCTGTAAAAGTGCTATACTTGCTAGATTCACCAAAATTTATGCATTTCGTGCAATGGTGACCTATAGCGTGTGTATAAATTTTCATCTGAATTGAATAAGGCGCTTAAACCCCATCGAAGTTGAAAAAATTTGGGCCCGTATAGATCATAATGTTAAAAAAATTTTCTTTGTGTCCCTGTCAAAAAAAAAAAAAAAACTCAAAACGTTAGATGCACCAAAATTTATACAGTTCGTGCGACGGTAAATCATAATATGTGTATGAAGATTCAGATCAGTTGAATGAGGCATTTAGACGCTATCGCACTTCAAAAAATTTGAGCCTACAGACGATAATGATAAAGAATTTTCTTTGTGTTCCTGTATAAAACTATAAGTGCTAGATTCACTAAAATCAATGGGGTTCGTTCTATGGTGAGTTATAACATAAGTACCAACTCTCAGTTCATTCAAACAAAGCATTTGGATGCTATCGTGTTCACTCATATTCATACATGCATACACACATAAATACACATATATATCATCGTAAAAATAGTAAATATGAATTCAGGTCATCTCAAAACGTGTAGAAACACCAAAATTTTTGACATGATTACAATACTTTCCTCACTATAGTGTTCGGAAAATAAACTAGTTGGCATAGGTGGACTTTGCTCAGTTCCCCATCTTATTTATGTTCTCATAAATTTGTAGTGCGAGACATATTATAATCATGTTAAAAGAAATGAATTTCACCAAAGCTTGATACAGTGACAGAATGAAATCCCCGCCTAATAGGCTATCCACCATTCACTTCGATATATTTATCTTATTCTAATCTATTAATTTATTTTATCAGGGTCAATTCCGTTGTATAGTTTTCATGCTACTTTTTCCAAAGCAATAATCCTCAAAACTCATATTTATATGAAAAATTTACAATTTCGCTATGTTGATAAAATCGTAAATTACGAATAATTTACGAAATTTTCCTAGTAGAATATTTGTATTCAATCATATTCAAACAAATATCATAAACGTAATTTTGAAGTTGTCTAATGTATTTATGATCTTCAAAATGGAAGTTTATGCTCAATTTTGCCTTATTCTAGCATGTTAAGTAAATCGTAAATTCCAAATAACTTACGAATTTTTTAAATTGGAAAAATCATAGTCTATGATATTCATGTCAGTATCCTAAATAATATTTCGAAAGTGGTTTGACATCTTTACGATGAAAATATCCCTCAAGATTGAAGTTTATTGAAATTTTGTTCTATAATGCCATGTTAAGAAATTCGTAAATTTCCAATAACTTACGAAATTTTTATACTACACTAGCAAAAATTCCTATGTAAAAAAGTACACTTCATACGGTGTTGTTAAATAAATCCTTGTTGAATCCTGTTCTTAGTCAGTGTAAGAACATGATTCGATAAGGAATTTTTTAACAAAACCGTATAAAGTGTACATTTTTACATAGGAATTTTTGCTAGTGTTCGGACACTTTTGTTACCGACTGTATCAATCAAACAATGTATTTATTTAATATCAAGTTTGAGGCTAAATTGCTCTTTATTTGCTCTTTCTTTGTTCACAAATCACTGGAAAACAGTTAGTGTTATTGCAAAATAAGTATTAAAGGTTATCGCTACAGGCTTTTATTCTGAAAATCAAAGAGCACAACAATTGTGCTTTTGAACTACAATTTATTCTTTCTGCTGGTTAAAAACATTCTCATCATTATACAGAAATTATATGTTTTTCTTGCTTTTTTCGTGTCTGCTAATATTTACACGGGTATTAAATACTTTCATTATTCTAATCTGTAAGAATTATTAATTATTTATTTGCATACCTATGAATTTTGAGGAAGAAATTTAAACTTTGCCAAGATCATTGCAATAATGTATAAGCATCTTTTTACCTAGAATTGTAAATTTCACTAGTTTATAGTGAATAGATCATAAAAAATTAAAGACATTACAATTTTTTTTTTTTTTTTTTTTAATTATTATTTTTGTCTGCAGTTTGCAAATCCAAGGATAAAAGTGACTGTTCCCGTATTACTGCCTGGAATACCAGATGCGAATTGCAATATTGAATGTTTAAGGGAAAAACAAGAATCTCTAAAAGAAGAAGTAAGAAATATAAATCAATAAAATATATATATTCAAGAAAAATAATAAAAAGAAGTCTAGAATGATCTTTTTCCTTATTTAAATATAAAAATCGCCATTATTTCTTGCTTATAATCCGCAGGTCAGACAAATTAGTTTTACACCACACATTTTAATTAACAAACGAAGTTATATTTGTACGAGGTGGTTCTTTGTATAAAAGTAGCTTTTTCCGTTAATAAAAAGTTCTTGGTGTAAAATCCATTTTTCTGACCTGCTGATTATACATGCAGTCAATTAAGATAACAATTACGTTAATAGAACTACGTTACCGCTTATTAAAAAAAATATGTGTTAAAAAAAATTAAAAATTAATAATCTAAATTATGAATAATTAATTAATTAAATAATTAAAAAAAAAAGCAATTCTGTCCTAAACATAATTGTGCAAAAGCTACCTATATTCATAAAAATAATTTGAAAATTTCCGAAAGCCAGATTTCTAATTTATTCCGGAGGACTTTTAGTAACCGCCTTTTTTTCACACTTCTACATTTGTATAGTAATTTTCTATATTACAAGTAATAACGACTAAATAAGAAGAAAAATACTCTTTAAAAAGAGTGGTGGTGTGGAAAAAGGCGGGTAATAATAATTCGGAATAAATTAGAAATATTATCATAAATGTCAAAGTATTCTAACGTTTTAATTTAATTTGTGAGTTGTTGCTGATATTTAAAAATCTACATTTGTCAGATAAAAAATGCATTTTTCTTTTAAGGTAAAACAGAAAGTGATATCTGCAGTGATGCAAGGCTCCCGCCTCAAAATACGTGAAGAGCCCAAAGAAATCTCTGTCTCATATTTAGAGACAGATGATGACAAGATATGCGATCCAGGATTTGAAATGAAAGGAACTGCTGGAAAATCTCTTTGCTGTAAGATATTAGTTTTTACCGACTACCGTAGGTGATGGATGTATTGTATTCGGTCCAAAAATGTGATATCGAGTTTTACCTGATTTGAAAGTTTTAAGGTCTCCTGAGCCCAAAAAAGAAGGTTTCGGCAATTGGTCAGCGTGTGTGTATATGTATGTTGAAAATCTTCTGAGTATCATATCTCCGAAAATAATAAAGACAAACTACAAAACTTCAAGACTGAGACAGGTTTGGTGTACAGATGAATTTTCCAAATTTTGGTGAAAATTGGAAAATCGGAAGTAGGATATCGGAAACCGGAAGTGGGACTATAAGTCCGCATCTCCAAAACTGCTCTTACGATTTTCTTCAAAGTTGCTATATAAACAATCTGTTATATGTTTTTCCGAATGATAATTTTCTTGGAAAAATATAAATTGGAAAAATATAAATATAATTTTCTTGGTTAGTTCAAGAAAATTGATAGGCGTCCTGTATAAATAGCTCAATTTCATGCCTCCCAAGTTCCTTCCATTAAAAACGGCTGCACGGATTTTTTTCAAACTTGCTATATTAACTCCGTTTTAAATATCCTGTTGTATGTAATAATTGTTTTCCAATCAATAATTGAATATGCCAAGTTTTGATAAAAGTTGGTATCTCAAAAATGGCTCTAACGATTTTCTTGAAAACTGTTACATAGATCCATTTTAAATATCTTTTCTCATGTATTACGTGGTTATTACAGGAAAATTAAAATACATGCTGACTAGGCAGGTCAGTTTTAGATTTCGTAAATTGGTGCTTCAAAAAATAACGCTATAAATTTTTTTCTTATTTTTTAACTCGCTATGTAAACTCTGTTTTACATGTCTTTACACGTGTATCAAGTTTCTCTAACCGGAAAATTTTTAGGTGTCTAAGTCGTTAGGTCAATTTTATGTTTTCTGATCACATTATCTCCAAAAAATCTGATCACATTATCTCCATATAATACGTAAAATAGTGGGTAATGGAAGTCATGTGGTTGTTTCACACGAGATTTTTCGTGAGAAAGTTTGATAAGCAGTGTTCATTTTTTTTTTTTTTTTTTTTTTTTTTTTAAATAGTTCTCAGCAGCATGTTTTGTAGTTCTCATTCACTCGTGAGGGGGGGGGGGTGTTGGAATTACCACAAACAATGATTAATGAAAAAAAATTGTTGCGATATTTCTTTTTCTTTCTTTTGTTTCATTTTGGGGATTTCCATGTTAGCCTGGTCCACAAACACATGGGTAATTAACATACCATAATAAGTTATTCGAAGTCGTTTTGATTTCACCATTGAAAAATTTAAACATAGGGTTTTGCATAAGGTCTCAGTGATTAATTCAAAGTTAAGGAATAAAAAATGTGCGAAAGAAAGTTCATCCTTTAATAAGAAATACAATGCGTCTCAAATATATAGAGACAGGTGATTTTTTGAAACAAATGTTTAAAACACGAAGCAATAATCACACACACACACACACAAAAAATAAGCATTATAGAATCAAATTATAAACGTGTTATAACAAAGAAATATAGTATAGATTTTGCAGAACTTTTGTAAAAAGAAAATAAAAAACAAAATATGCAGACTTTTCTAGTATTTGGTATTTAAATTCAAATTTTGGATCCATTCCTTTAAATTATCTTGAAAATCTTATCAACCATGCTTGAAACTAGTTGGAGAATTCAAAGCTTCAATGAATACAAACTCTGCTCTACTCGTTATTTTAATTTCTGAATAGTCGAAATTGAAGATCTAGGGCATACACGTTTCGTGCAAGTACTCTGCAAAAGTTTTCAGTTGAATGTAGGTCTAGAGTGATGGCTATAGTCAGTCTATGAGAGTAACTTGATACTACATAAATCAATATTTTTGCTGAGTAAAAGGTGTGAATCCACGCATCGTTCAGTTGAAATTTCCAATTTCTCCCTCTAAGATATTTTCCAATTAGAAGTAGGTTGCTTTAGAGAACATTTTAATAATCCTCATAGCAATATCAGCAATATCCATTTTCTGTTGAAACAGAAATGATGAACTCCTCACCATGAGAGAACTCCACCGTTTTGTCGATTAAAGAATTCAAAAGGTTCTCGTCGTTGGACGGATGAATTGTTAAACGTTTTCTTCAGTGACGAAAAAATATTCAATTTGGTGTAATGGTTGGGCACACTATTTTCATGATCTACGACAAGAATCTCATGAGGTTCCTTTTTACTTATGCTCAGCAGCATTGAGTGTCATGGTGGATTTTTTGGTGGGTAACTTCTATTTTTTTTAACCTTCCCTCGAATGATAATTTTTGAAATATTATGAAGTATTAACTAAGTAATTTATAAATTTTTTAGCCCTTATTTCTTAGCGCCAGGAAAAGTTCTTACCTCGTTATCTTCTAATGTGATCTCAGAATGAAGTAACATCTTTCATTTGCGTTTTCCCTCCTACATTAAAAATGAAATGGATATTGGATAGTTAATTAAAAAGCTCTTGTAACATTAAATTAAAGGCTATTGTTCGAGATGTCTGATATGAGTCAGCTTACACCAAGATTTACAGTCGGCAGTAAAATTATTGAAGCACACATTCACATTTTTCATATATATATATATATATACTTAGTTTGATTGCTAATTTTTATCATCAACTTACTTTTTTATAAACAGCAAAGAGACTAAGATAATAAGCCGACAAATATTTACTTAACAAAACAGTATTAGGTGCATATCTTTTAAACACGAATTATTGCTAGCGATTCAATAATTTTGCGCCGACTGTGGGAAAAAAAAAAGAATTATGCTCAAATTCTTAAGGGCATTATTTTGAAACAGTTTTAAAAAAACTTTTTGTTATGTGTTTTTTAATATTAAGTGAAAGTAATTTTATACTATTATTTGCATTAAGCAATTGAGGATTATAAAAAAAATTCATAGTGGTAGTACTTTTCAATTTTTTTTGTTGAATTTATCACTATCTTTTAAGGATGATTTATTCGTGGAAAAATGAATAAATTGCTATTTAAAATTCTCTATAAATTTTATTTTGGTAATTTTATATTATATTCTTGAAAATACTGCCACTGATGTGGAAACTTCAAGTACTTATCTTTTCTTTCCTATATACGGTACTAATTTATTGCAGATTCCTGTTTGTTACATAATAGATTCCAAAAATTTAATTGAGAACTCTGCAGTAAATTAATAAATAAGATTTTTCTTGAATTTGCTATTTTCTTTCATGAATTGTGAAGCATTGTTATCTTCTGTAGTTCCCTGCACTTCTGGCCACTTTTTGGAGAAAGGCTACTGCATACCCTGCCATTTAAACCAGTATAACGGGAAGTATGCTGCTACCGAATGTCGTGCTTGTTTTGGAAACAGGATAACCCGGAGTCGAGGTGCTGTCAGTGAAGATGATTGTTACTGTAAGGAGGTAGCTTTTATTTTATGACTAAACATATGGTGAATAATAATAATTATAAACAAAGACTATAATTAGCATACAATCATAACTGTTATTTAACCCTTTAACCTGCGCTACATATTTTCTTTTGTAAACTACTCATTTACAAAGACTGCTAATAGTAACATATCCGGTCATAAATAGAGGAAAGAAGGTGAATATGGGATAACATTTCTATTTGGATTCACCCTGATAAACATTTTGGATCATCGTAGAATCGAGTATCGCAAACATTCAAGTATTAATGTGTTCTGATGGTTTTATATTACAAAAAATAGAGTTTATAAGAATAAATAAAAGTTGTATAAATAAATAAAATTAATAGAAGTCATTCAATAAACAAAAGAGAAAATTGTGATAAGGTGTTTGAGTATTTTTCTCCATATGGTATGCTGTTTAATTTAACGCTACTGCACTTTAAATAATTTGTAAAAATTTATATTTTTTTATGTATAGGCTCAGATACACAACGAAAAATTCCTTAAGTGCTATATTCACCAAAATCTATACAACTCGTTTGACAGTGACCTATAACATGTATATACATTTTCAGATTAATTGAATAAGGCATTTAGACGCTATCGCACTCTAAATAACTTGAGCCCATAATCCATAATTATAAAGAATTTTCCTTTGTGTTCTTGTAAAAAAAAAAAAAAAAAAAATTAAATGCTAGCTTCTCCAAAATCAACAATGTTCGTGCTGCAATGACCTTTAACATTTATATAAATTTAAAGCTCAATCAAATAAGGTATTTAGATGCTATTGCATTTTAAATAATTGTAGCCCATAGGCCATAATGGTAAAGAATATTTCCTTGTGTCCCTGTAAAAAATCATAAGTTCTAGATTCACCAAAATCAATAGGGTTCATGCAACGGTGAATTATAACATATGTAGCAACTTTCAGCTCAATCGATGAAAGCGTTTAGACGTTATCGTGTTTTGTCACATACATGCATACAGTATGGGGTAAAAGTTTATACACAAGCTAAATTTTTTAATAAAATAAAAAATATACATCGGAATGCTTCGAAAGTTTTACTGTATCTAAAGAATTGAATTACAAAATGATGTTTCGAATTTAGAAACAATTATTTGAAAGAAAAATAATAAATTATAAAAAAATAAGTAAAAATTTTGATGTCGCTAAAGCTTATGCGCAAAATTGAAATATTTACATTTCACAAAGCACGAAAGTCTTTTAATAGTCTATGGTGTTTTATTGCACCTCACCTGATGAGATCAAATACGCGTTTTTCCATTGATAACACGAGATTATGGAAGGTTGCGGAAGCGAGTCCGTACCTTCCACGATCGATGATTCATGCTCTTGCACTGAGTAATATTGCTTCTCATTCTTGTAAACGTCACGTGAGAGGACTTCCTTGATGTTCTCTAACGAATTAAGTTCAGGGCTGAGTGCTGACCAATTATCACACTGATATTTTGAGATCTGAACCATTGTTTTGTATAACGGCAAGTGTGTATCGATGCGCTGTCCTTCTAAAAGTTCTAGTTGGGACCACGTAGGTTTTCACCAAACAGCAACAAATGCTCACACACAGTTTTTTGATTGGTCTTTGAATTTTGTCTGCCATTTAGGAAGCAAAGAAACTTTTATCCAATGTAACCAAAAGCTCCCCATACCAGGAACGAGACACCACCTTGTTGCTTCTTGAATATGCTCTTCGGATCTTTCCTCAAGTCAAGCCAACAGAATAAAAATCCATCTGGACCATCCAAATTCAATTTTTTTTTTTTTTTTTTTTTTTTTTTTTTTTTTTTTTAAATCAGAGAAAATAGCATTAACCCATTCGCCACGATAATGCATTTGCTGTTTTTCCTATCCGCGATTGTAATGAAATGCTAGACCTCTGGTGGGCTAAGGTGAAAATAATAATACCACAGATAGCTTTCGTCGAGACGCCATTGCTTGCATATATTCGATGTTTAGTTTCACATATATTTATTGAATAAAAATGAATAAATCCGGTGAAAAAAGCTAACACATACTGCTGTGTGCCACAGTGTAACTCCAAAGGATCCAGAAATCCGGAATTAAGCTTCCATTTATTTCCAAATGACAAATTTAAAATTTCAGTTGCTTCGGCTAATGGAAGTAAAGAATATTTGAAACTAATATTTGTTCAGCTTCAGTTAAACATCTACTTCCGATCGAACTTTGAATAAACTGAAATATTTTTTCCAAAGGCAATCGATTTTCCATGATGTAATGGCGGAGAAATTATAGCACGAATATTAAGTAGTAACACAAATACAACAATAATAAATACACGTGGCTATTATATTTATTAACAGCAAAAGTTGGAAAAGCGCAATCTATCGATCATTACAAACGCGGTCTTACTTGTTTGTGGCACTGTTTCAAAAAAGACTTACGAGCTAATTTTTGATTTTTCATGAATCCGGATTCGGTTATTCGTCTGGGTATGGTATCACGGTGATACTTTTGATCCAAGTAGATTATTTTATTCCATTAGGAGACAAATTGTCAGTTAGAGCCATCCCTTTAATTCTTCTATCCCCAGGAAATGTGGTTTTCTCGTCCTTCTTGAGCAATACGCAAATTTTAATTGTTCTTCACGATGCAAAATACTACAAATACCACGTTTGGACCTATTTAAAATAAGTGACATTTGTAAAACGGATTTACCTACCGCTTTCAGTTTTCACACTTTCACAACTTTCTCAGGCCAGAACTGCAGCGATTTAGACATTTTGATAACTCTTACAGCAGTCGCTACACTTCGTAATCTAGGAGATAAGTCTCGTAAATCCTCAACCAATCACGTTTATAGATGTTTGCATAAAACCTCATTTGTGCTTAAATTTTTGCGACATCACTTTTTTTTTGAATAATTTATTACTTTTCTTTTAATTAATCGTTTTTGAATTTCTAATCCAATTGTTTAGATACAGTAAAACTTTTGAAGCATTCCGCAGTATATTTTTCATTTTATTAAAAAAATTAGCTTGTGCATGAAATTTAGCGCCGCACTGTACATCACAGTAAAAATAGCTAAAATGAACTCAGGGTACCTCAAAACGTATAAATACACCAAAATTTCAAAGTTTAAGTTTTTCAGGGTTACAGTACTTTTCTTAATATGTATGTTCGGAAAGTAAAAAAATTTTCTTAAAAATAACGCGCATGCAAATTGTGTGATGAATAGCAAATGAAATGTTTCAAAAACGTAAAAATTATTAGAGGAAAAATAAACAGAACTTGTGAGATCATAAATATTTGCATAAATAAGATTATCGATACTTTTATAGATTAACAAAATTCATCGGTTCTCCCAAGTTTATTAAAAATGTTCAACTATTTTTCAATATGTTTAATTTTATGACAAGCAATGATGTTAGAACTGGTTAGAACAAGTTTTTATTATTATTATTATATTTTACATCGCATCTGAGTAGGAAATGTTTTCTAGATTGGGAAATTAGATTAAGAATGCAATCAAAAATTCTCCAAAGAATTTTTTTCTTTTTTTCAAATCTTGTACTTTTGCATTCTATCGATGATGTTTCTTTTTTTTTTACTCTCGTGAGTTCCAGAAGTTTTTTTTATAGGAAATGTCATAAATGTGTTGGAACTGGAATAAAAAATACATTTTTTATTTTATTTTATTTTGTAAGAATAGCAATCTTTTCTTTGCCGGGTGATTCTAGAAACAAGTAAATGAATTTTTATTTATTTATTTATTTATTTTTATTTTTCGTATTTTCTAGTTATAATACGAAAAACTTTTTTATTTATTATTTTGTTTGACAACAATTTTTGTACGTTTCTTTGATCTAATAAAGGAAATGTATCGATATTTTGAAGGCATGAAAATGTAAAATACGTTTTTATATATTAGAGTAAATAAACTGTTTTTCATAATCATATTACTAAAAAAATGAAAAATAAAATTGGAATAAACGAGTTGTTCTTTATAAAAGAAAAGCAAAATTCTTTTTTTCTGATTCAAAGTTCTAAAATATTGAGCTAAAATATGGAATTCTGGGATTGTTTATAAAAATCAATAAGCTCATTATAAATTCCCTAGAAAATTTTATTATAAAAGATTATTTTCTTCTATTCTATTGAAGTAAAATAATAATAATAATAATAAAAATTAAAAATAATTTTTCCAATATATCATCAAGCCTTTTTCTTTTCTTTTTTTAATACTTTTGTATGTATTTTGATTACGCTTACGCATATTAAAATACTGATGAATGTTGATTTATATATGTTGATTTTCGATACAGTTTTTTTTTTCATTGTTAGACATAGTTGTAAAATTTTTTAAATTACCTAACTGCCGTTGAATTTGTTGATTTGTAAAAAGTTGAAACAGTAACTTTTCTTTCTCGATACATCTTAGCGACTATTTTCCAATTTCAAAGTTATGTGATATATGAAGTATGCAAAGGTTGGTTGGTTGGTTGGTTGGGACGTCGCACTAGTGTTTCGCAATGGGCAATTTAAGTATGCACAGAATCTGTTGTAGGCACCACATGACTTCCTTAGACACTTTTAGAAATATACATAATGTTAAAAAACATTGTCACTGGACCCGAAACAGTTGGCTAAAAATATTTTTAAAAAATGCATGCATACGTAAAAAAAAAAAAAAAAAAAAAAAAAAAATGTGCCTTGAGGGGACTCATGTCAAAGTTGTGCCTTGGGGGGACTCATGTCAAAGTTGTGCCTTGGGGGGACTCATGTCAAAGTTGTGCCTTGGGGGGGACTCATATCAAAGTTGTGCCTTGGGGGCACTCATGTCAAAGTTGTACCTTGGCGGGGACATGTCAAAGTTGGGCCTGGGGGGGGCCATGTCAAAGTTGTGCCTTGGGGGGGGGCATGTCAAAGTTGTGCCTTGGGGGGACTCATGTCAAAGTTGTGCTTGGTGGGGACTCATGTCAAAGTTGTGCCTTGGGGTGACTCATGTCAAAGTTGTGCCTTGGGGTGACTCATGTCAAAGTTGTACCTTGGAGGGGACTCATGTCAAAGTTGTACCTTGGAGGGGACTCATGTCAAAGTTGTGCCTTGGGGGGGACTCATGTCAAAGTTGTGCCTTGGGGGGGACTCATGTCAAAGTTGTGCCTTGGGGGGACTCATGTCAACGTCCTTTTGAAAAGATTTTGCGTAAATTCTGGCAAAAGCAGAATTTAGTTTAGGACGGAGGACTATTAGTTTTTTTTTTCTTCCCAATTATAACATCGCTTTCATATTATTCAATTATATTTTCGATAAATTTTAGATTTCGATAAATTGCAAGATTTGTCCAAACCGTTTTTGAGTTATTACCGTTTTTTGATACATCATTCTGGCCATAATGAACCTAATTTTCCTAAATATCTCCAAAACGGAAAATCATACAAAGTCCAAAAAGAGAGGTGCACAACTAGATGTTATAACAAACCTATGTACCAATTCGCAACTTTCTACGTCCAACCGTTTTTGAGTTATGCGACACACACACACACACACACACACACACACACACACACATACATACAGACGTCACGAAAAATCGTGTAAATTCCCTTATATCTCTAAAACGAGAGCTCGTGTTAAGACGACACTTACAGGTGTACAACTAGACATCATGACAGTCACACGTATAAATTGGCAACATTCAGCGATCATTCGTTTTCGAGCAATGCGAAACGCCAACTTGACTCTTTCTCATCGTAATCCAAATTACTGCTCTATCTTCAGAAGGGAATTGATTGCAATAGACCTGGGACTAGAAGCTATTCTCTCTGAAGAGGATTATGGTGACCTATGGATCTTGATTGATAGCCGTAGTTCTCTTCACCATCTTAAAAATTGGATTCTTGCGGGCGACAAGGTCAGCACCTCTATACTGCTTAAATTAAAGCTCATTTCACTTAATCATGACGTTCATTTGCAATGGATACCTTCACACGTGAATCTTCACGGGAATGAAACGGCTGATAATCTTGCTAAGGAGGGTTGCAGGATTTCTTCAACTCCCTCCTCCGCACTTACTTTTCTGGAGTTATACTCCCGGGAAAATTCAAAAATCTCGGAGGAGTGGAAAACTCCCCCACCCATAATTGGTACAAGGGCTCAAAACCGGGTTTGTCCCTTGACCTCCCGTGTGACAGACGTACCCGAACTGTACTCTCAAGACTCGCTAGCTGTCACATCAAGTGCCTCACTTTCAACGAGGGCAGGAAAACCTTCGTCACCTGCACCAAGTGCCAAAATCATCAGACTTCTCCTGAGCACCTTTTGGAATGCATGGGACTCTCTAAGGAGGATCTTTTTACCAATCCTCTTCTGGTCTTTGACTTCCTAACAGTCAACGAACTCGTGGATCTTGTCTGACTCCGTCAGACAAGGAGGATAAGCAACAACAACAACAACAGCATAAATTTAAAGCTCAATCAAATAAGGTATTTAGATGCTATTGCATTTTAAATAATTGCAGCCCATAGGCCATAATGGTAAAAAATTTTTCCTTGTGTCCCTGTAAAAAATCCTAAGTTCTAAATTCACCAAAATCAATAGGGTTTATGCAACGGTGAATTATAACATATGTAGCAACTTTCAGCTCAATCCATCAAAGTGTTTAGACGTTATCGTTTTTAGTCACATACATGCATACGGTATGGGGTAAAAGTTTATACACAAGCTAAATTTTTTAATAAAATAAAAAATATACATCAGAATGCTTCGAAAGTTTTACTGTATCTAAAGAATTGAATTACAAAATGATGTTTCGAATTCAGAAACAATTATTTGAAAGGAAAATAATAAATCATAAAAAAATAAGTAAAAATTTTAATGTGTCGCTAAAGCTTATGCGGAAAACTGAAATATTTACATTTCACAAAGCAAAAAAGTCTTTTAGTTGTCTATGGTGTTTTTTATTGCACCTGAAGAGATCAAATACGCCTTTCCTCCATTGATAACACGAGATTGTGGAAGGTTGCGGGAGCTCGTCTGTACCTTCCTTGATCGATGATTCATGCTCTTGCACTGAGTAATATTGCTTCTCATTCTTGTAAACGTCACGTGAGAGGACTTCCTTGATGTTCTCTAACGGATTAAGTTCAGGGCTGAGTGCTGACCAATTATCACACTGATATTCTGAGATCTAAACCATTGTTTTGTATAACGGCAAGTGTGTATCGATGCGTTGTCCTTGTAAAAGTTCTAGTTCGGACCACGTAGATTTTCCCCAAACAGCAACAAATGCTCACTCACGGTTTTTTGATACGTCTTTGAATTTTATCTGCCATTTAGAAAGCAAAGAAACTTTTATCCAGTGCAACCAAAAGTTCCCCATACTAGGAACGAGACACCACCTTGTTGCTTGTTGAATATACTCTTCGGATCTTTCCTTAAGTCAAGGCAAGAAAATGAGAATCCATCTGGACCATCCAAATTCCATTTTTTTTTTTAAAATCAGAGAAAATAGCATTAACCCATTCGTCACGATAATGCATTTGCTGTTTTTCCTATCCGCGATTGTAATGAAATGCTCGACCTCTGGTGGGCTAAGGTGAAAATAACAATGTCACGGATAGCTTTCATCGAGACGCCATTGCTTGCGTATATTCGATGTTTAGTTTCACATATATTTATTGAATAAAAATGAATAAATCCGGTAAAAAAAAAAAAAAAAAAAAAAAAAAAAAAAAAGATAACACATACTGCTGTGTGCCACAGTGTTACTCCAAAGGATCAAGAAATCCGGAATTAAGCTTCCATTTATTTCCAAATGACAAATTTAAAATTTCAGTTACTTCGGCTAATGGAAGTAAAGAATATTTGAAACTAATATTTGTTCAGCTCCAGTTAAACATCTATTTCCGATCGCACTTTGAATAAACTGAAATATTTTTTCCAAAGGCAATCGATTTTCCATGATGTAATGGCGGAGAAATTATAGCACGAATATTAAGTAGTAACACAAATACTACAATAATAAATACACGTGGCTGTTATATTTATTAACAACAGAAGTTGGAAAAGCGCCATCTTTCGATCATTACAAACGCGGATTGAAGTATTGCTTGTTTGTGGCACTGTTTCAAAAAAAAACTTACGAGCTGATTTTTGTGTTTTGATGAATCCTGATTCGGTTATTCGTCTGCATATGGTGTCACGTAATATTTTTGATCCAAGTCGATTCTTTTATTTGATTAGGAGACAAATTGTCAGTTAGAGCCATCCTTTTAATTCTTTTATCCCCAGGAAATGTGGTTTTTCTCGTCCTTCTTGAGCAATACGCAAATTTTAATTGTTCTTCACGATGCAAAATACTACAAATACCACGTTTGGACCGATTTAAAATAAGTGATATTTATAAAACGGATTTACCTACCGCTTTCAGTTTCCACACTTTCGCAACTTTCTCAGGCCAGAACTGTAGCGATTTAGACATTTTGATAACTCTTACAGCAGTCGCTACACTTCGTAATCTAGGAGATAAGTCTCGTAAAGCCTCAACCAATCACGTTTATAGATGTTTGCATAAAACCTTATTTGTGCTTAAATTTTTGCGACATCACCTTTTTTTTTTTTTTTTTTTTTGAATAATTTATTACTTTTCTTTTAATTAATTCTTTTTTAATTTCTAATCTAATTGTTTACTTACAGTAAAACTTTTAAAGCATTCCGCAGTAAATTTTTCATTTTATTAAAAAAATTAGCTTGTGCATAAACTTTTGCGCCGCACTGTACATCATAGTAAAAAAAAAAAAATGCTAAAATGAATTTAGGGTCCCTCAAAACGTATAAATACACCAAAATTTCAAAGTTCAAGTTCTTCAGGATTACAGTACTTTTCTTGATATATATGTTCGGAAAAAAAAAAATCTTAAAAATAACGTGCATGTAAATTGTATGATAAATTGAAAATGAAATGTTTCAAAAGGGTAAAAGTTATTAGAGGAAAAATAAACAGAACATAAGAGATCATAAATATTTGCATAAATAAGATTATCAATACTTTTATAGATTAACAATATTCATCGGTTCTCCTAAGTTTATTAAAAATGTTCAACTATTTTTCAATATGTTTAATTTTATGATAGGCAATGATGTTAGAACTGCTTAGAATAAGTTATTTTTTATTATTATTATATTTTACATCGCATCTGAGTAGGAAATGTTTTCTAGATTGGGAAATTAGATTAAGAATGTAATCAAAAATTCTCCAAAGAATTTTTTTCTTTTTTTCAAATCTTGTACTTTTGCATTCTATCGATGATGTTTCTTTTTTATTACTCTCGTGAGTTCCAGAAGTTTTTTTTTATAGGAAATGTCATAAATGTGTTGGAACTGGAATAAAAAATACATTTTTTATTTTATTTTATTTTGTAAGAATAGCAATCTTTTCTTTGCCGGGTGATTCTAGAAACATGTAAATGGATTTTTATTTATTTATTTATTTATTTTTATTTTTCGTATTTTCTAGTTATAATACGAAAAACTTTTTTATTTATTATTTTGTTTGACAACAATTTTTGTATGTTTCTTTGATCTAATAAGGAAATGTATCGATATTTTGAAGGCATGAAAATGTAAAATACGTTTATATATATAATGTAAATAAACTGTTTTTCATAATCATATTATTAAAAAAATGAAAAATAAAATTGGAATAAACGAGTTGTTCTTTATAAAAGAAAAGCAAAATTCTTTTTTTCTGATTCAAAGTTCTAAAATATTGAGCTAAAATATGGAATTCTGGGATTGTTTATAAAAATCAATAAGCTCATTATAAATTCCCTAGAAAATTTTATTATAAAAGATTATTTTCTTCTATTCTATTGAACTAAAATAATAATAATAATAATAATAATAATTAAAAATAATTTTTCCAATATATCATCAAGCCTTTTTCTTTTCTTTTTTTAATACTTTTGTATGCATTTTGATTACGCTTACGCATATTAAAATACTGATGAATGTTGATTTATATATGTTGATTTTCGTTACAGTTTTTTACTTCCTTATACAAAGTATAAGGAAGTATAGTAATCCCGATTTGCGAAATGGATTTTGTATTTCACATTGCTCGAAAACGAATGATCGCTGAATGTTGCTAATTTATACGTGTGACTTTCATGATGTCTAGTTGCACACCTGCAAGTGTCATCTTAACACGAGCTCTCGTTTTAGAGATGAAAGGGATTTTACACGATTTTTCGTGACGTCTGTATGTGTGTGTGTGTGCCTGTGTGTGGGTATGTCGCATAACTCAAAAACGGTTGGACGTAGAAAGTTGCGAATTGGTACATAGGTTTGTTGTAACATCTATTTGTGCACCTCCCTTTTTGGACTTTCTATGATTTTCCGTTTTGGAGATATTTAGGAAAATCAGGTTCATAATGACAAAAATTTGGCCATAATGTATCAAAAAACGGTAATAACTCAAAAATGGTTTAGACAAATCTTGCAATTTAACTGACTTTCCGATTAGCTAGACATTTGAAACTTTCAGAAAAGCTCAGAACACGTTGGCAATGCATTTTTTAAATATTTTTAGCCAACTGTTTCCGATACCTGCTGCCTTCAGCAGCGTTTATGCGATTCAACAGAAAATTTATTTAACTAACTTTCCGACTAGCTAGACATTTGAAACTTTCAGATTAGATCAGAACACGGTGAAAATGCATTTTTTAAATACTTTTAGCCAACTGTATAGGGTCCCTGCTGCCTTCGGCAGCGTTACCAGTTCAAATATTGGAATCGATTTGTAACTAACTTCCCGACTAGCTAGACATTTAAAACTTCCGGAAAAGCACAAAATACGGTGACAATGCATTTTTAAAATATTTTTGGCCAATTGTTTTGGGTCACTGCTGCCTTCGGCAGCGTTTACATGGTTCAACAGAAAATTTATTTAACTAACTTCCCGACTAGCTAGACATTTGAAACATTCAGAATAGTTCAGAACACGGTGAATATGCATCTTTTTAATACTTTTAGCCAACTGTTTCAGATCCCTGCTGCCTTCGGCAGCGTTTATATGGTCCAACAAAAAAATTATTCAACTATCTTCCCGACTAGGTAGACATTTGAAACTTTCAGAATAGTTCAGAACATGGTAAAATTCCTTTTTTTAATACTTTTAGCCAATTTTTTCGGGTCCCTGCTGCCTTCGTCAGCGTTACCAGTACAAATCTTGCAATCGGGTTTTAGCTAACTTCCAGAAAAGCTCAGAACACGGTGATAATTCATTTTTTTAAAATATTTTTAGCCAACTGTTTCGGGTCCAATGTCAATGTTTTTTAACATTATGTATATTTCTAAAAGTGTATAAGGAAGTCATGTGGTGCCCACATCAATTTTTTTTTTCATTGTTAGACATAGTTGTAAAATTTTTTAAATTACCTAACTGCCATTGAATTTGTTGATTTGTAAAAAGTTGAAAAAGTAACTTTTTTTTTTCTCGATACATCTTAGTGACTATTTTCCAATTTCAAAGTTATGTGATATATGAAGTATGCAAAGGTTGGTTGGTTGGTTGGTTGGGACGTCGCACTAGTGTTTCGCAATGAGCAATTGAAGTATGCACAGAAAAATTATCCAAAAACATTTTAGACCTTCTGAAACTTTCTTCAGAACCTCACTTTAACAAACATTTGGCTTGGAGAAAAAAAAAAAAAAAACTGAACTGATGCTCACTTTGCGAGCATTAAAACAAAAATTCTGTCTTTGGCAGAATTTAATTTAGTATGACAGGATTAATATTGCAATCTTGTAACTAAAAAAAAAAAAAAAAAAAATCTGAAAATAATCAGGAAATATTCAGCCAAGACCAGTTGGCTCCGTGGTTAGAGTACACAACTGCGAATCCGAAGGTTGTGAGTTCGATCCTCACCGATGGGAAGTGAAAAAAAAGTATGTGTAAAAACTAGTTTAAATAATCAGGAAATATTCATACGAGAACCGATGGCTCTGTGGTCAGAGTACACAACTACGAACCCGAAGGTTATAAATTCGGTCCTCCCGATGGGAGAAAAAAATATATATATGTATATAAAAGTTTTTATGGATTTCACAAAATATTTTAAAATAGAGTAAGAGATTAAATGGTGGTATTGGCTGTCGTTTTCGAAGTGGAACACTATAAATTGGTAATGACGCAAAATGGCAGATAAAAAAAAAGCTTTATTTAAAAATATAAAACGAACAAGAAGTAATTTAGAAAGAAACGTGGGTTAATTTTGTATTTTCAGTATTGTTTGAATCTGGGATAAATGGTGAGTAGGCATACGACGTATCAGCATGCAGCTAAAATACTAAAATGGACCGATTTAAAATAAGTGATATTTGTAAAACGGATTTACCTACCGCTTTCATTTTCCACACTTTCGCAACTTTCTCAGGCTAGAACTGCAGCGATTTAGACATTTTGATAACTCTTACAGCAATCGCTACACTTCGTAATCTAGGAGATAAGTCTCCTAAATCCTCAACCAATCACGTTTATAGAGATATTCGCATAAAACCTCATTTGCGCTTAAATTTTTGCGACATCACAATTTTTTTTTTATAATTTATTATTTTTCTTTTAATTAACTGTTTTCTAATTCAAAACATGAATTTCTAATCCAGTTGTTTAGATACAGTAAAACTTTTGAAGCATTCCGCAGTATATTTTTCATTTTATTAAAAAAATTAGCTTGTGCATGAACTTTTGCGCCGCACTGTACATCACAGTAAAAATAGCTAAAATGAACTCAGGGAAATTCAAAACGTATAAATACAACAAAATTTCAAAGTTCAACTTTTTCAGGGTTACAGTACTTTTCTTAATATGTATGTTCGGAAAGTAAAAAATTTTTCTTAAAAATAACGCGCATGCAAATTGTGTGATGAATAGAAAATGAAATGTTTCAAAAACGTAAAAAATATTAGAGGAAAAATAAACAGAACTTGTGAGATCATAAATATTTGCATAAATAAGATTATCAATACTTTTATAGATTAAAAAAATTCATCGGTTCTCCTAAGTTTATTAAAAATGTTCAACTGTTTTTCAATATGTTTAATTTTATGATAGGCAATGATGTTAGAACTGGTTAGAACAAGTTTTTTTTATTATTATTATTATATTTTACATCGCATCTGAGTAGGAAATGTTTTCTAGATTGGGAAATTAGATTAAGAATGTAATCAAAAATTCTCCCAAGATTTTTTTTTTTTTTCTCAAATCTTGTACTTTTGCATTCTATCGATGATGTTTCTTTTTTATTACTCTCGTGAGTTCCAGAAGTTTTTTTTATAGGAAATGTCATAAATGTGTTGGAACTGGAATAAAAAATACATTTTTTATTTTATTTTATTTTGTAAGAATAGCAATCTTTTCTTTGCCGGGTGATTCTAGAAACAAGTAAATGGATTTTTATTTATTTATTTATTTATTTTTATTTTTCGTATTTTCTAGTTATAATACGAAAAACTTTTTTATTTATTATTTTGTTTGACAACAATTTTTGTATGTTTCTTTGATATAATAAGGAAATGTATCGATATTTTGAAGACATGAAAATGTAAAATACGTTTTTATATATTAGAGTAAATAAACTGTTTTTCATAATCATATTATTAAAAAAAATGAAAAATAAAATTGGAATAAACGAGTTGTTCTTTATAAAAGAAAAGCAAAATTCTTTTTTTTTTAATTTAAATTTCTAAAAGATTGAGCTAAAATATGGAATTCTGGGATTGTTTATAAAAATCAATAAGCTCATTATAAATTCCCTAGAAAATTTTATTATAAAAGATTATTTTCTTCTATTCTATTGAAGTAAAATAATAATTATAATAATAAAAATTAAAAATAATTTTTCCAATATATCATCAAGCCTTTTTCTTTTCTTAATACTTTTGTATGCATTTTGATTACGCTTACGCATATTAAAATACTGATGAATGTTGATTTATATTTGTTGATTTTCGTTACAATTTTTTTTTTCATTGTTAAACATAGTTGTAAAATTTTTTAAATTACCTAACTGCCATTGAATTTGTTGATTTGTAAAAAGTTGAAACAGTAACTTTTTTTTCTCGATACATCTTAGTGACTATTTTCCAATTTCAAAGCTATGTGATATATGAAGTATGCAAAGGTTGGTTGGTTGGTTGGTTGGGACGTCGCACTAGTGTTTCGCAATGGGCAATTTAAGTATGCACAGAAAAATTATCCAAAAACATTTTAGACCTTCTGAAACTTTCTTCAGAACCTCACTTTAACAAACATTTGGCTTGGGAAAAAAAAAAAAAAAAAAAAAAACTGAACTGATGCTCGTTTCGCGAGCATTAAAACAAAAACTTTGTCTTTGGTTGACTTTAATTTAGTAGGACAGGACTAATATTGCAATCTTCTAACTAAAATAAAAAAGAAATAAAAAAATCCGAAAACACTAGTCTAAATAATCAGGAAATATTCAGCCAAGACCCGTTGGCTCTGTGGTCAGAGTACACAACTGCGAATATGAAGGTTGTGAGTTCAATCCTCACTGATGGGTAAAATATGTATATAAATGTTTTTATGGATTTCATAAAATATTTTAAAATAGAAATGGAAATTAAATGATAAAATTGGATATTGGCAGGCATTTTCGAAGTGGAACACAATAAATTGGTAACGACGAAAAATGGCAGATTGAAAGAAATAGTCCTGTCGTACTTGAAAAAAAAAAGCTCTATTTAAAAGCATGAAAAGAACAAGAAGTAATTTAGAAAGAAACGTGGGTTAGTTTTGCATTTTTAGTATTGTTTGAATCTGGGATAAATGGTGAGTAGGCATACGGCGTATCAGCATGCAGCCTAAATGAAGTTAACTGTTGTCCAATAAAGATGTCTGCCATAATACTAGCGCTACTGCAAGAGCCATATTGAGTGTACCAAAACATTAGCTAGTAGTATGTTACTTAATGGCTTGTACGGTTACGATTTTGGCTTCCTGTTTTGCCGGATAAATCATCTCCTTTTACATCATTCCTCCAAGGTTTGAGTGTATGTTTTGTTTGATTCGTAGTTACAGTGCAGCCACATATCCTAAAACTAGCAATGAGGACGCATCCAAAATGTTGGAGGGATGGCAGCTTGACTGACAGTTTGAAATTTGGAAAACATCCAGTAATTCTGCGCTCTGTATTATTGCTCATTTTCTCTGAGTCAGATGACTGTCACACCTATTTGAGCATTGGACTCGTTGAGTTTGCACTTGCGCAGATGCTTCCACGGTTTCATGAAATGTGGTCGAAGAATAGTCACAAAAGTTAAGTTTTGTTACAAAAATACATAAACTGGGAAGGGGGGGGGGTGTAGAATTATTCTATAACACACAGCCACTTACATCCATAAGACATCTATAAACATGTATAAAAGTTAAAAAAATGATCCATTGAACATCTATAAATATCCTACAGATATCTATTTGCACGACAAATGTTACTCTTTTTTGCATCCATTAGATGTCTGTTACATATCCAATAAATCTTCAAATATCCAATAATTGGACTTATTAGATCTATCCAATAGATTTTGAAAATATCTAAATCTTGTTTTGATCTAAAATGTTACATCTACTAAACGACGAAAAAGGCACGTCTAAATTTCGTCTATATTTAAACATCTTATAGATATCTATAATTAATACTGGATATGAAAGACTTTTAATGGACATTCTTAAGATATTTTGTACTTTTTGTGGATCATTGGATGTAATTTAGATGTCTAATGAATATTGGTGGGGATAGTTATAACTTAAATGAAGGATAATTATAACTGGGAATATGGGATTGTTATAACTGAAATTAAATTTTGTGGGTAACTGAGAAAAATTCAACTTAAGTACCATTAATTAATTTATTTTTAAAACTGGTCTCCGCATCCAGTCTGTAGCGCACAATTTTTAAAAGTGAAACTTAGAGAGGGAAAATGTTTCATGTTTCAATTATTCTTTAAATATTTGTTATAAACGAACTGTAATATACGATAATAATGGAATCATATAAATTAACAAGCAATTCTACCCATTTTCCGCATGGGGAAAAAATAAAAATTGAAAGCAAAGAAAACTAATTTGACCTGATGACAGATTGTTTATTCTCATTTCTGATGAAGATCAGACTTTATTTAAATCTTTTGAAAATATGGAATCACAGCAATTTTCCATGTACATTGAACGGGCATAAATGGTAGACACCCTCTTATACAACTCAAGACTTAATTTTCGAAGATTTTCATTTTTTACCTTATTTTGGGCCTAAAAGGACACATTCTGCAAAATTTCAAGATTCTTCAGGAAACCACTACGATTTTCCACTTACGAAGTATAGGTAAAACTGCTGGACACCCCCTTTTAGCCACTTAAGGGTTAACTTCCGAAAGATTCATGCACAAAAAGAATTAACTGAGGTATCAAACACTGTTTATAGTTACAGCCCCTTAAATTTGAGAGCAGTATACAAAAATAGCCAGAAAATGTGCTTAAAGTATCCACTACTGGTACAGATACCCTACATAAAGATAAAACAAAAAACGTTAAGTCCCGATTTGGAAAAATTGAAAACCTCTGGCAATTAGGCCATTTAATTGTAATTGCAAAATGAACTTGCATGTCTATGTTTACCATTTATAACACGATAACATATTTAAAATATTATTTGAAACTAACTTTTTTCATTAATATGAAATAATTTTTATACATTTTC
Source organism: Salticus scenicus (assembly GCA_963930645.1). Lineage (NCBI taxonomy): Eukaryota > Metazoa > Arthropoda > Arachnida > Araneae > Salticidae > Salticus > Salticus scenicus. The sequence goes on from OZ005655.1 coordinate 232,761,508, forward strand.
CACTTTCACTAACATTTTAAAAATTCTTTTATTTCGAGCATTTTTTCCAAAATTAATTTCTGGAATCTTATGTCTCGTAAAGGTATTTTGTACATCAAGTAATATTATCACAACTGTTTGAGTTCAACATAATTAGAAAAGGAGATAACCAATATGAGAAATACTGTTTTATTTAATGTAAAGCATTTCAAATTTTAACTTTTTAGTTATATGCAAATGTGAATCATTGAGCGTATAAGTAAATCAGGTTTTTTTTTTTTTAATAGATTGCGTTAATAGTAGTGGTAGCCCGGAAATAAATCGGGAAATTGTATTAAAAAAATTGACATCGACTTTTAAAAATTAGTGTATGATCTTTGGTGTGTGTGTGTGTGTGTGTGTACATATATTATATATATATATATATATACATACAGTCGAACCTCGTTAACATGATTCTGAAGGGGAATAAAAAATTGGTTCACCTTATCAGTAGTTCACGCTATCAGTAACTAATCTTCATATAACGAAACTAATCTTCATTTTGGCGGGGAGTGGGAAAACAATTCATGTTAAAAGTAATTCACGTTAACAGTGTTCACGTTAACGAGATTCGACTGTATATTAGCTTGTAAAACTCGTTGATTTTTTTTTTTTTTTTGGGGGGGGGGAGGACAAAGAAATATAATTCACGGGGAGTTATGTTACATTACTTTATTGCAAAGAAAACTGCTGAAGAAACATACCGGTTGCTGTTGAATATTTATAGTAAACATACCCAATCGAATACAACTTACAAAGAGTGGTTTCGGCTATTTAAAAATGATTATTTCAATACACATTACAAAGAGTATGGTAAATAATACACACACACAAATTCCAAGATGCAGATTATGAGTTGTCTTAACTTAATCAGACTATGAATGGTGAACGATAGAAGCACTAGTTGATAAATTTAAAAGAAACATTGAAGAAGAAACGTCTAGCATAGGGAGAAAGTCATTATTAGATTGTTATCTAGCGTGGCAATGGCCAACCCATAGAATAATAATAAACGAAGAAGGAGCGTATATGTTTTGGTTTCGGTTTGTAAAATCCAGGAATGCCGGGTATAGGGTTATAACAATGCTTCAATCTGATTGGTAGGCGACTTGTTGGCGAGATTTTTAAATCGTCTCCTCTCTCTGTCAATTAGTCAGCTAGGCAGCACCCACAACAAACAGCGATAAATGTGCCGAGCATGGGTGCCCTACCTTAAGGTTTTGAGTAGCAAAAATAGCTTTCGCTGGCAATTCACTAGAAGTGGTTTGTAAGCATTAGAGTATTGACGTGCTTCTTCTTCCTTTATTATTATTCTATGGGCCAACCACACTTCTATCGAATTATTTCGATAGGATGTATTCATCACTTGCTGTATTCACCAGTTACTGCTCCTTTAAACTACTATTCGTTTCGTTCCATACAGAATGCTTTTCTGAAGAGAGGATTAATTTACCTACATACACCAAAAAATGGTTTCATAACTAGGATTACATATAAACAAAATTAGACTTTCTTCTTCGCCGAATTCATTTGCTGCCTGAAAGATGAACAAATTTTGCAGTTTCCGAGTGGAAATATTTTCAATAAATTAATCTTTACGTTTTATAACAAACAGGTGTCTTTTTTTAAACTTAAAAAGGGATAGAGTCTGTGTATTTATACATCCAATATATCTTAAAATGTCTTGAAAATTTTAATGTGTACACAATACTATGCGATTTTTAGAATTTTTCCATTATAAAAAAAAATACATTTTTTTTTTCCATTTCTACAGTGGCTGATCCTGATGTGCTTTGGATTTTGTTTGCTGTTCTCATTATTGTGATTGCATTCATTTTAATTTGCTGTTGTTGGTATGTATAAAATACGTCTTTCACCTGTAGTGTTTATGTAAAGATAAAATTTTATTTCGATATTCACATCAAAAACCTCTATGTATTTTAAACTAAAAATGTTCATTAAAACCCAAATAAACTACTACGTCAGAAACGCCAAAGAAAAATATTTGAGATGCATACAGCTGTTTCGGTAGCCTTAAGCGTACCGTCTTCAGTGCAAAAAGATTTATTTATTTGTTTACAAATGTTCATTTTCAAAAATTACTTTTTAGTAATATTCACATTATACAAGGCGATCATAAAAACTTTCATTGTTTGGAGGCGTCTGCAGCATAAACAAATGAACTGAATGAAATCGAATATCATTTACAGACTGCGGAAACATGAGGAGAGGATTTCCGCAAAGAAAATAACAGTACCAAAAGTCGCAGGGGAGATTTTGGCGCTGTTCTCATATACGTACTATTGAATTTGTACAATTGAGTTGGATTATGGAACTTTCCTAGTGAATATATTATTTTGCAGCTATTGAAAACAATAAGTCAGCATTTCAAATAAATGCATGGAAAAAGGATTACGTAAAGTTTTATTAATATTTGAATAAAAATATACATGCAGAAATGAATGATATATCTTATCAACGTTTTGTCAAACATTTCTGCGTATTCATTTAAGCTTATTTACCTATTTTGTTTTCAACAGCTCTAAAATCACATACGCACTAGGAAAATTGCATAATCCTCTTAGATTGTACAAATTCAATAGTATATACATGGGAAGAGCGCCAAAACTTTTCCTCACGGCGACTTTCGGTACTGTTATTTTCTTTGCAGGAATCTTCTCCTCATGTCTTTCACAGTCTGTAGACGAAATTTGTTTTTTTATTGGTGCATTACATTTTTGCTGCTGATGCTACCAAACAGTGAATTTTTTTTTACTAGTCGAAGGGGAGATATATGTGTGAGTGTTCTCACACATATGTCCTTTAAAAGCTTATTTATTTATCCAAATTTAATATATAACAAAAAGGAGGGATTAATATAGATTATATAAAATAAATCTTTTTAAATTTATCTAATTCAAGTAATTAATTATAGAGAATTCCCTGTTTTATTTTTAAATCAAAATTTTCATTTCTTTGTTCTTCTATCGTTAAAAACACATTGATCTAGGAATAAAATAAAGCAATTTTTATATTGGGGTTTGTGAAAAATAGTATGTGTATACATTTTCCCCGGATGGATTAAATCTATTTAGCCATAATTAGTTATTTTCAGAGGGTAATTTAAAAAGCCGTTATCAACATATTTCTACTATATACAGTTATTAATAAAATAAAACAATCATTTGATTTCATGTTTATTACCCTTGTATGTTTATGTTAAAAAACTTATTATTTCAAGAGGGTCATTATGATTCTAAAAATAGATTTATAATGATGTTTGATAGTCTAGGCGTCGCCGTCTTTGTTCATTGAGAGTTGAAGGTCATTTGGCATGGCTTCTCAATGTCAAATCGATTTAATATTTGTAACGACTTTTTTATATTCAAAATTTAGTATGAATATCTTAGAAGAACAAAGAAACAGTTTGGCATTCTTTTGGCTGCATTTCAACAATGCCAATCTCCGGGGTTGCGATTTTAAGCTATCTGTGGCTAGCAGATTTAGTGTATCTTTTCGCTGTTGTTCAAGTCCTAAGAAGACGTAAATTTTTTGAGGTCCTCCTCCCTCTCTGTCTAGTTGATGGGGATAGAATATTTGTATATGCTTACGAATATAGGAGTGAAATGTAAAGTTATTAGTGACTGCAAACTGAATATTATATTGCTGCATTAATAAATTACAGTACTAAAAATGATGTGTCCTGATTACTTCGAAGTAAAGACTTCTACTTTATATTTTTAACTTTTCTACGATCCGGCTTTTGTGTGAAACGAACCTGACTGTACTAGGCAATAGTATAAGGTGCATTAAAAATTCAACAAATAAGTGCATCCGCATTATACACAAGCTACTGATAAATATTTTATATTGATTTAAATATTTAAAAGTCGAACTCATTTTCTCGTTAATACATAGAAAAAAAAAAACTTTCATTTTTTCACTATTCAATTGTAAAGACTGCAGAAAATAATAATTCCCACAAATTTAACGTTGAAAATAACATGATATTCTTAAGGGAAAAACTTGTGTAAAACAACATAACTGTTTAAATAAAACTTTGACCTTTTTCTAGTGCGTTTTACACTATGATTTGCATTATAAACATACTTTAATAATATTGTAAACTTAAACTGAGTAATGAAAAAAAAAAAAAAAAAAAAAAAAAAAAATAGATTTTTGAAAAAGGGTTCAATGGATCATTTTACCCTCACCAAACAGCAAAATGATCCTTCATTCAAAAATATTTGTAAATTACTTTTTGTCTGTAAAATAAAGGATATAAAAGTAATTATGACAATATATAATGAATTAAAATAAATTTTACAATCAAATAGCATACATAATATATTTTGTGGAAAAAAAAAGAAGTGCCTGAAATAACTTTAAAAAAAAAAAAGACCCACAATAAAGACAGAAATAAGTTAAATAAATAAATAAAGAGATACAATACTTTGTCGTATATTTTTTGACATCTTACACGGACGTATATCTAAAGAACAAACTTTCATTAAATTATTTATTTTAATTTATAATTGTTGCCAAGAAAATTAAACTTTAAATTTTACATCTACTTTTTAAGATAGCACGCGATCGTGTTTTATATAAAAATCAAATCATTAAATTCATATTTTTATTTATTTTTATTTCAAATTATTGCACGCGCACTATTTATTTCCTAATTCAAAATTATTAAAAAAATTTTTTCGATATCGTTTGTAACGATACGGTATAAATTTTCTTTTTTTTTTTTTTTTTTTTTTAAGAAAAAGAAAATTATGAAATTCTGGCAAAAGCAGAATTTAGTTTAGGACTGAGGACTGTTAATTTTTTTTTTCTTCCCAATTATAACATCGCTTTCAAATTATTCAATTATATTTTCGATAAATTTTAGATTTCGATAAATGTCCAACTATCGAAAAATGATTTCGACAAAAGTCCAACTATCGAAAACGACAACGCAAAAATCGCTGTCTGAGACTAATAGGCCCTCAGTCCTAATAATGTCTATTTCCGGCAAATACAAACCAAATAATGGATCATTTTACCCTACAACATGGTCATCCATTTTAGGTCATATTACTGGATGACGTCCAGAAACATAGCAAAATTAGCAATTAGTGTAATATACATCTAAAAACATATTTTATTAAGTAAACCAAGTCATATTTCTGTACATGTAAGACTGTATCTACATAAATAGGAAAGTTGGTGCTTAGCTCAAAACAGGTTTTATAAAACCCACTTCTTCAGACGCGTAATACTGCAATCGCTTGAATACTGTCATTGCTTCTTCTTGATTTGGTATAAGTAATTTATATGTTACCCGGTATATACCACTACTTCTTTCGAAGAAAACATATGGGGACATGTGGATCGTTTTGCCCACTAGGATCATTTTAGGTTACCTTCCGCAACATTTTACCACATGTGGAACAACCATTTTAAATGTTCCTCCACCTCTACAAAATACTAGTATAAAACAGATATCTATCGGAATTGGAGAGTAACTACATAGCAACTATATAATTCAGTCAACTACGTGTAGATGTAACTAATGTTCCCTTTACTGTAAATTAATTTAAAATTTGCACCGTAGTTTTGGGATCGAAGTTTGACTAAAAATAGTTATTAGAGAGTTTTGACCCGGAAAAAATATTGCGCGCTAGAAAAATAAAAATTTACATTGCAGAGGTAAGTTAGTTTTAATATTACTGTAATTTACGAATTCGAAAATTATATTTTTCTGAAGGTTCCACATTATCAATGCTCCACATTATGAATGTTCCAAATTAAAAAATCGGTTTCCTAGTATAAAAATATATGGTTGTGATTTTTTTAAAAAAATTTTCTCCAACTATTAATCATTAATATTATGACATACATATATATATATATATATATATGTAGAGAGAGAGAGAGAGCTTTACTAGATTAACTTCTGTTTATTTGTAGAAATCTATGTATTTTATTTAAATGTATTTATCTAAAATAAATAATGTACAGAGAAAGAACAAAGGGTTGATTTTTGCGAGATAAACTGCTTTTAATTGATGAGGTGTCAAAAATAGTAGTATATCTGTCATGAAATGCTACAACTGTGTACCATTGTGGTACACATTTATACCATTGGTACAACTGTGGTACAATTGTAAAACAACCAATGTATAACACACAGTGTACTGTGTATAACACACAGTTGTACCATTTCATGACATATATACTGCTTTTATTATGACTGCTTTTTTATGATTTAATTTTTATGACTGGACACATATGTCTCTGAAAACCCCAGGGCACATCTAAATTTTCTTGGGCGACTCTTTGAGAATCATTTCGTTATATAACAGGGTTAAGTCCCAAAATTTCATTATTGATTAAAAAAAAAAAATGCTTGAACAACAAATAACTTTTTTTTTATTTTCTTCACAATCAGTAATTGATAATATAGGTTTTTTCTAAAAAAGATCTGAATTTATTATATAAATCCTAAAATTTCTGAAATTTTATATAAAATACTGGAATGACATTTACGTACGCATATACATGGTGGCCGTAAAATAACTTTAACTGTTTGGGAGTATCTACAGACAAAACTAATTGAAGTCTCCATTCAACTGTTATGTCACCGATTGTTTTTAACCCTTTGCGGCGCAAGGTAATTCGGATTATTTAAATTATACTGCCACCGGAATTCACGAACAAAATTAAATTAAAAGAAATTTTAAATTTTAAGTTTGAAAAAAACGGCCTTTTCTGCTACGTTATAAACATAAATTTTTGCTAAAAAATTTCTGGGATGAGATTTTGCAGCTTGGAGGTGGTTTCACACTTATACCACCGCGCGTTAAAGGGTTAAGAGAAGAAAAGCAATACTAACTTCAGGAGTGCAGTGTACAGAATTATGCAATGGATAATAAATGCCTGCACCCCCCGTTTTTTTTCCCCGATTTAAAAAAAGTGTGATGACGAGTAAAAACGTAACTTTTAATTTAACAGGTGATAATGCTAAAAAATATTACGAAGATGAACTCAGTCTTTCTCCAGTGTGAAATATTGTAATACCATAGCCTCCTAAACTAGATGCCTGTCACATGGTTTGGAAACTTGGCAACAGTTGAAGTGGTAGACAGCGCCACCTGGTACAGATAGCGCGACTATTTTATTCAACTGTCCCCAATAATTTTAAGAAGTGATATACGATATATATAATCAATGTTTCTTCGATTCTATTCGCCATTTATGTATATCATATCCCACTTTTAAAAATTTTTGTTGGCTGTTGAATAAAAATGTCGCACAATCTGTACCGCTGTCTACCGCTTCAACTGTTGTCAAATTTCCCAGCCACGCAACAGACATCTGATTTAGGAGGCTATGGTAATATAATTATAATAAAAAAAATTCATATTAGTTTCCGTTTTTTTTTTCTAATATGAATTGAAAAAATGTTAGGATTTCTACTTCTTTATTTAAAAAACATGTTGCATATGATGAATTATTTATAAAAAATATGGTATACGCCTATGACATGCTTCAAAGTTTGCGAAACTGTATCCACTAAACTGAGCTAAGCTTAGATGTAAAACTTTCAGCCAGATAATGTGCATCAAATGATATGAGTTGTAGATGGATTTCTATATTTATTATAAAGAAATTCTTCGTATATGTATTTAAATATGCATTTCTAATTTTACAGTTGAAATAAAAAATAAACTATTTATTCAGTTTCAACGACTTTGAAAATTTTTATGGATTAAGACTCCTCTCTCCATTTTATAATTTCTTCGAGTCTATTCACCAAATTCCATGGAAACTCCATGGATAAATTTATTTTTAGAATTACTTATTACATAAAGTAATTTTTTGAATTCCGTTTTCACGATCGGAAATTTGACAAGTTTTAAATTAGTACTTGTTTTTTAAAAATTGATTTTAAAAATTCAAAAAAAAAAAATAATTTTGAGTTTAAAAATGCGAAAAATTAACTAAGTGCATTTTTCTCCTTAGTTGTGAAAAGAAATATGAAAAATAAATTCCCAATGTGAAAACGTAATCCTAAAAAATACATTAGATAATGAGTAGTTCGATTAAAAAAAAAAAATCTCCATAGAGTTACGTGGGATTTGGTGACCGAAGACTGGGAAACACTAAGAGGGAAAGAGTCACCTATAACAATGCAAAACACGATATGTAGAGAATCTGGACTCTAAATGTGAGTTTCATATAAATTATTACTAATCTTTTAAATTAGTGAAATTTTAGATGAAACTTTAGACTGACATTTTTGAATATGTTTCTTTATTAATATTAAAATAACAATGCATATCTTCTAGGAGTATTCTGAAATGTTTAGGAAAATCATCTATTGGAAAATGTGTTATCGCGATTTGCTGTTGCAGTTTCTTCAATCAAAAGAAAAATCACAATTCCAACTTAAGCTCCCAGCATATTTCCGGAAACCGCGGAAAGTCGAAAATTTCGCAAAGGAACACCAACAAATCGAAGGAACCTTTAAATGAGACGTCACTTATGAAGAAATCACCTGTTTCGGAGCCATCCTTTGTGATTCCAAGCATGCGAAATTCTGCGGGGAAAGATTTCTTATATAAACCACTGCGTCCCGTCGCTAGAGGTATAATTCCTCCACCTCCAGCACTACCAAATGAATCAGCACTGAATCAAGCAACAAGAAATCTGGCGTACCACACAGCTACCAAAAGAGACAAATCAGGTCAGTTGAAAATCAATAAGTATTGTTTAAGGGAGATCTTTACTTATCTCCGAAAGCCGAAACCATTGTTATTCTATGGCGAATTTTATCCCGTTATAACTCATTAACTAACTAATACATATTTTTACATTCCGTTTTCACATTCAGAAATTTCCCAACTGTTAAATAGGTTATCGCTTTCTAAAAATTGATTTTCTTGATTTATAAGATTACATTTCTAAACTAAAAAATGCAAAATTTCACATTGTAAAAATTCCGAACTGTTAAACAGGTTATCGCTTTCCAAAAATTGATTTTCTTGATTTATAAGATTACATTTTTAAGCTAAAAAATGCAAAATTTCACATTGTGAAAATTCGCATTTCACAACTTCAAAATAAAATATTAAAAATTGAAAAAATCAGTTTTTAGAAAGCGATAACCTGTTTAACAGTTGTGAATTTTCTGAATGTGAAAACAGAATTTAAAAATATGGATTAGTTAATGAGTTATAATGGGGCAAAATTCTCCGTAGGATAACATTAGTTTTGACTTCTGGGGAAGGTAAGTAGAGAGTCCTCTTAACCCTTTCAGGGGCAAGGAAATTTCGCTCATTCAAAATCAACTACCACCAGAATTTACGAACAAGCCTGAAAAGAAATAAATGGAGATTTTTCCTTTGTTGAAATCATCTAAATCTGTGTTTTGAAATTTGAAAGTCTAAGTCAAAAATATAATTATAAGATAAAAAGAATTTTTTATATACCACATTTTTAAATTTTTTGTTGAATCATATAAACTTTACAATTCCATGTATTAATAAATACTTTTTAAAATTCCTTTTGAGGAATTATCCCATCAACTTGAAAGAAAATGATCAAATGCGTAATAAAGAGAGCAACTATAAGAAAATTCGAAACATTTATTAATTGAATAAAAGTATTAAAAAAAAAATGCATTGTCATCGTGTTCTGAGCTATTCTAAAAGTTTCAAATGTCTAGCTAGTCGAGAAGTTAGTTAATCGATTGCAAGATTTGTACTTCACAAGCAAACAATGAAAGCGAGTTAATAAAAACATGGTAAACTTAACGTGCAAGGAGCATTCTGAAAATTAATAATTAATAATTTTAATTAATATCTTTATTATAATTTGAATGTTATTTTTAATATGCCATTTCTAATTTTTAAGCACGAGTATAGGAAAATGTAACTTTTTACAGTAATAAACTTATAATTGAAATTTGTTTGATTTTGAAAGTCTACTGTAGCCTTAAAGGAATTGAACACTTTCAATATTCCAAATTTTATGAAGTTTTGTGTTTTGATTAATTTCATTTGCGAGGGATTACATATTGGATATATTTCTTGTCCAATTTTAAATACTGAATATTAATTTATTTTAATGGATTTTTCTATGCTTATTTATATATATGTATGTTTTATTTATAGATAATACAAAACTTTTCATTTAAGAAAAATAATTTACACTGTCAAGTTAAAAATGTAGAGTTAGAGACATGACAAAAAACAGACGTATTTTCAGTGACTCCTATTTATCACTCAATTGCTCTAAATTGAGACGCATTTGAAGTTCCGAAATTTTAATTTATACAAACTGGACTTTCATTTAATATCTGATTAAAAAAGAAGTTTTAAAATTTAAATAAATAAATAAATATATATATAAAAATAATTCATTGGCATGACAGACATGACGTGTGTAAAAATTTACAATCATTTTTTGCTTGCTTAATTTTAAATTAGATTTTCTTTTTTAAGTAATATATATATATATATATATATATATATATATAATGTGTTGTATTAATTGAAATGTTTCATACGTTTTCTATATAGAAAAAATAAAAATAATTGAGTTAGTTGAAAAGTAAGAAATGGTATGTGTGTCCGATTTCGCATGAAATTAAATTTTATATGACCAATGTAAAATCAATCAGTATGCTCTAAAGTGAAAATAAAATGCGTTTTCTTTTGATTTAAGCTATAATGTTCATTTCACTTTAATAATTTGAAACAAAGAGAGAGAGAGCCTATCAATTTTCCTGAACTAACCAACTATATCATTCGAAAGGACATCTAATAGAGTGTTTACATAGCAAATTTGAGGAAAACCGTTAGAGCCGTTTTTGAGATAGACATACGGTCCCACTTCCAGTTTTTCAATTTTCACCAACATTTTAAAAATTCATTTGTACACCAGACCTGTTTCAGTTCTGAAGTTCTTTCTTTATTAATTTCGGAGCTATGATAGCCAGAAGATTCCACACATACATACTTACACACACACACTGACCAATCGCCAAAAACCACTTTTTTTGGACACAGGGAACCTTAAAACGTGTAAATCAGGTGAAATCTCGCTATCGAACTTTTGGACCGAATACTTCCATTCCCTACGGTAGTAGGGTAATGAAAGTAAAACTGTAATTTCAGATCTGTCACCACTATTTAAAATACTTTAAAATTATTTTCGATAATTTAATAATGAAACATTTACTGCTTGTGAATAGAATCGTTAACTTCTGCAATTAACTCTATCTTTGCAATCTATAACCCATAAATTTCACATTTCCCGATGCGATTGTGTTAAAAAAGAGGAGAGTTTTCTTCTTCAATTCAATTTTTGATTCATTTTTTACTTAGGGAATGCATCCCAATGCGTCAAGGTCAGTTAGACCCAATGTTAAACTCTGGGGAACATAATCTGAAATAATTCCCATTCTTATTCATTACAGTTTTTTAAATTCTGTTTTCACATTCAAAAAATTTTGTTAAATGAGTCTGTTTTCTGAACACTGAATGTCCTACCTGTAGGCTAAATGTTCTGCTATCGAAGCTCGTATATAGACTGTAAAATTTTAAAATCCAAAACTCCTCTTAGTGAAATTTTGTATTTTACAACTTCAATAAATAAATAAATAAATAAATAATAAATAAATAGATATATATATATTAAAATGGCGTACTATATATTTAGAGTAAGACAAGTACTTTTACATTCTCAAGTTCAAACAGTTTATATAAAAAAAGAGTCCCAAGCGACCTTTCTCCGTTTTAGTTATACTTACTAGCAGTTCGAATGAATTAACTAAGTGATATTTCTCCAATTTTGTTATTTTAAAATACCTGCCAAATATTAGATTCACGGAAGTTGAAAAAAAAAAAGTTTTCATGTATTTTGTGTCGGTAATTAATACTTTTCGAAAAAAAAAAAAAAAAAAAAAAAAAAATCAATTGACGTAGTGAATCAACGAATGCTTTGCCAGCTTCGCTGGTCACTATATTTAATGGGAACTAATGTGCAAGTTGTACCTGACGGGACTAAAGTGAAAGTTGTACCTCAAGGGACTAATGTGAAAATTGTACCTCACGAGACTAATGTGAAAGTTGTACCTCACGGGACTAACGTGCAAGTTGCACCGAACGAACAAACTATTTCTTTCAACGGAAATGCCTACTAACCCAGGACAATAGGTCTAATATATCGTATCATATTATATATCGTATTTATCGTAATATAACTCAATACTTATTTCGCTTCCTTCTTCGACTCGTTTTAATACGCATTTTTTATGTGCATGAGCATCCCCCGAAAAACAAAAACAAAAACATTAAATCATTAAATTCATTTTTTTACTTATTTTTATTTCATATTATTTCACGCGCACTTTTTATTTCCTAATTCAAAATTATTAAAAAAAAAAAAACGTTTTCGATATCGCTTGTAACGATACTGATTATTATTAATTTTCTTTTATTTTTCTTTCAATAATAATAATAATAATAAAAGATTTTGATGAAATTCTGGCAAAAGCAGAATTTAGTTTAGGACGGAGGACTATTAGTTTTTTTTTTTTTCTATTTTCAAATTATAACATCGCTTTCAAATTTTTCAATTATATTTCGATAAATTTTAGATTTCGACAAATGTCCAACTATCGAAATCGACAACGCAAAAATCACAGATTGAGACTAATAGGCCCTCAGTCCTAATAAATAAAAAAATAAAAAATAAAAAATAATAAAAATAAAATAAAATAAAATAAATAAATAAATAAATAAAGTAACATAAAATAAATAAATAAATAAAATATTAAAAATTTAAGAAATCCTTTTTCGGAAAACAAAGACTCACTTAACGGCTGTAAATTTTCTGAATGTGGAAACGAAATTTAAAAATATATATTATCTAATGAGTAATAATGAGGATTATTTGAGATTATTTTCCCATACGTTAACATTTGGCTTAACGGACCTTGAAATGTTGGGTTGCATCCTCTTAATAAAAGTTTATTTTATTTTATTTTTTTCAAATGCGAAATGTAGATCAAGTCTGCATATTTTTAATAATTTCCAACAAAGTTCAAAAGCGTTTATGACTTCAGCTTGTCTATTTGTGTATCTGTTTGTACGTCTGTCTGTCCATGCTCTAAATCTTGGAAATATTCATGGAAATCTTTAAAACAGATATACGTTAGTTATTTAAGTTCACTATGGAAAGTTCCCTATTGGAAATGATGTAAACACCACCACTTGTTTGGATACAGTGGCACTGAAAAAAATTCTAATGTATCGTGTTCTATGAGAAATGTTTATATAAAGGCTATTTTATTAGCTTTATTGCACAATGGGTAATGAAACTGACTTTATTCATATGCACAAGAAATATGCGTTCTAGATAGAATATGGTATAATTAGCATTAACGTTTATAGGGCCACACAAAATCATTCAGATACATTAGGGTTTAAAATTGGAAATTGCTAGAACTGTAGTTTTAGTTGTCTTATGTAGAGCTGCCAATTTTTTAATTTATTACGTAGCACTGTTGGTACAGGATTTTTTTTTATACCATTTTTTTTACAGAAATTTTCTTCAATGTATAGTTATGGTTAAGTAATAATAATAATTAAAAACTAGTTGTTTACTAGTATGTAAAAACTACATGATTTTCTTCTATATTTTCATGTACAAATTCACTCAGTAAAAATAATTTATTAAAATTATTATTTTAAAAAAATATCTTCCAAAGTCAATTTTGTTCTCAATATTAAATAAAATATATATAGCTGTTGGACAATTTTTACCAAAAGTTGATAGGCACTAATTTATGTCAATGTGTAACTACATACCAATTTGTATGAAATTCTGTACAATAGTTGCCACAAAAGTTTGTCACACTCAGGCAGACAGACATTTTCTAAAAATGGTCAAATCGTGTTCTACAGCTCTCAAAACGGGTAAATCTATCAAAAACCGAGGTCGAAAATTTTTACGAATCCAATACTTTCTTCTATTGAATATAGAAGAAAGTAACAATTGCTTTTAAGGAAAAAAAAAAAGGATTACTAACAATATTACGATATAAATTTCAAGTACGGCAGCTCTGTTTTAGCATTTTTAATACTTGCCAACAAAGTTTAAAAGATATTATGACTTCGATTTGTCTATATGTCTGTCCCCTCTCTAATTTTCTCAATATTTTAAGATTATCTTGAAACTGATATATGTTATTTAAATTCATTATTATCATATTCATTATTATTATTCGATTTCATTCATAATCTTAAAACTCAATGTTTCGTTTCAGATATCAGAAATATTGATCAGGATGAAAGAATAGGATTTGATCACTCAAAGGGAAATAAGATTACACAATGGAAAAGCAAAAATGATATTATGCCGCAATACAGAGAAAGAATTAAGAGAAACAAACCCATGTACAATGCATATATGAAATCAAAAGTATAAGTTTGAGCAAACATTGGACCATTTTAGAAATAAAAATGATCAATATTTTGAAATTTTTAAAAGCAGCGTAATTTTTGTTTTAAAATTTCGTTTAGATTCCATTAACGTTAAAACAAAGTAAATCTTTATCCAGAGAAACCATTTATCTTTAATGAAAAGTTTTCATTTTTTGTCTGGAGATAAAATAATACGGAGTAAGTTTAGAGACGCGCACATCAAAGTTTAATGGGCTGTGAAAATAATTTAATTTTCATTTGCTTCTGGTGAATGGCTGTGAAGACTGTTTCGAATGGTGTATTTCAATTGGTAGCCCATATCTGCCAAATCTTGTAAATACTACTTTAATTGAACATAAGTTTTTATCTTATTTAATTAGTGAATACCAAAGCTTCTATACATACGAGTTAGTGCGTCGAACATTTTGTTTGCCCTTTTATTTATTATTTTTTATTATAATTTTAGCTTAAAAAATGCGATATAAGGAGATTGTTCAGCAATAGTTTGATAAAATTACTTTAGAATAAGACATAAAAGTTTTTATATTTCCCTCAGATCCTACGAGATGAAAAACATCTCTGCGATAAATGCGCGAAAAGCTTGAAAGCTGGCGTCTTCCCAGGCAAAAAGGATTGTGGCTGATGCACAAGCCTGTATTATTATACGGGCCCTAGTGAAAAATGTTGCAGAAATTTATAAATGATTTATTACACAAAATTTCTAGTAGCTAAAAAACGTAAAAGTTGGCAGCTATGAGTTTTAGTGATCTCGTGCTCAAACACTTCATTGGTGAAACGTTTTCTTTTCAAAGCGGCAGCATATGTTGTTTCGCTAAGAACAACGGATATTCACGTTAAAGTGTTTTTTTTGATCGAAAGTCATATTCACACGTGATTGAATAGTTTCGCAAGAAATATCGTGATGCAGCATTACTTAATAATTCAACGAGGATACAATCAATTCATCGTTTCAGAACAAGTGGAAAAATAGCTGAGAAGGAAACAGCCAATAGGCCCTCCATTTTCAATAATGAAAAACTAAGAGAAAGAAAAGTGCTCAAAAAAATCACACTGGAGCGTAAGATATTACAAAGTATAGTGATCAAAGCTGCGAAAAAGCTACATGTATGCCATATAAAGTTTACGCAGTTCAGGATTTGAAGCCACCATTAAAAACGACTGTGATTCTGTAGACGGTTTCGTTCTTTCGTGGAGAAATACGGAATTACGAAATTCGATCATAATGTTTTTGTTGGGATGAAGCGTGGTTCCATATAAGTGGTTATGTCAATAGCAAAAACACTGGAATTTTTTCCAGTGACAACCCACATTTTCTCCACGAACTGCATCTATATTCGCAAAAACTTTGTGTGTGATATGCGATATCTCGTTGTCGGATTGCAGATCTAAAATTTTTTTAAACAATTCTTGACTGCGAAAGGTATGCTGAAATCATTACACACTTCATTTCCCTGATAAAAAAATATGTATATAGTTTAGAATGTTGTTTATTTATGTGTGTGGCTCAAATCTAAGAAATGAATTCTTTCATACTTTCTACCATTTAAATGAGCTAAAATTTTGCATACATTTCTAATTCTGACGAAAAAACATTCTCAAGTAGTAACGGGTTTAGAGGGGGGATGGAGGAATAGGGTCTGGTCCCCAAACTCCATTTCAAAATTTGTTTTCATATTTCAACCCACTTTCGTTCATCTGTTTGAGTTGAAGTTTTGCATTCATACATAATATCTACATTTATTGAACTGATGTTAGTGTTAGAGTTAAGAACAAATGTTCACTCTAGAGTCCTAGGCCTAGAAAAAGTGCCCTCCATGGAAGTCTTTCTAAGGGTCCTAGCTCGTATTTACGAAACTTTCGGAGAAAATTATGGAAAACTTCCGAACGGATATGCCAATGAGCCTGAAATTGTATCGAATCCGGCACTCTACATTTACCAGCTTTGACAACAGAACCTGTTAGCCACTGGTGGTTCACTGAATTAGCGTTTTAATGTATTTTTAAATAAAACTGGGTTTTTAAATTTTTTAAATTTAACTATTATTGAATTACTATTTCGTCATCTTTAATGTGTATCTCGTAAAAAACCCACATAAAAAATTTGGTGGATCTAGTTTATAGCCAAAGTTTAAATAAAAACACTCTGTAAAGCATATTTGATACAAATAAAATTTCATGCTGCCAAAAATGTGTTTAACATGTTGAGCGCCACGCAAATTCTCAAAACCATTAAAATTCCATAATGATTCCTCCTGTAATAAATAAAAATTAAGCAAATTTTTAATAAATTTTCAATCATTAAATGTAATATTTTTAGTTTTATATCCTACTAGCAGGCTTTGCCCGCTTCGCTGGACATTAAACTTAAATGAGTTGTCAAAATCCCATATCTCTATTAATAACCTAATTTTTCGCTGTGATTGGTAGAGCTTTTTCTCGCTCGCAACGTGAGGAGTCTGGGTCCCCACTGTCTTCGGCTCAACTTACCCACTTCTTACTTCCCCTTCCTCAGCGGGTGAGGAATCCCACTAATGTACATAATATGTACACTTAATATCCACACACCAAAATTCGCCATTCTAAGATAATTCAAAGCGAATTCAAACAGAAAAACATGTTTTTACGCATGTTTATTGCCCTCCGACTCCGAGAAAGTGGGGGGGGGGGGGATTTCGAATTTCGTGAAATCCAGTTACAATAAGTGCCGGATGCATACAAACAATTTACGCACCAAATTTCGTGACCACAGAAGTTTTTAATAGAAAATAATATAAATGAATAAATACAAAAAGCACAGCTTTAGTATGGAAACCCTTTGCTGACTAATTATTTTAAGCCATTTTTGCGATGAACTGAATTGGATATCTCAACTGTGCAATTAAAGATCTTGGCGAGAAACGTCCGAGCTACTTCGGTGCCGAATTTCAAGTTTTGCCAAAGGGATCCGATACTAAAGCTGTTCCATACACAAAATAAATAAAATAAAATAAAAATTTTTCTGATATTTACAAAATAAAAACAAAAAATCTTAATAAAATCCAAATTATAATCATTTACAATTAAGGGGAGAACATAAAAGAACCTCATAAGGTACATAATAACAACAAAAAATTTTGTTTTACTGCAGGAAAGAAAAGTACTGCTTAATTAAATTAAAATATTAAACTAATGCCAAATATCTCTATGAAAGTATTTATCCACGTGCAAATTCCTGATTAAAAAAAAAAAAAAAAAATCACCAACTTTTGTAGGTATTTTTCTCTCTAATTTTTATTATTATTCACGTGAAATTAAAAATATTTCATTTCATTTCCGGAAAAAATATATAAATGCGTCTATATAAATATAAAACCTTCTACCGAATCTGGGTTGAAAACGGAAAAATGGTAAAATAAAATAGAAATGTCAGACCTATATTTATAAATTTGATACCAAATGAAAGGGGCAATTTTTCTGAATCCCGGGGTGCAAACAGTTTTTCGATGCGACAATTAGATTTTTAAAAAATAACTGAAGTATGAAACTTAGATGGCAACACTTCATTTCAATCTTTTCATAATTTGTAGTGCGAATCAAAAAGTATTTAACTTAAAAATTTATTTTTATATTTATTTTTCAATTCAAAGCGTTTTAGTGAAAACATATTTATGGCGCATGCGCAGGCGTTTTTTACCCACAATTTAAACACTAATCATAATTTTGAAAATTTCTATAGATATAATTTTAAGTTGGGTGAAGACCTATGCCAAGCACCGTTGAATTCCGTCCAGCCGTTCTCGAGTGATGCCCGGACAAAAAAAGAGACATACAGACACGACACGACACACACACACAGGCAGGCAAATTTTGCCTGCCATTTTCGGCCTGAAAGTCAATGGAAATTTTGCCTGAAAGTCATTTTCGGCTTTCATGGTGTGTGAAACGAAGATATCGCAAAATTTTTTGATTCCGACAAATTTACAGACAAAAGTCTGATTTTATTAATATAGATTTTATATCCGCCACCGATGGTTGACGCCGATGGTGGATTTTATATCATATTTGACACCGTCAGCCACCGATGGCTGACAGGGCGCGCAATGTTTTAATTTTTTATTGGTACTGCTTTTACTTTCGGTGTAAAACTTTCACTGAAGTGCTTGAAGTATAACATGTTCTGCATATTCCTAAAGTTTCAAAATAATTCCTTCAGTACTTAGAGATATATGATAAAATGTCTAGAATCTAGAATGGCTGACACGGCGCTCAACGTGTTAACATGCATTGCAGATTAAAAATGTTCATAAAGAAAGCTATTGTTTACACTATAGAATGAAAATTTCGGAATTAAACTAAAGTATAATGGAGAATTCATACCCGATAATAATTATGATAAATAATTTCGAATCAATGTGATTAAAAACTATTAGGGGAAAGTGGCCTGAAATAATCCCCTTATTAAAAAAAAAAGAAAACTTGTGCAAAATAACATAACTGTTTGAATAAAACTTTGTCTATTTGATAGTGTGCACTACATTTTGCATTATGAACATATTTTAATAATATTTTAAATCTAAATAGAGCAATGAAAAAAAAATACATTTTTTAAAAAGTGTCCAAAAGATCATTTTACCCTCACCAAAGGGCAAAATGACCTTCTATTTAAAAATAAGTGTAAATTGTTTTTTTTCGGCAAAATAAGTGATATAAAAGTAATTATGACAATACATAATGAAATAAAATACGCAAACTAGGTCATATTTCTGTTCAGAAAAAATTGTATCTAAATAAATCGGAACGTTAGTACTCACTCTGACAAATGTTATAAAACCTACTTTAAAAAAAAATCCATTCAGACGCGTGATACTGCGATCTCATCTCTTGAATACCGCTATAGCTTCTTCTTGATTTGATACAACTAATTTTTGTGTTCCACTGTCGACAGCGCTATCTGTATGGAAGAAAACATAAGTGGATCGTTGTGCTCTCTAGGATCATTTTAGGTAACATTTCCGTACTTTAAAATAAGTAGTCTTTTAACGCTTTAACGTCCAATACATGTTTTTTTTTTTAGAAAATATTTAAATTAATTTCAAGAAATGACTATTAGAAACAGAGCTGATCATAATTATGGAAGAAGAAGAAAAAAAAAAGAAGTAGCATTTTTTAATTTTCCAGAGATTTTTGGTTTGAAACATTTATATGCCAACCTAATTAAATTCGAAAAATGATTAGTTTATTAGATAAATAATTATAAGATAAAAAACTTTTATAAATCATGTTTTTAAATTTTCTGTTGAATCATAGCTATAGAACTAACTACATTAGCACCTCATCAATGCGTATTGTTACGAAATTGTAAATAATTGTATTTATTTTTGTATAAATTCTTTCAAAGAGGCTTAGTAATTTGATAAAATGTCTATATTCTGCATTTCCTGCTCTTTTTCGCGTTAAAATAGCTTAATCTTCCCTTTAAAACTCATTAAAAAGATCCAATAGGCAGGTAATGGATTTGGCGCCAAATTTGGCGACTTTTTCCCTTGGCGACTTTTTTGGCGAGAAAATCCTTATTATCGATATTCCAAAGATGGACGTTGTAATATGATTGGTTAAAGAGATAAGGGAAATTTGAATTTAAAAAAAAGTTGGTTTTAAATATAAAATATTAATCCTTTCCGAACAACATATATTTGCGTCACGAACTACATTAGCACTTTATCAATGTGTAGAAAATCTTTAAATTGATAATGACGTCAATTTTTGCCAGACGCATAATTTAACTTTTTACATTTTTTTTTTAAGCTCGCGTTTAATTAAATGTATTTATTTTTATGTCGAAAGAAAATGAACTAGTAAATTTTTTTGGCAACAATTAAATTATAGCTAATATTTTAATGAGGTTTTTTATTGCTATTAGGAGCTTATCATTTTCATATTTTAATTAACCAAAAGAAAACTATTCGAAAATTGGACTTCGAAGTATTGTGTTGTCACCGAGTTCTGAGCTACTGTGAAAGTTTCAAATGTCTAGCTAGTAGGGAAGTTAGTTAAAAATAGACTGCAAGATTTTTACCGGACAAACAAACACACAAACAAACAAAAATAGAAGTTAATAAAAACATGGTAATAACTTTGTAAGTAAACACTACAAATCATAAAAACTTGCAACAATTGCGTTAGATCAGAATAATAGTACGGCCCTTTCATCAGACGAAAAACATAGGCACGTTTGCATTATTAAAGCTAGAAAGTGCACTCGTGCCTGCTAAGAAATTTAAAGTTTCTTCTGCATTTATCTTCCTCTGAAATACCACTTGTTAAATTTCGCAGTAGTGTTATTATCTATTGCACAAAGAAAGAAAAAAAAGTTTAAAAATCCATTAAAACAAGGGAAAAAATATTGAAAATGTTGCATAACAAATGTTAAATGCTTGGTTTCATTGCAAATCTAATGAATAGTAAAGGTTTAAGCGTTACTAATAAATTGATAAACTTTAAAGTGTATATAAGCTAATTATTTAAACTAGAATTTAGAGCTTTCTATAATAAGCTTTGTAAATTAGGATCTCTTTTAAATGCTGTGAATATAAACATAAAATTAATGAAAAGCTTTTAATGTTAACTGTTACTTTTGTATTTTAGTCTTTTTTAAATATTATGAACAGCCATTAATGTTACCTATCTGTTTTATAAATAGTTAAAAAAAAAAAAAAAAACTTTCCATGTGCTAATTTTTCCTAATGTTCGTTTTAATTATTAATATATATAATGACCCTCATCCTCATCTGTCATTCACGATTCCGGTTTGCACCGCTTCAAAACAGGTTTTGGCAGCCATTTTTTTTTTTTCCCATTTGTTCAATTCAACTTACGAAAACATACATATAATTTTCATACATGTTTTGTATCGCACATATTGTTATTTATTCCGTCTAAAACCTTGAAAAACTATTCAATTGTAATGTTTAAATGTTTAATTAAATATAACGGATCACTGGCTATTATAAACATGAACCTATAAATAGAATTATGTAACTTCATGATTATAAACAACGCAATGCCAAATAAAAACAAACATAATTTGTTGCCATTCAGAAAATACAAATTCCAAATGGACAACTCTTTAATTGCAAATGAACGACTCTTTGACTGTTTCATTAAAAAAAAAAAAAAAAGGCTTAAAATATTTCTAAAACATAATAAAGCCTTAAAAATCTTAAAATATATTTGTAAAAACATATTAAAGTCTTTAAATATTTTTATCAAGCTTCATTATTTGTTTACATTATATGGTATGATTGGCGTCGAGTTCAGTACGTAAATGTCGCCAGTTGATTTTAGTTTTGAAATAAATGTAAAGTTATAGTTGGGATAGAATGTTTGGTTGGGCAAGTAAAGGTCACCAGTTGAAATGAGTATTGAAAGTAGGGTAGTCTAAGGTGATAATATCGAGTCAAGATAAAATGTTCGGTTGAGAATGAGAAAGTCCCTAGCTGGATCCTGGATATTTTGGCGATGTTGTGGGTGAGATAGCTGGTTGGGAGTATAGAGTAGAGGTGAATTTGGGTTAGCATGGAGTGTCTGTAATTATTAGATAGTTAGTCAGAAAATACGCAAGCAAAGTGATGACGTCACTGGGCGTCAGTGGATGCAAGAAAAAGATTTCCTATGTTAATCGCCCATTGGATTTTTTGTAAAAAATTATTAAAAATTGAGGAAAATTATTTCCCGATTTTAATTCCCATATTTCGGTATAGATATGTATTAGTTATCGTGTGCATGCGTTAGATTAAGTTGTTTTTGCTGTAAAATTGATAAAATTTAAATTTTAAATTTCAAAACTTTAGAAAAATAAAATAGCAAACTTCCATATTTGATTGAAAACATAAACATTTCATTTCAAAGGATGATATTTACACAATAAATATCCAACTAATATACTAATTAAAAGGAAAATGATAAATATTCTATCATAATTTGAAGTCAAATTTCTTTTCAAATGTTTAAATAAAGTGTCTGATATAAGATACTCATATGTTGCAGCGGAATAGATTTAATATATCTGTCATCCTTCGCGGAAAAAATATATCGCCAAATTATTTGGCGAACATATTTCATTCCTTTCAAAAATCATGGTTATTTTAACTGAATTATATGAAACAATATATCGTACAATACGTATTACGAAAATAAACATCTGGCATGTATATTTTCGTAGTATGTTTTTAATCGCCAAATACAAAAAACGCCAAAGATGACACAGTTTTGAAATTTAAAATTTTGTCAATTTGACAGCAAAATAACTCAGTCTAACGCATGGATACGATATCATACCTATACCCAAATACGGGTATTAAAATCGGAAAATAATTTTCTTCGATTTTTAATAATTTTTAACGAAATATACAATGGACGATTAAAATAGGGAATCATTTCTTGCATCCACGGACGGTCAGTGACGTCACATTTCGCTTACGTATTTGGAAACAGGATCTTCGATAGTCTTAAAAAAAGTATTTTGGTAAAATGAAGTGAATCGTTATTTACTTCCTCTTACCCATAGGTTCGAGAAAGTATTGTTTTAGGGTCAAATTTTCGAACGTGAGTTTTTGTTATACTTACATGTTCTGAGGTCCCCGTAATACGAAAATCACGTTTTTAGCGAATGGTCTCTGTGTCTATCTGTGTGTCTGTGTGTCTGTTATCAGCATATCTCAAGAACAAATAGTAGCAGAAATTCCAAACTCAGTATTCTAAATGTGTATCATATAGGGATGCTACAGTAAGCTTTTCGTTAAGATGAAGCAAATGGTTCGTGTACAGGGACATTCAAAAGTATTCAAATACATTACGGCGGTCTATGGGGGAAATTGCAGGTAAGTAGAATTTAACATCTATAGACTGCACTAAACCAAATGAAACGAATACATATTTTTTGTAATAGAGATAGTCAACTGGGAAATTTTTTTTTGTGTATGTAGGAGCCTCGCCCCCCCCCCCCCCCCCCTGGGGTAGATGTCCTCCCTCGAGTGGAGTAAATTTTCATGATGGGTATCTTTTAAAAGATCTCGCCAATACTTTTAAAACGAATGGTTGAACCATCGATCTACGATAATTTAAAATAAAGTTATTGATTTCTTTTATTTTTAACATTTTTTTTTTTTTTTTTTACTTTAATATTGAGAATAAATTCAACTTTTTTTTAGATATTTAGTGTTATACTATTTCTCTAATATGGAAATCGTATGTATTATCATACAAGATAACTTTTTAAAATAATAATTTTAACAAATTATTTTTTTTAAACTGAATTATTTTTTAATAACCGAATTAAGTTCTATATAAATGTAGGTGCATTAATGAAACGGAGGGTTGAGGGGGGCCAGAACTAATTATCATATAAAACTCTTCCGAACCCTAATTTGAATTGTTTAACATAGGTTTACATAACAGTACACGTTATCTTACCTCTTAATCTCCAACCTGTACTTATAGCATTAAATTTCAGGGTAAGAGAAAGTCGTGTGAGTGACACACTAGATTATTATTATTATGAGGACTTTAAATAGAGCACTTAACGGAACACTGGGATGTGTTATTGCTGTTGTGTTTTCGGGCCTATATTTTTTGTCAACCAGCAGTTTTTTTATTGTCATTCATATTTATTGATCGGGTAGAATTTTTTTAATTTCAGAACGAAAATTAGAAAATATCGAAACACATTTGATTTATAAACAAAAACTGAAAATACATTTGAATGATCACGTGGTAATCTTCATGATCTAAACATTGTTTTCAAGATTTATCGTTCACATTCCGTCATTTTTGACGGGGCTATATACTAGTGTGTATATATTTTCAGAAAAATATAAAATAACATAATCGGATATAATTAACGTGTTATTTTATTCTGCTATCTATTTATACTTTGAAATATAGCTTAATTAATACAGTAACACTTCCATATTTTCATAATTAAACTGTTTTTTTCTCATCTTATTGACAAGTTGATGCCTAGAAAATGCTTATTAAAAATGACGTACTTACAAAATATCCGCGTTCTAGCCGTACTAATAAGTAGGATAGCTAAATTTATTGCTCTTTCATAAATGGGGCATAATGTCCGTAATTAAATAATAAGAGATTTCAAAATGAACAGAGAAGATCATGAATGTATTTTTTTTTTTTTTTTTTTTGAATAATGAACACTATTCTAAAGATAATTATATAATATTTTGAGAAAACAGTAATTAATTGTTATAATTGGGTTTAAGAATATGAATAAAATTTGCATTACCAAAGATGTGTTAAATGACTTTTGCCAGAGGTTTCAATGTAGGAATTATATAATAATATTTTTTCGTTTTCCTTAAAGATGTTTGAATTATTCTGATGGTATATATAATTATTTTAAAATATTTTTTATTTAATCAAAGTTGTCACTTATCAAAATTAATAAGTGTGAATTGATTGTTTAAAAAATATATATGTTACACTAAAACATCTTTTGTATGAAAAGGTGGCTCGGGCCCCATACCGCCCGCACAGTAAAGTTTTGTATCCTACAGCGTAATTCAAGAAATTTTGCTGTCTTTTTTAACACAAAAAAAATTAACAAATTCGTTCTGATACTTCAGATGAAAAACTATATTAGAAGACATCTATATTTATAGAATGTATACATTCGTCATACATGTCATGCATAGTTTTTTAGCTATTTTTCAACCACGTTTCTTGTGACTATGAGAGCCTCTGCGCATCTGCTAACTCAATGAGTCTAATGTTATAATTTGGGTGATAACCTTACAGCATACATCTTACTAGAGTGCGCGTTCAATAGTAATGTACCAATCCAAACGCTTAATCAAAATTGAGGACGAATTAAACGGTCAGATCACACACTTGGCTCATTTCCATCTATTTGTTTACCACATTTGGCTTATTATTGCCACTACAAAACATTCTCCTTCTCTTTCTTTCTCTTATCAAGTTGTATGATACACCGAAAAAGGTTTGACACCCTTCGTCGGAATCGAACAGGAAGAGAATGAAAAAGTGATGTTCAAGGGTGAAAGCTGAAAAAGCATTCATCACGTGATATTGATATTAGTTACTTGCTTTAATGAAGGATGCGCACTCTTAAGATATATAACCTAGTGTGATAATCCTTGTGGTTGACAGAAAATAATCTATAAAGAAACGCTAAGTGACTGGATGTTTACCAAATCTCAACCTGTCGGTCATTTTGGCACTCCTCCAAGCCTTGAAATCGCCCTCAGTGCTAGGCGCGAGAAACGTGGTTGCACTATATATATATTAGTAGGGCAGGAAAGAAATGTCGTTTATGCGCGTGTCGATATTCGATTGTCATTTATCAGCTCTTTGTGTACATGAATTCATGTTAAAGCACTTCAAGGTTAGAGTGACTTTGCTTACTTGTAAATAATTAATTGCCTTCCCGTAAATGGGAAAGCTTGTAGAACAGCAGTGCCGCCTTATCAGAGAATATATATCCCCCCAAACTGATGCAGCATGTTTGCACAATAATCATTCTACATATCAAGTTTGGTATTCTTATATAATAAAGAAATTGAGATGTAGCCTTCCATAAAACTTAGGAATAACAGCATAGCAGCGTAACTTACAAAGTGTTATGAATTGATACGGGTTAGATTTTGCATATATCATGTTCCAACCAAACATAAACTTTTGTATAAATATATGCATTTCTCTACACCAAAAACTTTGTTAAAACATATACACACACACGTTTTCTAAAAATGATCAAATCTTATTTAGGACATCTAAAAATGTATATATACATCGAAAACTAGAAAAAGAGATTGTAAATCCAATACTTTCTTTTTATGTAAATACAAGAAAGTAAAAATCAAGTGCATAAAACACAACAGATCCTAATCACAATCGGTACCTATAATAACGCGCAGAAGCACAACTGGTTTTTATTAACACTTTCTAACAAAGTTGAAATGCGTTATAAATGTATAAATATATTTATGACTTTGGTTTTTCTGACTGACTGTCTGCGCTCTAACTCCCGTAAATACTCACGGAATTTCTTGAAATTGGTATATGTTACTTTTTACTATGGGATGTTTCCTTTTGAAAATTAGGTAAACACCACCACTTTGCGTATTGGGGCACATGGAAGAATTTCAAAGCATTGAGGGCTATGAGAGGTAATTCTATACACTATATTTTAACACCATTATTTTGCGCAAATCATAGTGAAATTAAAATTTATTATTTATACACACAAAAAGGAAAAAAAAATCTATAGAACATAGATATTAGCAATAAGATTTACAGAGATACACAAAAATACTCAGATACATTATGGGCTGGATCTAGAAATTGCTGGAATTGTATTTCCATTTTTATTAAACAATTTAACACTTTCTGTGATGTAGATAATCACATATTGTACAATAAAATTTGTTTTCTCTTTAAAATATGGGTAAATTCTCTAAATAAATAAAATTATAAATAAAACTATTTAATCTTAAGAGGGGACAATACCTAATCTCGCCGGCAGCCTTCGCCCATGTTATTCTATGGGAAAATTTGTTGCGACAATTACACATTACCTAATGAATATTTTTTAATTCTGTTTTCGCAGTCAGAAAATTCATAACCGTTAAATGAGTACTCCTTTTTGAAAAATTCATTTTTTTTAATTTTTACATTTTAATTTTGAGTTCAAAAATGCGATTTTTCACAAAATGCATTTTTCTCATTTTCTAGTCGCAAAATGAAATACTAAAATTCTAAAAAATCAATTTTTGGAAAAGAAGTACTAATTTAACGCTTATGAATTTTCTAAATGTGAAAACAGAATTGAAAAATATTCATTAGGTAATGAGTAATTATGTGAACAAATTTTCCCATTGAATAACATGGGCGAAGGCTGCCGGCGAGATTAGGTATTGTCCGCTCTTAAACAACTATTTAAAATATAACGATATAACTATTTTTAACTTATAAATAATATATTTGCAATATACTTTTTCTAATTTTTATATGTTCCCTTTCATATCTTTTTCAATGTAACTGAAACAAAATCTTTGACGGATTCCTAGATTCATTTAACAATTTTAACGTAATGAAAATTCTTTTCATTCGGTAAATGATATTATTTTGACTCATTTCTTCCTTTTGCTTTGTGAAACCAGATAATAATTAATTCGGATTCTTTAATCTTACATCGAAATATAACTCGAGTGCCCTCTTGTCGCCTAATTTTCATCATCAACTAGACAAAATATTTGCTTAGCTGGTTATTTCCGAGCAACTAAACAGTTGGCGAAATTATTCCAATATTCACTAACAACGGCCACTGAAATACTGGTCGCTTTTTCAAAATGTTACATAAAAATATTCGTAACGATTACCGAAACCATTCTCTATCTTAAACTTTGAACTTGGCGAAATAAAATTAAGCGCCAAAAGCAATGTCATTTTTCGCTGCAGATTTTGACGGCACTTAGATCATGATGTAGCTTGAGAAGGATTAGGGCTTCTTGTCCGGTGCTGTTTCCCACTCCATACTGTTATTGTCAAATGTTCACGCCACAAATTATCTTAATTGGAATAATAAATAAATTTATTTGCACTACTGAACTAATATATTGCTTCATGGATCCGTTCTTGGATGGTGGTCTCATCTATAATTATTTTTTTAATTTGACTTATTTTACAGTTTATCCTGCAGTTGCTAAAGCAATGATTTCATCTTTTCGACAGCAAATATTCTTCATCATACTTTCTAATAATGTTTAAGAATGATTATTAATTCAATTAGTCTACCTATCTGTCTTTCTGTCTGTCTGTGCACGTTCTAGCTTCCGCAAGTATTTTCAGAATTTCTTTAAAGTGTTATATGTTATTCAAGTTCACTAAGGAATTTTCCTTGTTAAATCTGGTATAAATAGATAGCACTACCGGTTTATGTACATGGGCACCCATAAGAATGCCAATGCATTGTGTTTCATGGGAGGCATTTTTATAAATTATATGTAAATAAATATTCCCTACCCAAATCATAATGAAATTGACGTTTATATGAAGAGGCATTTTTTATAAATCATATTTAAAAACTCTCTACTGCACAAATGAAAACGAAATTCAGAGTAAATATTAATATGGTAAAAAAATAAAATAAAATGCTTTCTATAGAATATTTAATATTTAGCGTTAAGATTTCGGAACTATTCTAAAATATTCAGATACATCAAGGTTACAATTGGAAAATGTTGTAAAGGCATTTCTGTTTATGTTAAGCATTTTTAACACTTTTTAAAAATGTTTAAGAGTGATAATAAATTCAGTTAGTCTATCTGTCTGTCTTTCTGTCCTTCCTATGTGTGATTACTTAGGCGAAGTTTATTGAAGGTTAAACGATATGCAACGCGTACGTATAATTGGAAAGTGTTAATAATCTATGTAAACGCATGATTTTTCATTTTTGTTTATCTTTTAAAAGGAAGAATAGAAGGATAACGGAAATAATACTTTTTACTCCTTGGTTTAAAATAAAACAATGGATATCATAGTGTAAATTTTTAGAAGGTTATTGGGAGGAAATATATAACAAAAATATGCAACTGAGATTGTTTTTTCATTCATCTAACCTTTATATTTTTTAACTGAATACAATATTTGAACATAAAAACTGCTGATGCAGTACAATTTTTCTCACATCCTCTTCATTCCTTACGCAATTACTGTTATTGAAAACGATAAACTTGACGTGAGAATTTCAGAGCGTAAAACTCTCATTTATTTAATGACGCCATTTCTGTATTGAATGTTCGTCATCTGGACAAATTTTGAAAGTACACATACTAGTCTAAGACTCAATGTGTACCTGTTTATTTCTATCATTTGAAATATTTTGATTGTTTAAGATATTTATGTATTGTATAAAAATATTTCATAAACAGATCAGAGATTTTTTTTAATAATTTACATTTTACATTTTATAAATAGAAACATGAAATGCAGTTGTATTAATATCACTTACAATTTTAAATATCTTTTAAGCGACTTGATTAGCGTTAAATAATTTCTTCTCGTGTGCTTTATTAAAGCAATTTGCGATTTATCTCAAAAAGGCTTTGTGAAGGAAATTCGATGTAGAAAGAGCAACAAACAAAATGTACCTAAAATATTTTTTTACTTTCTTTTATATATATCAGAAAAATGTATTGTATTCGTGAAAGTTTTTGACCTCCCCACAACGAGAATGACAATTAGGCCCGTTGCCGAAAACGTACGTCATGCCAATTGTAGTGCTTATGGGCCACATACTACCCTGTATAAGTTCCATAAAGTTTCTGCCTCCGCCGCAACGCCGCCAAATGGCATCAGCATGGATTAGGATCAGTATCGATAAAATGTAATTTATCCGTATATCAATATTTTACTGTTTCGATGCCATACGATTCACGTTAATGCCGATGTCATTATTTAATTGGCCTACAAATGGTCAGATGATCGATTTTCCGAATTTCTTTTCACAGAAATGCTTCACATTTTGTTGAAATTACAAAATGAATTAGTGCAGTTTTCTGTTAAATGAAAAGAAGTTTCTTGGGAAAATCGCGTACTAACTTTTAAAAGTTATAAAGTTTTATATACGTGCATTGAAATATATCAATAATAATTACGTATATTAAAATTTCTGGTAGATAGTGGAATAATTTTTCATATGAATACCATTGCCTAAAAATATGTTATTTTTGAGCCTGAACTTGTGTAGCTACATGGTATTGCATCCATAGGTTTATCAGACATTATCGTCTGATCAGTGAAAATATTGAATTGTCTTCAGATAATATATGACTATAATATATGACTCATTCGATTAGAATTGATCCATACGAATGCCTAATTTTTATAACGGCCGTTTTTTGTTAAGTTGCAATTGGATCAGAGATTTGATAAAACTGTTTTGGCCCACAAGCGTATATCCGATCTTAAAACAGTCATCGGTTTGCCGATAGTGTTGAAATTAGGAACATAATAATTTTTTCCGAATAGATCGACATGCCGTAATTATGTATGCTGGATTGTACAGCCACGGAAAATTTTGTGTTTATTGGGTTCGATTTTCAATTGATTTACAAGTTTTGAGATAGCATGAAAACTTTTTAACAATTTTTTGAAATGTTTGTCTGACAGTCAGTCTGTGTTTGTGCATAAAAATGTTTGAAGATACCGTGTCTCGCGAACCAATAGATCAAATCTAACTAAACTTTATGTTTAGTTGGACCTAAATCTAAATTGGTGCTGATTATATTTGGGGATGAATTGCTGACCACATGGTACTCTCATCCAATTTTTTCATAATTTTTAATATGACAGTATAGGACAAAATTTCATTTAAACATGCATAATGAAAAAATTTTTTACGAATAATTGCGAAATTAATAAGAATTA
Organism: Salticus scenicus; assembly: GCA_963930645.1. Taxonomy (NCBI): domain Eukaryota; kingdom Metazoa; phylum Arthropoda; class Arachnida; order Araneae; family Salticidae; genus Salticus; species Salticus scenicus. The sequence goes on from OZ005655.1 coordinate 232,792,473, forward strand.
TTGATAATAAATATAGTAACCTAGAAAAGGTTTGTGATAGCTACATCATACTAGATTTCCATTAATACAGTTAACAAAGAATTGTTTAAATTTATTACTTCGTTTTAAGTGAATAAAGAAGAAGTTAGTCTAAGGAAATTATAAAAAGAGAAAAATCGATCTAAAGAAGAAAAAAATACACACACACAGACACACACACACATATATATATATATTATTCAAAGAAAAATGGAGTGTACAAGGTCTTTTTGCAATCCTACACTCCTCCCCCCCTCCTATTTCGGAAATGCGATGGAATCTTGAAAATAGGGAAACACATGTCCAAGGTATTCGAAAGGGACCTCTTTTGGGGAAAACAAAATTGCGCTCGGAAGTTTAAGGGGGACGCTAGGGAGGATAAATTTCAAATTTCAAATAGAAAGGTATGTCCTGTGATGCATCCTTCGAAACATCTTTTCAAGATATTGGATTTGATATAAATACTTTTGCCCTGTGATGATTATTAAAGGAGATACACGAGTATAAAATCCACATTTCAAAACTTGAAATACTCCTGTTTCTCTTTTTATAATCATTGCAGGACAAAAATATTTAAATCAAATTCATTGTATTGAAGAGTCTTTTCCAAGGACGCATCACAAGACATAAATTCCCATTTGAAATTTTAAATTTTCCCTCAATAGTAGCCCACTAGCCTTTTCCCCCGGCCCAAAATCTTTTCACCGAAAGAGATATTTTGAATTCATTGAACTAGGGTTTTGATATTTTTCGGAATTCCGGTTCCAAGATAGAAAGGGGAGTGGAATGTTTCCAGGTTTTGAAACATGGATTTTATACTCACGTATCTCCTTTAATACTTATCGTAGGACAAAATGACATCAAATCAAATTAATTATCTTGAAGAGATATTTCCAGGAATGTATCACAAGACATACCTTCCTGTTCGAAATTTTAATGTTGCCCTCCTAGCGTCCATTCTACCCCCCCTCCCCCGTGCGTCCAAAATTTCTTCACCAAAAGAAGTCCCACTCGAATTCATTGAACATGTGTTTCGTTATTTTTCATTATTCTGACGCATTTCCGAGATACAACGGCAAGTGTGACTTTAGGCGGATCCTGTATACATACCTGCCAACCTGCAAGAATTCCAAGGAGTAAAACAGCGCACAAACAAAAAAATTTGCAGACCCCCCCCCCCCCCCCTAGTTTTTTTTTTTCGTTAAAAGTAAAAAAAATCGATAACTTTGTTTTAAATTATCACAGATTTATAGTTCAACCATTCATTTTAAAGGTATTGATGAGACCTTTCGAATGATACCCATCTTGAAATGATGCCCCCACATGCACAAAATTTTTTTCCTAGTTAACTACTACTATTATCAATGAAACCTTTCGAAAGATACCCATCTTGAAAATTTACTCCCCCCAGGGGGGGGGCAACCAATGCTCCCACATGCACAAAATATTTTCCTAGTTAACTACTACTATTATCAATAAATCATATTAATTTTACAATCACAAGTTTAAAATAACTCTCATTATGCACATTTATACGAAATTTTGTCCTATACTGCCATGTTAAAAGTTTGCATAAAATGCGATCACAGTGCCACCTGTTGAGCAATTGATCCCCAAATCTATTCAGCACCAGTTTATGTCAGGGTGCAACTAAATTCCAAGTTTGGTTAAATTTCATTCATTGGTTCGTGAGATACAGCGTCCACAAAAAAGTGATACAGACAGACAGACATTTTCTAAAAACAATCAATTCATGTTTCAATTCATCAACTTTATCAATTCATGTTCTGGATATCCCAAAACGTGTAAATCCATCAAAAAACGGAGGTCGAAAATTTTCATGAATCCAATACTTTCTCTATATTACATATAGAAGAAAGTAAAAATCGGTAGAAAAATGTTGAAATAGTAAAAAAAGAGTAAAAATAGTGATCTAGGAGTAAAGTGTAAAAAATGTCAAAAAAGAGTAAATTTTACTCCTGGGGAGTAAAACTTGGCAGCTATGTGTATATATAAAAAACGAAATATATATGCATTATATATAGAACGCATATTTCTAATTGTAATACATTTAAAAAAATGTATAAATATGGTAAAACGCCTTCCAATATTTCTCTCGGTAAACTAACTGCCTTTGTTAAAAATTACTCAATGTAAGTTAATTGTAAATTATTTGTTAGTTAATATCAAATTAATATTAATTCAAAAATTTTATTTTCGCATTTTCCCAAATACTTTTACAGAAACAAAAGTTTTTATGTTTGCATTCCGAGGTAAAACATTATTCTTCTTAAATATTTAATGATATCGTGCAAATGTACATCAGTGATGCAGAAATTTCTTTCTATAAAGCAGAGAGATTCCATTGTACAATCGGTTTTCATAGTGTAGAGAATATTCGACTTTAGCATAGTTTCAATTCAGACGAAGAAGAACCAAATCGCATATCAAATTTCGAATTCTACACAAAACTTTGTATATGCTTGATATAAAGTTTTATGTCTTCCCGTAACCAATAAACTAATGTAAAAATACTGATTTTCGCAAGAGAATATTCGATCAACAAAGATTAAAGAATAAATATTTCATAAATCTTTCGTATTTTAGATTAGCAGATTGCAACTTTGAAAGGAAGTACAATTAAAACATTTTTATTTGAATTAAATACAACTAGAAAAAATTTGTATATATATATATATATATATATATATATATAATTTATTTAAACTATGGAATATCTGTATAAAAATAGACAAAAATTTGGAAAAATAAATTATAATTTCTTTTTCTTTCTTTCTTTCTTTCTTTTTTTTTTTTTTTAGAAATGCCTTATATAAATGGATTAAAATTTTATAGATGAAGTCATACATTAAATATGTTGTTAATTACAAAAATAAATATTATCAAAGATTTGAATTTCGTATTTTATCAATCTTCGTTACATACTGATTTTGGGTATATTGTTTATTAAATTATTAATAATTTCAAAACACATTTGTGAGTATTATATAAGAAAAAAAATCTAATCTATAATCTGATATATATGGATAACACATATGATGTTGCATTCAAAAGGCACGTAGGAATGCAATTCCTTCATTTTAATTTACAAACGTCTGGCAAAATTTTATATTTACAGTGCAGCCACATATCTTAAAACCAGCAGTGAGGACGCGTCCAAAATTTTGGAGGGATGCCAGCTTAGCGACAGTTTGAAATTTGGAAAACATCCAGTAAATCCGCGCTGTGTTATTGGTCATTTTCTCCGAGTCAGACGACTGTCACCCCTATTTTAGCATTGGACTCGTTGAGTTAGCACTTGCGCAGATGCTTCCATGGTTTCATCAAGTGTGGTCGAAGAATAGCTCAGTAACAGGCAGATGTATGATTATCTTTATCATATAACATTTTCAATGTTGCAATATAATAATCTTAATATGAATAAAATCCATTGTATATAGATATCTGGGCATATCTTACATATCCATCTAAACCACTGAACCGATTGGAACCAAACTTGACATAGTTACAAATTATTACCAAAGTACTGTAGAAGTGTGACACTTATAGTGCATGCCCAGTGGGAAGGTGTGCAGAAAAGCCCTCTCAAAAATCACACTTTTGTACGTTTTCTACAGTAATAATGCATCTAAAAAATTTAAATTTCAAATGTAGGCTATTTCTAATGCATATATTCTCCCTAAGCAGAGTGTTTTAAAAATTCGAAAAATTACAAATTTGCGAAATGATATTTTTTTTTTCTAAAATTACGCTTTTGTCAAAATTTTTATGCTTGCTATTTCAACGCTTTTCTGTGAATACGTGAAAATTACATAGTATCTTAATATAATTGCAATCAAAATAATTTTTTATAACATGTTAAAATGACGTCACGTTCAGAAAATCTCACGAATGAAGTACTATCGTCTTTGAAAATGACGTCATTTCTTAGAAGTCATTCGATGGAAAACATGAATTTTCACAGAGAAAACTGCTACACTTTACTATCATTGTGTGGAGCTTTTTTTTTTGTTTAATAGCTGCAGATTCCGTAGAAAGAAATAGTAGTCTTCACTCCAAATTATAATATAACTGGCAATTCTACCCGTTCTTGAAAAAATTAAAAAAGAAAAATTGAATGCAAGGCCAATTAATTTGAATCACTGGAAAGAGATTGTTTATTTCGAGTTCTGATGAAGACCAAAATTTGCTCATGGAAACCACTGTAATTTTCCATACGTGAAGAAAGTTTAAAAATGCTAAACATACCTTTTTTTACTGCCCTCTTAAAAAGGTTTATTTCAGAAGGTTCTCCTTTTTTATTTTATTTCGGGCGTAAGAAAAGACATTTATCTAAATTTCAAGCTTCTACAATAATCAACTATGTGAATATTCACGTGCGAAAACCAGGGAAAAATGCTCGATATCCCCCTTTTACCCTCTTAAGGGTTAAAATTTGGAACTCATCTTTTACCTTAATTAGAGCCTAAGAGGTGCATTTTATTAAATTTGAAGTTAATGTTGGGAATCACTGCAATTTTTCATGGGCGAAGAACGAACAGAACTGCTAAATAACCCCTTTCATGCTTTCAACATTTAAATTTCTGAAGATCTTCAACTTTTACATTAATTAATAGGATACATTTTGCTAAACTTCAAGCTTCTACAGGAAACCACTGCAATTTTTTACATCTTAAAAATGGGTAGAACTGCTAGGCACCTTCCTTCCCCTACTTAAGGCGCTCAAAGCTGGTAGACATGAGGTGCTGGGTTCGATCCCAGGTCACGCTCATCGGCCTAGCCGTTCAAATTTTCCGTGGTTTTCTCTGAAACTTGCGGTTAGGACTCCTTAGAAAGACCTCCATGGAAGGTACTGCTACTCAGGCCTAGGACCCTAGAGCAGTCAATCGGCCTTATTCCCAAACTCACCTACTTAAATGTTAAATTTAGAAGAAACTCAATCTTATAAATTTAACACTTCTTTCTCCATCTCTAAGATTTTAACTTAATTAGGGACTATGAGGAGACAGTTTGGTAATTTTCAAATTTCTATTAGAAACCACTACAGCGATGCGACAAAAAGTTTAAAAAACTTCGATAGCCTTTAAGTCATGAAAGGAACGAACTGTCCAGAACATATGTTCGTTCTTAGTTTCAGCGGTTTGGACTCGAAGCTGATAAATGAATGAGTGAGTCTCTGGTACAGTAGAGCCTTGGTTATCCGAGCCCCGATTAACCGAGTTCAGGGTAAACCGAGGGTCACGTCCCGGCGGAGGCGTGGCTTTTGGCAAATGACTTAGATAACTGCCAAATTTTACTATACATCACTGTATTTTATAATTTACATTTGTATGCATTATATTGCATTTTTAACTGACTATATTTATGTAATATAAGTATGTAATATATGCATTATTTTACTTCACTGACTATGTTTTCATCCATTTTAAAGTTTGTCATACGTTTACCGTCCGATTTACGAGAGAGTCCGTGTTATCCGAGATTTCGATTATCCGAGGAACTTTCGGTCCACATTACCTCAGATAAGTGAGGCTCTACTGTATTTCGTATTTATATAGAGATATTAGAGGGCTTTTGTATGATACAATTAAATATTTTATTCCTCTGCTTAACAAACACAAGCTCTTTACTTAGAGCAACACTTTTTCTTATTTAAGAGAGTTGCTTTTCGAAGGTCATATTTAACAAATTAGTTATTTTGAAAATAATTTGTTGCAAACGATAACTGTTCATAATTTCGAGGCTTATTAACAAATACTAGTATCGCCCAGTGGTCGAAATTCAATCATTTTTTGCAAAGCAAAGTAATTGCCTTCTCGTAAACGAAATTAAATTGCAACAAAGCAGCGCCACTTGTCGATCGATATGCAATAAATTACAACAGCACAGTTTTACATAATGTCCGTATTATGTATCATGTTTGGTGCGTTTATACACTACAGAAGTTGAGATATAGCCTTGAGTTAAATGGGGTGAATCGCAACATGGCAGTACCATCTATTGGGTGATATATTCGAACAGCTAAGCAGCAGCCCTTCAAACGAAGGTCCAACCAAACATAAAGTTTGGTTAAATTAAGTCCATTGGTTCATGAGATACAGCATTCGAAAAACTTTGCTAACTCTAAAAACAGACTTCTTCTAAAAATGGTCGAATCATGTTCAAAAAATCTAAAAACGAAAAAAACAGACATTGAAAAATTTTCTGAATTTTATACTTTCTTCTTATATATGCAGAAGATATAATAATAAATCCACTTATTTAAAAATAAGCAGTCAATTTCAGTTAGTTGGAAAAAAAAAAAAAAGCGCCACATACCGGTTAACATGAACAAAAACATGAACAATTAACTTAGTCTAATAATCTTCTAAAAAATCGTATAAAATAATAACAACATCCTTGGATGACTATACTTGACGATATGATTCCATTTTTATAGAAAGAATTATTAACTAATTTTTTTTCTAGCAGTTTTTTTAATCGATACTAGAAATTATATATATATAAAGGAATAAATTTTAAACATTCTAAATTTTTATATATTTCAAAAGAAAGAAATAAAGTAAAATTTCAATTGCCTTTGGAAAATAACTTTAACCAATATTTCGTTGCAATATTTCTTAAGTCAAACAGTGAAATCTATTTATAATATAAAAACGAAACTATCCACGATTCATCTAATAACAGTCAAAGTAGACATCAGATGCATGTTATTTAAAATACAACTTCTAACCTGAACATCGTTTAATTTATCTAATAAATAATTATCACAAAATTTTAAAACTGAGTAGAATTTTACCCTAATAATAAGCTTGTCTCTAGAATAAATAATATTCTTTATTACCAGTTTGCGGTGATTCCGGTAATATGTTTATAAAACGTTGCGATTATATGTTTCCATATTCTCGCACTGCGCATATCGATTTTCAGATACACTGTTCTTAATTATATCAGTCGTGAAGCAACTACTGTTCAATTAAACTAACTTTGATTCTACTGTTCTCATTCAAATCTGAATTCGAAATATCGATATAGCATAAATGACGTCTTTGCATGTAATATTAAACTTGACACCTGCTATATTGTCGCACTACACATGAATATTTCTGCTATAATTGTTATTACAATTTATACTTTGCTGTATTTATCTTTTATGAAAATTAATGTATTAAAGTTTCATAAATATACAAATTTATTACAAAGCAATGCATACTGTTATTGAAAAAATTTGCCTTTTTTTTTTTAAAGTGTTACATTATGCTTGTACCGAGTACGTAGAACCAAACAGAATTTTTCTTTAATTCTTTCATTTGGAATAAAACACAGAAAAGAGAAATTTAACGTCATATTGACATTGCGATAATATGTAAGAAACATAAAAGGAAAAAATTGTAAGATGTGAAAGTAGCATACCACATAGATATCAAAATACAGGGTGGATTAAAAATTTTCCACGCATTTTAAATTTTGATATAATATCAAGAATGTAGCGTGAAAAGGGTGCAGTCTTCACTACAATGGTTCTTGGGTTTAAAAGTTTGGTTTAAGCAGATAAAAATAGTTACAAATCTTTTTCCTCAGATGGCGTTATATGTTTTATGTATGTAACGTTTTTTGTAGTTTTGCTATGACCTCACTGATCCACAGACTTAACAACTCTTGAATTCTTCTTTAGAGCTATGTTAAAAAGAAGGTGTATAGTTACTATGTGTCGGTGATCAAAGTACTGAAGATGCGACGTGAGTAATATCAGACAGTGGCGCACCCAGAATTGCTGTCTGGAGGGGGCTGAAGAATATTTGGGTCCTGTAAATAGGTTTAAGGGTATATACGCACACATACATATAGTAAAGAATCTGCTTTAAGTATTTCTTTTGAAATAAGTAAACGAATGAATGAAATTGAATTTCAGTTGAATAGCGCAATCAAGGAATTTATATCAGTATATAACCTGGTAAGTTACAGTAGTTCGGTCAGTTGCGGTTGGCACTGAGCTTGTAAACATAAAGTTGTCTGTTCACCTATGATTAAAAAAAAATATCGTGTACAATATGACAAGCTAGTGAACACAAAATGCGTCCGAAATAAAATGCCCTTTCCCCCCCACCCCCCCATATTTCTATTGCAAATAAAATTTGATCAAATTTAATATTCTTTTGCGTTGCTTCACATGCATATGCAGTAATACTTAAATAATTAAGAAATTATTATACTTATAGCCAAATAAAAGTTACAGTTGTGATATGTAGGAATTATAACAGAATTTCAGTGTAAATTTTTACGTGGCTATTTTTATTTAATTATCTGGAGTATTGGGGTGATGCTTCTAGGTTTGGTTAACAGAAACAAGTCGGGCGCGTAGTCTTCGTGGGTGTTAGTCAACACAGCAAGCAGGGGGCAAAAAGAACCTCTTAATATCCTAAAACATTAATTCTACTCTAATATATATTACTTAGAATTTTAATTTGTTCAGTTAGCAAATATTTCAAGCGTTACCTTTCTGAGTTCATTACAGGATATTGTATTCCAGTATAATATTTATATATATTATGAAATTTGAATTTTTATAACAGGAAAAAATTACATTATCCAAAAATGGAGCTTAGATCTCAGTGACATCAGAGACAAATATGAAAACTGTGCATGGACCCTACTGTATGTTCTACTTACCATGATTAAAAGAAAATAATAATAAGTGACCCCATCCTCAGAAGCATCTGTAAAATATCTTAACATATTATCGGGGTATTTTCCTATTTTGAACAGTAAATTACGCCTTTTGGCATTCCTCTAAATCGTTATATTTTTAGAGAAATAGTTTTGCGTATGTGAGATTAAAGTTTTATCTTCAGCAATTGATGTGAAATTTCACAAGCATGTATATGTGCTAGTGGCATATAAAGAGTTTAATGAATATGCAAATTTCATTTTTAATTTAAAATATTGTTTTAGAGGAACGACTCAAGAGCAGGGCTAATTTTATTTTATATCAAACGAGAATTTTCATTTGCCGATGCGAATGTGTTAATTTTGCCCAAGGACAAAACAAACTTTCACAAAGATGCTATAAATATTCATGAATTAAAATATAAAATTGTATGAGCCTGGTATCCCATTTTTCTGACAAATACATCCCTGCTTACTTCCACATCAGATTGCTTCTTCTGCCTGAATTTTATATACTCCCTCGATTTCATGATAACATGCTTTAGGGCCTTATAAGCCGATTCCTAAAAATTGCAATGGAATGTCTAGGGTATCTTTCAGATAAAAAACAAAAGAACTAGTTCATTGTTTTTGTGTTTGAATGTAAAAATGTAAAAATTTCAAAATTTTCTAATATTTAATGTATAATTTATAAACTTTATTTTTGCTTACAATATCAGTGTTTGAATATTTTTTTCATGCGTATCTAAAGTTTTTTACCATGTCAGCTGGTTCTGGAGGGGGCTTGAGCCCCCTAAGTGGGTGCGCCACTGATATCAGATTAAGATACCTGAACATCGATTAATTTATCTGATAAATAATTTTCCCAAAAATTTCAAATTGAATAGAATTTTATCCTAATTATAGCCTTGTATCTAGAATAAATGATATTATTTATTACCAGTTTGCAGTGATTCTGGCAATATATTTATAAAACGTCGTGATTATATGTTTCCATATTCTCGCACTGCGCGTATCGATTTTCAGATACACTATTCTTAATTGTATCAGTCGTGAAGCAACCACTGTTCAATTAAACTAACTTTGATTCTACTGTTCTCATTCAAATCTGAATTCGAAATATCGATATAGCATAAATGACGTCTTTGCATGTAATATTAAACTTGACACCTGCTATATTATCGCACTACACCTAAATATTTCTGCTATAATTGTTATTACAATTTATATTTTGCTGCATTTATCTTTTAGGATAATTGATATATTAAAGTTTCATAAATATACAAAATTAATACAAAACAATGCATACTGTTATTGAAAAACATTTAAATGAACAATCTTGCCCCCCCCCCCCCTTTTTTTTAAAGGATTTATTTAAAACTGTTATATTATTCCTGTTCAGAATACGTAGAACTAAAAAATATTTTTCTTTAATTCTTTTGTTTCGAATAAAACAGAAAAAGGGAATTTTAACGTGATGATTTGTAAGACATGATGATATGTGTGACATTGTGATGATATGTAAGACATATAAAAATAAATAACTGTAAGATGAAGATGCACACGCATCCATATGTTAGATTACAACCAAATATTTCTACCTGAATTCACTTTTCTGTTTCTTATTATTCTTTTTTGTTTTCGCCCGCGAATAGATTTTTAAAAAATATAAATACAAACATAAAAATTGAATAAGATCTTCAGTATAAAACTATTTATCGACATTTTTATTATTCTAGTGATACTCATAGTTTACAAATTATTAATTATATATTTTTTTAAAGTGCATTATAAAAGTAAAAGAAAAGTTAATACAGAAAGAAAAATCAAGATTTAGCTTATTATTTCAAGGCATGTGCGTCTTTACCTATCTCTAATGCATCCTTAACACCACTTTTTATTGAGTGTTCTTTCCTAAAATTATTGAAATTTTTCAGTTTTTCCAAAGCTTACTTTTGAGAGAAAAATGAATATTTATAAGTTTAAAAATTATTCTTAAGCTAAAGTTACGTAAAATTCGGTTAATAATATGATAAAGAATAGGCCATCCAAATTTTATGTTTATTTGTTTAAAAATTATGGGCAAAAGAAGAGAACGAGAAAACAGGTTTAATTTTGTCCACCAGTTTATACATAAAAAAGACTTTTCTTAATAGATAAATTGTAATGAATTTAAGTTTAAAATAATAATGTTAATAATAAACATTAAAATATTTTTTTAAAGCTTTTTGAATTTAGCTTTTAAAATGTTTTAATAAATAAATTATATAAAAATGACAAGTGTATAAAGTATCAAATTTCGTTTGATTTTCTTATGTTCTCCAAATCATTCATTTGTACTAAGGGGCAATAAAAGCATAGGTATTTTATTTAAATTGAGAAAGAGTTTAAAAATAAAGGAGTGTTAATGAAATAATTCATACATTTGATTATCTTGTTAATCTACTTGAATTTAAAGTTAAGATTTATATTAATAATAACACACATTAAAGCCGTAATTCCTCTAAAATGCGTCTTCAACTTTAATATTAAACTTCAATATTTAGGTATGTAAATAAATGTATTGATGTGAAAATAATTTATAACTTATTTATTTTTGTTTGAATTTTGAAATAACTAGTTTTTGATTTCTTGATATTAAAACATTTCAAATAAACGCCAGAAAAGTTCGTTAAACTGAATATGATTTTGAAAAATAAATGAATAAATAACCAAAAATGTTTTAAAGAAAGCATTTGAGCATCTGCTTTATTTGTTGAAATATCTCCTGGGCATCGGGAAAGGAGTGAAAAAATAGAAATCAGAAGAAAGTGAACTTAAAGTAATTCTCGTAATGTCAATCTAAGAAAACGCTTCATTGATTTCGACTTTCCGAAAAATTGGCGGACGTTAACATTAAATAAATTTTATCAAACAGAATATGTGATTTAATGAAAATACAAAATTTGTTTCGAACGAATGTAATTAAAACTACAGAAATTCTAAATATAGAAGTTTATTGTTTATTTTTTTAAAACTCTATTTAATAAAAAAAAAAAAAAAAAAAAATGAAACAAAAAATCAACACACACTTACACACATGTCTGTACTGATAAGTATTCAATCAAGTGGAGTTAAATCAAGATTTAAGTCCAAAAATCTTGATTTTGAGTTAAGTACATAGTCAGACTCGGAAACAATTCTCTATCGATTGGTATAAAGGATTTAATTCCATGCCATTTAGTCTTTGAGAAAATCTATTGGTAAAAAAAGATTCAAGTCAGAAATTTAGTATTAATCTTTGGTATGAAATATTTAATTCAATTTTTTCCCTTTATTAAATGAAGGATGATAATCACCGAATAGTATAAAGCGTATAAATTAACATAATCCCTTTTTCCTAATCGATTCTTCTGATTAGTTTTTAGTTGTTTTAACTTTATTTTTGTCTCCTGAAAAATCAAGAATATGGATTTAAATCCTTTATACTTATCAGTATATATATATATATATATATATATATAAAATGGAAATTAAAAGTCTTATAAGGAAAAAAAAATGTTATTGGTATATTCTTGCAAAAATGGGAAATTGACTAAAAATACATTTTTATAGAACAATAGTCTTTGACTTAGCTTTCAAATTAATGTAAAATTGGTATTTATCATGGACAAAACATACCGCTTTATATTATGTCACGCCGCGCTAAGGGAAACCCTATTGTGCCGGAATGAGAAATTACTCAGACAACTTTTAACATACGCTGTGTAAAATTGACATTTAAAAACATATATTTAAAATAGTATATTTCAAAACTGCTAATATTTAAAACAGAAGGAGAAATTAGTTCAAAATAAATCAATTTTTAAGGCAGCAGATTTTAATTTACTTTTCTAAATAACAAAATGTATCATTTCAATAAGCAAGATATGTTGTTTTATTATCGATATTTCTGAATCGGAAACAACATTTTGGTGTCTGAAGCTGAAAATTGTACATTAATCTTTTATCATAATTAGTAAAATTTGACATTTGTAAAACTATATTTGAAAATTGTTACTGATACAATGTTTTACTGTAGTGTACTTGTGTAAAAATGTTTAAAATTTTACTATGGTACTTTCTAGTTTATTTTTTTAAATAATATTTGACTGGGATTTTAATGTACAAGTCCTTTTTCTTTATACAGTATAACTCATGAAATAATGTATTGGCGTAAATGAAAACAACAATCTGACTGGTTGACAGTCATTCACAATAAGTTATATAAATCTAACATTTTAAAAAGTATATTTACTTATTTTTTTGCGTATTTTCTTAAATCAATGACCTAATATGAAAAAGTATCCATGACCTTTTTTGAAAAACACAAGAAATCTGAAGTTAGCAGTTAAAGTTTCCACTATATAAATTAATACAGTAAATTATGCATCAATCTTTTCAAGGAAAGTTATAATTAATTAATATGGCTATTAATAGGAAAAAAAAATGTTTTGAGTTAAATTTTTCTTTTGAATAATTTTATTTAATTCTTTTTAATGAAGATTCATTTATGCAAATCATTTGATATGGAAATAATTATTTTGTCGATATTTTAAATATTTACTAGAAACGTGCCAATTAAGTGCTTAATTTAGAAATATGGATTTGTGTTAAAGTAATGTTTAAATACATTTATACAATTTAAAGACATATTTATTTTGTGCAATTTACACGTATAATGTGCATTTCATTAATCTGAATAATCTATGTATATAAAAGAGTACTTCTACTCACTGACTTATTCATCAACGAATAGCAAAATCTATAGAAGCCGCTCACTAGAAACTAGGCCAGATTATAGAACATATAGTGTAAGCACCCCTAAGAAGCCATTTTACAAAATTCGCTTCCCAAGGGGAGTAGGGGGGGGGGCTGAGGAGGACAGAACGTGATTTCACGAAAACCTTCATATCTCAAAGAAAAAAAAAATATCTGTAAAATTTTTTTATTTGAAATATATCTAATACAAATACTTAAAAAACAATTTCTGGAATTTTAAAAATTCGGTCTATAAGAAAGGGTAGGGGCGAAATTTGATTTCACATGCATAAAACATGATTTCACAAAAATCCTTCATATTTCCGAGAGAGAGAGAAAAAAAAATCTGTAAAAATATTTATTTAAAATATACCTAACATAAATACATAAAAATCAATTTCTGGAATTTTAGAAATTCGGCCTTCAAGGGAGTAAGCGTGACATAATACTTCATATCTTAATATATATATATATATATATATATATATATATATATATATATATATATATATTGTGATTGTGTGTGTGTATATATATATATAATTACATAAGATTTTTGTTTTAAATTTGTTTTAATATATCAAACGCAAATATCTAAAAACCAATTTCTGGAATTTTAGAAATTCGGCCCCAAAATATTGGGGGGTGGGGGAGTAAAACGTAATTTCAAATGGGCAAAATGTGATTTAATATAATCCTTCATAACTCAAAGAAAAAAACATATTTGTAAAATTTTTGCTTTAGAATATAGCTAACACAAAAACCTAAAAACCAATTTCTAGAATTTTAGAAATTCGATTCCCAAGAAGAGGTGGACGGCAAAATGTGATTTCACAAAACATGATTTTACAATACATCTTCATATGTTAAAGAAACAACAGATATCCGAAAAATTTTTGCTTTAAAATATAGCTAACATAAATACCTAAAAATCAATTTCTGGAATTTTAGAAATTCTGCCCTTGAGGTAAAGGTGCGGGCAAAACGTGATAACCTTTCATATCTAAACAAACAAACAAACAACAACAAAAAAAAAAAAAACAGGTATACCAAGGTGGTTAGCATTTGATTTTTTTGATTTTCCGTGGCTTTTCCAGAACAAGTAAAGACAATTTTCCATGACATTCACAGGTCATTTTCTTTCATTTTGGCACGTCATTTTATAAATTGACGGTTTTTCTCTAGAATTTCCTTGATGTAAATGAAATTTTGTCAATTGCGTCATTCGTTTACTCAAGCGGAACACAGAGACTTCTTCACTGCACGCAAAACTATTCGATAGCATGAAAGTCAGTACTAGATGTTTGCTGTTTCTTTCTAGTTAACACAGACAGCTTTTGCATTACACTTAGATAGAAACTGTTAAGTGGCTTCCTCGTCCTCTTGAGGCATATGGTTTCATTAAATGGACAAAGTCATGAAAATAATCCTCCAAATAAACTTTACGCGGTCCACTATACACCGGCTAGGTTCTATATAATAGCCTATTGAAAAGAAACCAAAATCAACACTCCTTACTGAAACCAATCTGGTGAATACATGGTTAACAATCTAGCTTTCATTTATCAAGTGCAGGGTCTGAATCCTAGTCCAGGCATAGATGTTTCTATTAATTCGTAAACAATTTCAAGTTGTACGTTTCGTCTAACGAAGTCTTAGTGCAAAGAATGATAGTCTAAAGTAGGTCGAATTAAACCCTCTTCTGGATCTATGGAAAAAAAAAAGTTTCTAATTGTTACTGTCGTAGAGGATGCATATACAAACCTATATTTTGATCACTGGTGAGAACAACCTCTGAAGGTCTGCATATGCACCTGTTTCTAACTTGAATGGGGCGCTGTGCGGTAAAAAAATACTGATGCATGCAAACAGAAGTCTTCATTCTTGTAAATCGGCCAAGGTTATTCGTAGATATTTTTTTTTAAGTCCATCTCTCTTTGTTGACATCCTTGTACTTTAGCGTTCACTACTAGCAATTTGAAAACGACACTACACAGTTAGCTATTTTTACTTCCTTATACAAAGTATAAGGAAGTATAGTAATCCCGATTTGCGAAATGGATTTTGTATTTCACATTGCACGAAAACGAATGATCGCTGAATGTTGCCAATTTATACGTGTGACTGTCATGATGTCTAGTTGTACACCTGCAAATGTCGTCTTAACACGAACTCTCGTTTTAGAGATATAAGGGATTTTACACGATTTTTCGTGACGTCTGTATGTATGTGTGTCTGTGTGTGTGTCCGTATGTCGCATAACTCAAAAGCGGTTGGACGTAGAAAATTGCGAATTGGTACAGAGGTGTGTTATAACATCTAGTTGTGCACCTCCCTTTTTGGACTTTGTATGATTTTCCGTTTTGGAGATATTTAGAAAATTAGGTTCATAATGACAAAAAATACATAGGTTTTGGCCATAATGTATCAAAAAACGGTCATAACTCAAAAACGGTTTGGACAAATCTTGCAATTTAACTGACTTCTCGACTAGCTAGACATTTGAAACTTTCAGAACACGTTGAGAATGCATTTTTAAAAATATTTTTAGCCAACTGTTTCCGATACCTGCTGCCTTCAGCGGCGTTTATGTGATTGAACAGAAAATTTATTTAACTAACTTCCCGACTAGCTAGACATTTGAAACTTTCAGACTAGATCAGAACACGGTGAAAATGCATTTTTTTCATACATTTAGCCAACTGTTTAGGGTCCCTGCTGCCTTCGGCAGCGTTACCAGTACAAATCTTGCAATCGAGTTTTAACTAACTTCCCGACTAGCTAGACATTTAAAACTTCAAGAAAAGCTCAAAACACGGGGACAATGCATTTTTCAAATATTTTTAGCCAACTGTTTCGGGTCACTGCTGCCTTCGGCAGCGTTTATATTGTTCAACAGAAAAATTATTTAACTAACTTCCCGACTTGCTAGACATTTGAAACTTTCAGAATAGTTCAGAACACGGTGAAAATGCATCTTTTTAATACCTTTAGCCAACTGTTTCGGGTCCCTGCTGCCTTCGTCAGCGTCACCAGTACAAATCTTGCAATCGGTTTTTAAATAACTTTCAGAAAAGCTCAGAAAACGGTGATAATTCATTTTTTAAAATATTTTTAGCCAACTGTTTCGGATCCAATGTCAATGTTTTTTAACATTATGTATATTTCTAAAAGTGTATAAGGAAGTCATGTGGTGCCCACATCAGATTTTTTATTTGGAACTACCATCCAGGTTTTAAGTACTAGTATCTGAAATTGACCTATGAAGAAAAAAATATATGACAAACAACCACCCCACAGGTAAATGTGTTTAGGCGGGTATTCGTCGAAGTTATCCCTTTTCGGGATTTGGATCCTTAGCTTTTTGATACCTTTCTCTCTTGAGTGTTCGATTTAAAAACGGCAGCAACAGAAGAAATTAAATAAATTATATTTTTAAAATTTTTAACAGTCATTAAATTCATGCTGATGATTAGTTTTCTAAAATCAAACATTTAAAAATACTATTCATTATATAAACTGCCATACTCAATTTTTACAACGAAAATAAGAAACTATCATAAAGAAGACGCGAAAGTTAATAAAATTAAAATTTTACCTTTTAGTCTGAACAAAGAAAAGCGAAAATATTTCTATCGGTTACGACTAGAGTCCTGCATCGGGTCGGGTACTCGTGGTTACCCACATTGCGAATCTGGTGCGGGTCCAACTTACATTAATTTTTGACCCTCAGGTAAAACCGCAGGTCAATCTGCATTTTTTATTTTTATTATTATTTTTTTTAACCCGAAGAAGTTTAAAGCTTTTTTTTCATGAACAAAAAATTTTGAATGCAGAAATTAAATGACACTTCTGAGGAACATGACTTATAACTTAAGTTTAATTACAATTGCGTAAATATTAATACTTAACATTTAAAACTTTATGTGAGAAAATTATTTGTCTCCTTATTCTACTGTTTTTTCATACTGTCAAAACATTTGGAATGGAGGATTTTTAAGTTTGAATGCATAAGTAATTTTGTTATATTATACACTAGATTTATAATAAAATTAGTAACTTTCAATATTATTATAATTTTATAATCATATAAAAAATTACTAATCTAATTATAAACAAAACTCTAATTATAAACAAAAAGTATAAAATTACATAAATGCATATGAAGAAGATGTTATTTTATTCTGCTGTCTTAATGTACTAACATCTCATCATTTCCATAATTTATCGGGATTTATTTGTGCTTAATTGACAAGGGCTACTTAGGAAACGTTTATTAAAATGACGTATTTACAAAATATCTACGTTCTAAAAATATAATTAAATGTAATGACTAAATTTGTTGCACTTACGTAAATGGAGCATAATGTTCACAATTAAATTAACACGAGATTTCAAAATGAACAGATAAGGCCATCAATATGTTTTTTACTTTAATAATGAATACTAATATTACGTTAATTACGCAATATTTCGACGAGTCATAATTAAATATCATAATTATATTTAAGAATATGAATAAAATTTGCATTAACAAAGTTGTTGCGAATGAGGTATTTAGTAAAGATTTTAAAACTGATATTATGCAAGAACATTTTTAATTTCCCTTAAAGAACTTTAGTTTATTCTTATTCGAAAATATTTATTGGTAAGATCCCAGAATAGTATATATATATTTTAAATGAAATTGTTAATTATAAAACAAGAACGAAAAATCATGTGGTATGCATTGATTATTAACACTTTCCAACAGTACGTTCTTGTTATATAACTTTCAATGTTTTTTGCCTATGTAATCAAAATGAGCAGACAGAAGAACTGTAAGGTATACAAATAAGACTAAATGTGTTCATAACTACTTTTATAAATTGTTGGAAAGTGTTAAAAATGCTTAACGCAAAAGAAACTGCAGCCCTTAGTGTATCTGAACATTTTAGCGTAGCCCTGTAAATCTGAAGGTTAACTATATCATATTCAATAGAAAACATTATTTTAGCATATTAACAATAAATGTGAAATTCTTTATGATTCTTACAGGAGAAAGTTATTTAAATGTAATTTATAAAAACGTCTGTCTAAAACGCAATGCATTGGATTTTTTTTGGGGTGTCCCTGTACACAAACCAGTTGTACAGGACCTATTAAAGTTATTTTAAATAGAAAACTTTCCATAGTAAACTAGAATAACATATATCAATTTTTAAAATTTCCGAAAATATTTAAGGACGATGTGGACGAGCCGAGGAATAAATAGAAAGATAAACAGCCGGACAGACAGATACACAAATTGAAATCATATTCACGGTTAAAAACATTTAGAAAGTGATAAAAACATTCAATATAAACGAAAATGCCATTCCAGCAAATTTCCAATAATAGCTCTTAATATAACTGAATATTTTTGTGTGGCACTGTAAATATAATGTTAATCATACTATATTGTATGGAACGTATTCTTTTATGCATATGAATAACATATTTTAATTTCTTTAAAATTTGTAATGTAAAGTTATTAAAATTGCAAAGTAAAGTAATTAAAATTTGGTTTATAGACACACCTCTCATAGAATGCAATGCTTTGGAGTACTTTCGGGTGTCCCTGTATACAAACCAATGATGGTATTTATTCCATTTTCAATGGGGGAACATCCGATAGTGAACTTGTTTAACATATTTCAATTCCATTACGATATCCTGTAGTGTAAAGCTATTAAAAAATGGTTTATAGAAATACTTCTCATAGAACACAATGCTTTGGAAAACTTCCAGGTGACTCTGTACATAAACCAGTAGAGTTTTTTACTCCATTTCCAATAAGGAGCATCCGATAGTGAACTTTAACAATATATATCAGTTAAAAAAAATTTCATGAATATTTACGGGAGTTAGAGCGCGAACAGACAGACGGACAGACACATGGACAGACAGACAAACCGAAGTCATTAACATTTTTCAAGCTTGTTGCGGAAAGTGGTAATTAAGAAGTTTGTAATTATTCTTTAAAAATATTGAAGCCATTAAATTTTGTAAACAAAGCAACAAAAATAAAATATAACAAACCTTTTTTTTTTTTTTTTTTTTTTTTAAACTATTCTTTGAACAGTCAAATAAAATTAATTGCAGTATAGACTGATCAGAAATACCAGTTTTTGCATATTATTATAAATGGATTATTATTAAAATATCTCCAGCATATCAAAATTTAAATATTAATGCAGGACATTCCCCATAAAAAAATATGAATAAGTAGCAGCAAAATTGTTTTATATCAATAATCCGAAAGATTTGATTACCTAAATTTATGTTATTATATATATATATATATATATATTCAAATTTTATTTTACACAGTATCTTAACATTCTATATTTATAAAAGAAGGAATGTCCTTTTTTTCATTATAAAATGTAAGGAATGTCTTTCTTTATTAAATAAAACTGTTAATATCAGCTTGTCAATTCTCGTGATTTTATAAAACCTAAATAAACAGCAAAAATTCGAAAACTTGAATTATATCTTATAGAAAATTAACAGTTTTGGAATTCACAAACTTGAATTTTATCGTATAGAAATTTGTCAGTTTTGGCGTTCATATTTCTTATATCCATACTGAACATTTTAACAGTTATAAGTAAAAATAAACAACATAAATGAAAAAAAAAAAGCCTAGCAACAATCGTTTTGGGTCGAAAAAAAAATCACGATTCTTTGTCAGGCAAACAAAGTAGGCTTGAGTGCTGCAGACAAACCGCCAACGCTGTCTAGAGTGCTCATGCCTACTTTGTAATGAAGGATGTGTGTATGTGTATAGATGAAAACTTTTGTGGCAGATCTAGGACAAGAACTTACTCTCAGGATCTCATGAAATTTTATAGTTGGTTTCACTTAGTAATTTAGTGTCAATGAATTTTCGTTCATATTGTTTAACAGTTGGCGCTGTTGTCCGCTTTTGTTTACAATTTTAATAAGGCATTATTTTGGCATAATTTAAAATGTAATAACAAAAAAATTGAGTTTAATTGCACAAAATCAGTAAGAGACATGCATTTTATGTAGAAGATTTATATCTACATTCCTGCTCAAAAGGTTAGCAAGATTTGCAAATGATCAGTTTTTTCAATTTAAAAACTTATCTCTCGAGGAAATGTTTTCAAACATCGGCTATTCAAAAAACTGTGTCTTCCTCATGTTTTTTAGTGAAGATTGGTTTAAGACAATATTTGGGGGCCGGAAGCAAATTGAGCAAAATCAATAATGTTTATGATCATCCTGTATTGTTTAATGAAAGAAATGATTTGTAACTTTAGAATATGTTAATATAGACAGTATAATTTGTGGAGGAAATTGGGGGATAATAGCTTGTTAAATAACGGAAATATAAGCATTTTTTTAAAACTCCAAAAAAAATCAGCATGTTTTTACTTTCTTCTATATTCAATAGAAGAAAGTATCGGATTCGTAAAAAATTTTGACTTTCTGTTTTCAACGGATTTACACGTTTTGAGAGTTCTAGATTACGATTTGACCATTTTTAGAAAATATCTGTGTGTGTGTGTGACAAAAATTTTGTGGCAACTGTATCTCCGGAACTATCGCTTAGAATTGCATATAAATTTATATGTAGATGCACCTTGACATAAATTAGTGCTTATTAACTTTTGGTGTCAACTGCACAAAAGGTGGCGCTGCTATAAGCGATTTCCACAATTTAAAGGGGAGGCTATATCTCAGGTTCTACTGCGTATCATCAGACAAAACTTAATGTGAGCAGGGCAGTATGGCACATGATTCAATTTGGATGCTTATAGGCCAATAGGTGGCGCTGCTATACTATAAATTTCCTCGATAGCGGGAAGGCCATAGCTCAAATTTTATGGCATATAACTATACGAAACTTGATATGTGAGATAAACATTATAAAAATGCATTTTTTGTTATTTATAGACTAAAAAACTGTCTTTCTTTGGATATTTAGTGTTAGTTTTCTCTGAGATGAAAATCGTTTGCATTCATCATGTTAGATAATTAAAATAAATAATAGCTAGCACTTAGTGAATTTGGTTTGCCCTTAGTGAATTTGTATAAGAAAATATAGAAGAAAGTCTTGGGGTGGCCACATCATACTAGATAATGGATGGATCACAACGATGAAAGACATTTTACATTTTTAGTCTGGCGTTTACAATATACTTGTTTACTTATGTTGTATAGAGTTTTAAACGAAAATTATTCCTACTTTCATATAACTTGAAAAAACAATTTTGAAACAATATACCGCAATCGGAATACAATATCTTAAATATCTCATGAAATATGAGCATATTTCTGAAAGACGTTTTTACTGCGCACGCAATTTCATAAGGGGTTCACATGCCGCATAATTAATTTGAAGATCCAATTGTTTCAACCCCGCTCCAAAAGTACTTTTTTGTGAAAAACCCCTTATAAGCTTGTAACTCTAACATATTTTTATTTATTTACTCAGATTTGTGAGATCATCAGGGTTTTTTACAAAAAAGAATTTTTGTAAAGTAGCTGAAATAATTGGATTTTCAAATTAATTACGTGGCATGTGAAGAACCACTTATGAAATTTCAACTCTTGAAAAATACCTAAAATCTAGCCGACAATTTCCTTAATTTTTACTCTGTTCAAATGAACTTTGGAGAAAAGTTGACCAATATATCTTTAACCTATGTTATAAAATGTTTTCTATCTTTCGTGCATGTGCAGTGAAAACGTTTTTCACAAAAATGTTCATATTTCATGAGATATTTAAGATATTTGTGTTCCGACTGCAGTATATTATTTCAAAAGTGATGTTTCAATTTATCTGAAAGTGGGAATAATTTTCGTTTAAAACTCTGTATATTAAAATTAAAAACATGCTGATTTTGTTTTTGAGTTTTAAAATAAATGCTTATATCTCAGTTATTTAATACGCTATCGTCACACAAATTCATCCACAAATTGTACTTGTTTTATATTAACATATCCTAAAGTTACAGATCATTTCCTTCACTTAATGATACAGGGTAATCACAAACATTATTGATTTTGCTCAATTTGTTACCGGTCCCCTAAATGTTGGCTTAAACCAATCTTCGCTGACAAACATGACGAAGACACAGTTCCTTAAATACCCAATGTTTGGAAACATTTCCTCGAGAGATAAGTTTTTAAATTGAATAAAACTGATCATTTGCACATCTTGCTAAACTTTTGAGCAAGAGTGTAAAAATATTCTGTTGATAGAATGGAAAATTCATCGTTGAAAGATGTACTTGGTTGAAAGGTTTGTGGGAGAGACAGATACGTACGATTAAAACTTGCTTAAAAAATGTATTGGTAAATCGTCTCTTTCGAAGTATTGGAAACTGTTTTTCTAGAAATGGAAGCTTTGATAAATTCTAGACCTACTACGTATCTGTACAGAGATTGTTCTGAACCTTCCCTATGTACTTCTCTTCACTTTCTAGTTGGAAAAAGCTAATACGTAATACCTTTTCCTTTTACTAAGCTGGACAAAGATGAGTTAATTGTAAATAGAAATTCTTTGGTAAGGCGATATAAGTATCAACAGACTCTTAACTCTTTTTTGAAACTGGTGGAGAAAAGAATATTTCTTGCGTATTTCCTCACAACCAGGTAAGATTTCTTCATTCAAAATAAATGATGTAGTTTTAATGAATCATGAGCGCTATCCAAGAAATATATGGTACAGGTAAGAATTTTAAACGTGTATCCAGAACGAGATTGAAATTTTCGCTGTCTTCGTATCGTAACCCCTAAAGGGGGTTACTTTTATATAATTTAGGGTTCTATATAATTTAGGGTTCAACTTTTATATAATTTAGAAATTAACCTTTAATAATAAATTGAATTAAATTAAAAATGCTAATTTTTGTGTAATGTTGATTGTTATTTTATATTTATACATTGATATTTTAATCAATGAGAATTGTATTTAAAATATTTAATAATCATCACGTCTCATATATAATTATGTTAAACTTTAATCACATCAAAACCGAGACAATATACACTGAAAATATACAATTTAAAACATTAAAATACACAAAACATAAATTTAAACGTTTCGAGCCATTTACAGGCAAACCTTTATTACCTTGCCCATAAAGGGCTCGAAAAGTTTAAATTTATGTTTTGTGTATTTTAATGTTTTAAATTGTATATTTTTAGTGTATATTGTCTCGGTTTTGATGTGATTAAAGTTTAAGAGAATTGTATTTAGATTTGTTTGAATATTATTAGTAAATTTCTGTTAACGCTTAACATTTGATTTTTCTTATTTTTTAACTAATATATTAACCTAGACATCTATGTTATATTTCATAATGTGGATTTAATATTTATTTTATGACTGTAATTTTTCTTGGAAATTAACAGTGAACTTATTTTCTGTGGGGAGTGTTGCGGATATTTCCGCCACCAGGTGTAGTATTTAGTAATAGAGGTCGTATGTTTGTTAAACGCCAGACATTTTTTCTTTTGACACTATATGATTCCTCACCCCTATTTAAAAAACATGGCAGGTTTTGATAGCTAGATAAACTGATATCTCAAAAAATAATGAAAAAAACTTTTCACAAACCATATTTATATTGTAGTTGTTACTCTATAAATCAGTTTCTCTCTACACATATATACTTCAAAGTATATATTTCTCTCTCTACACATATATACTTCAAAATATATATGGATTTGTAAAATATAGCTTATTTCGTATTTCATTTAAAAAAATCATATCAGAAATAATCAAAAGTTCCGAATAATTAAAAAAATTTACAAAATACATAAATTTATAAATTTTTGTAAATAATTTTAAAGTTTTTAGAAGTATTATTAGAAAAAAAGTTCCATGCAGTAAAACCTATTTATATTGCAGTTAGTATTCTATTAGACTATCTAGCTATCTACTTACTTATGTATCTATGTATCTACCTATTTGCTTATCTATCTTTCTATACTTATATATACCTTTCAAAAACTTTAATAATTCATTTTGTAAACAATAGACTACTTTTATATTTTACAACTGAATAAAACAGTTCAACATAAAAACTGCTGATGCTGAACAATTTTGCTCACATCTTCTTTATGTCTTACGCCATTACTGTTATTGGAAGTGATAAACTTGAAGTGAGAATTTCAGTGAGTAAAACTGTCGTTTATTTAACGATGCAATTTCTGTATTGAATGTTCGTCATCTGGACAAATTTTGAAAGTAGTACACTCACCAATCGATGATTCAAGGAATATCTGTTTATTTTCATCCTTTGAAATATTTGGCGGTTTTAGGATATTTATGCATTAAAAAATGTTTTTTTCTTTAAAAGTTTTTTTGATCAATTTAATTTTCAGAATTAGAAAAAGGAAATAGAATTTTACAATTATTATATACAGTTAAAAAAATCTATATTTCGCTTAAAAAGTTTTTTTTTTTTTTTTTTTTTTTGTTAGGCAATGTGATTAGTATCACATAATACTAAGTATAAAACTTTGAATAAACACCATAAATTACTATAAGTCGCAAGTGTGGTTTCGGGTCGAAAGAAGACACGACCCTTCGTCAGGCGAACGAAGTAGGCATGAGTGTTGTAAAACAGTAAATAAATAAATAAAAAAAGACATTGAATATAAATGTATTTTTCCCATTAACATTGTTTTACCGCTACTGTTGATTCCTAAGTTAGGACATTGGGTATAAATACTTAATTTCCGATATTGATAGAAAATTTATTTTGCATAATGTTACGTATTTTGTTACAATTTTGAGAAAGGTTCAAATGCTAAAAGGGATAAAGTAAGTGTACGAATTTCGAAAAGTGTACGTGAACATATTTTAGTTAAATTTAAAAAATAAGCATTCAAAGTCTGGAATAAGTTCTCGGCACAAGCAAGGTTGTTGTTATAACTCTCTACCACTGATATTTTGAAATACGATTTCTAGCTATCAGTTCTATAGTGAAATCAATTTAATTGAAAGTGAGACTTTTTTGTCATGTCATTGTTATTATTACTTCCATTACCCTACTACCGTAGGTAATGGAAGTATTGTATTCGGTCTGAAAATTCGATATCGGGTTTTCACCTGATTTACACGTTTTAAGGTCCCCTGAGTCCAAAAAAGTGGTTTTTGGCAATTGGTCAGTGTGTATGTATGTATGTGGATAATCTTCTGGCTACTATAGCTCAGAAACTAATAAAGATAGAGCTACGAAATTTTAGAATTGAAATACGTCTGGTGTACAGATGAAATTTCCAAATTTTGGTGAAAATTGAGAAACCGGAAGTGGGACATCGGAAACCGGTAGTGGGACCGTAAGTCCGTATCTCAAAAACGGCTCTAACGATTTTCTTGAAACTTGCTATATAAACACTCTGTTAGATGTCCTTTCGAATGATATAGTTGGTTAGTTCAGGAAAATTGATACGCGTCCTGTATAAATAGCTCAATTTCAGGTCTCCCAAGGGCGTTCCTTTAAAAACAGCTGTACGGATTTTTTTCAAACTCGCCATTTTAACTCATGTTTAAATATGCTTTTGTATGTAATTATTGTTTTCCTGTCAATAATTGATTTTTTATAAATGTTGGTATCTCAAAAATGGCTCTAACGATTTTCTCTTTAGGTCACTTTTATGTTTTCTGATCACATTATCTCTCAAAAATGCATATAATACGTGTAATAGTGGGTAATGGAAGTCGTGTGGTTGTTTCACACCAGATTTTTTTTTTGGTTTTTTTGAACAAGGTAAGCCAAATTTTGTTTTCTTTGCATGGAATTTTCTTAAGGTGATTTCTTGTATTGAGGCTTTCTTATGATTAATATAAGAATGCAAAATTCCTTTCTAGTGTTAAAGTTTTGATTTTGTAATGACACATAGCTCATTTATGGGCGTCCATTACTGGTAAGAAAATATGTCATTATTGTCAGTAGTGGACAACGCTATCCTCTCTACTCGTCATTGTATTTTGAAAAAGATATCCAGAAGTGCAAACAGGGTTCAAATTCGCAAAGTGGGACTGAATGCAAATTCATTTCACTCAATCTCAGCCAGAAAAATCGCAATACATCAGTCTTCCCCCCCCCCCCCCAAATAATTTGAGATTAACTTTTTTTATTTCTGAAATATCTTATTTTCCATAGGAAGTGATGAAAATGATTTTACTTATTATACCATGTCTAGGAAAATTACTTACGAATGATAGTTACTTTATCATGCTCATATCACATATAAAATATTCGTTGGTCAAATTCTTCGAAGTTGCATTTTTGCTATAGTACATACGAAAATCAGGTTTTTAGCTGTTAGTTGTGTGCCTATTGCCAGCATTGTTAAAAAAAAAATACGAAAAAAAATTTTGTATTTTAAAAATTATATGAAAATGTCATTTAAATATTTTGACTAAAACCGCTCAGTTTCAAAATATAGAAGTATAAAATTTCTCCAAATAACTAGAAGTATTTTTTAATTCAACCCTTGCATTCCCCGTGATGCCAACTGGAATAATAACATTTCGGATTTTCATTCTTACCATCTAGAATTTCCACCGATTCAATATGTTCAATATTATAATTTATATACATTTTTCTACCAAAAAGTGTATATGTTAGATGGTTTCAGTATCTTTGTTTCTGAATGAAAGGATGTTTTACTCTATTCTGATAATATTTCGGAATCAGTTTTCTTTTTTGAACAATTTAAGGGAATTAATTTTTTTTTTCCTGATGTTTATAATTTGTATTTTAATTAATTGTAACCCGCATTTCATTCTTATATTTTAATTACTATTTTAAGTGACATCAGTGGTTATATTAAGTACAAATAAACATATCTTAGTTGCTTTATTAACTTTATTAATTCGTACTCTGCTATTACACCTGTTTTCGGAAATTTTTTATATTATATATATATATATATATATATATATATATATATACACTTTTGAAATATAATTTGTACTAGCTGGCTACGCCCGCTTCGCTGGTCACTATATTTAAATGAAGTTTCAAAAGAATTGAATCAGTATTTATTATTTTTTAAATCTCATTATAATAATAATAATAAAAAAATACATTGAAAATGCTCTAAACCTCACTTTAATTACCCGCTGCCTACGGCTTGCCCCCGCACTGCATTTACTTGAAGTTCCCACTGCCTACAGAAAGGTTTTTACCGGCCACTTCAATCTGGGTATTTATCGACAAAAGGCGGATCTGCTGTTATTTAAGAACTACCATCTTAAAGATGACTGTATATCAGAATCTATTAAATATTTTAGTTTTTGAAGCATGTGTTCTCTTTGCACTATATTATCACATGAATCCGAACAATATCATAAATAAAAGAAAAATCAGATTTTCTTTAAAAAGGAATTAAATAAATAAAAAACAAATTTTATTGAACTTAAGTTTTAATCAGTTTAATCCTTTCTACTATAGACTATCACCCCCCCCCCCCCGATAAATACTAAAAAAAGAAAAAATCCCTAGTAGAGAATTAATTAAGAAAAAAAAAAGTTGTTATGCTAAAAAAATTATACATCCTACATAAACAAAACTATTATAAATCAGTTTTTAAATTTAAAATTTAACATGCCTAACTTTTTCTACTTCATTACTATTTAATTTTCAATAAATATAACAAATAAAAAAAACAAAACAATCGTCTTCAAATGAATTTATTAAATAAATAAAAAATAAATAGCGTAGTAGCCGTTGCTAAGATACGCAAATGACTGAAATGAAAGAAGAAATTTTAGTAAAAGGAAACAGTGAAACCATTGTTTAAAATTGAAAAAAAAAAAAAAAAATTAAAAAACATTTAAATTCGGAAAAATCTCGATGAGGTGCACACATGCAGGGTCCCAGCTACCCAACTGGCAAATTTAGCTGCTCTAGCAATCACTAGTGTGAGCACCAAAGCGCAAATAGACACACATACAAATACACACACAGAGAGAGATACTTCTCTTTATTTATATAGATAATCATAAGGGGGTGAAATTCTCATCCCCCTTATGAAGATATAAATGGTAAAAAATAGTTGTTCCTGTAACTAGCAAGGTAAGATATAGAAGTGTGAGTCACACCAGATTATTTTACAAGTCTCTGAATACGTGTTTTATGCTAAATTACTTATTTGAGCAATTCCTAATATGAAGTTCGAATAATTTTAGTACATATATATTTTTATTGGAAATATCACTACGGATATAAATTAATAACTTGTATATATATATACTGTCGTTATCCCTCTAAATCTTTATTTTTCTAGAAATAAACCGTACAGAAAATTCCACTTCTATAAAAGTTAAAATCTATATATTAATACGCAAACATTAAATTCTTGAATAAAAAGAGGGGTTTAAAAGTAGTATTGTTTAAAAGGTATGGTTAACGTGGGATGAAAAAGAATTCTCATATGAGACCAAGAAAACACCCAAAAATACCATAACAGGACTGTAGCTTTCAGACAAAATAGATTGCTTGAAAAAGTTTTTTCTTTTCTTTTCTCTCCCCCCCCCCCCCCCCCCCATTTGGCAACATTTAAAAGATGGTAAATTAAAATCAACGAGATAAATAAATTAGAGTGATAAATGGTAACCCTGACATGATCCAACCATAGATATAGTAATTTGTATAGATCTATCATCCCCATGTTAACGAGCAAAGATTTTTGATGCTGAAAAAGCTTTTTGGCATCAGATATTAGAGAGTTAAAACTCGAAATTTGTAATTGAATAAAATGATAATGAATTTTGAAAATGCCGAAATAATGCGCGACTTTTAAGTGTCCTAATAAATATATGAAAAGAAATGGGATAAGTAAATAAGTTATATTGAAGTAATTTATGAAAATTATAAATTTTATAATCAGTTGCTTCGTTATTATTATAAAATAATTACTCTCATCATATTTAATGGAATACTTTTTTTAAATTTTGATATTTTTTAATATTTTATATTAGTAAGTAATATGGAATTCTCAAAATCATTATAAATTTAGTCAGCAGCCGCGGAAGTTTTAATATATAATTAGTATGTTGTGGCCACTACAAGACTTTCTTCCATATATAATCCTATACAAATTTACGCAATACAAATAATTTATTAAATTATAATTTATTAAAATAAGTTTCATGATGAATGCAGACAATTTTTATCTCAATATAATAATAATAAGTGCCGATAAATAGAGAGATAAATTTTATCTCTATAATAATAATAAATGCCGAAAGAAAGACAGTTTCGTGCAGATACATGAGTATACTAAAGTATAGTAAAAAGGAAAAAGAACAGGAAAGGAAAACGAAAAGAAAGAAAGAAAAGAAAAAAGCGTATCTGGAGTTTTTCGTTCTCTTTTAGTGCATAAATTTTATTTGCTAAATTACCTGTGTGTATTCCTGTGTATATTCACTTCGGGAAATACATTCATAAAGGAGCCTTCACACACTGGCAACTGGAAAGCTTCAACTTCAGTTTCTTTTGATATTTCTTTGATGTGGTTTTTGAGAATGAAAGCTCGCTCGAGCCCTCGCTCACAAACCCCCTAGTGCGATAATTGCATGGGAACTGGTCTCTTTTGTAAAAGAGCAATAAAAAGTAATGTCCTTCAATGTAAATGTGTGCAAAATTTCAAGGGTCACTTTTGGACAATGGGTATTTTATGACTTTTGAAGATCTGAATGTTGACAGAGTTTGAAGGAAGCTTAAAGGCCGATTTCCATTGCGGTTGGAACTTCGAGGTTCAAAAAACCATTAATCACGCTGCTGCCACAAAGAGCCAAATGAATTGTCATCAGTTGTAACCTTTTCTTTTATCAGATTGCGCAGTTACATCAAAAGAAAGCAAGATTGACAAAGATATCTGCCTCTGGCCCCTCAATTATCTCAGCTGGGGGTTAGAGCCAGGGACCACAGTCCTTCGAACCAACCCGTCGAACCACCTCCAACCGCTTGACCACATCAAAGGATATTGAAAAGCGCCGCTCGAAACAACTTCCAACCAACCACAGTGGAAACTGCACTTAAGAGAGTAAAATGCCCGTCTTTTTCCCAGTAAAAAAGGTATCACTTCCCCCCCCCCCAATGATCAATCTATGTCTTATTACTATATCTAAGGGTCCAACATGAGTCATGTGACATGAACCCTCTGCGTTGGTTCCCTTGGTAATAGCTTATTTTCAGTAAATTTCTATGGCAACGGTTTGGAGATTGTTCTAGGCAAAATTCATAACCGCCAATGTTTTAGTTTACTTACATAGTTTAATATTCTTTTATTCTAAATCATTTTGATTTTATTTCTTTTTTACTTAGAGTAGTCGAAATTTAACCGACAAATTGCTTAAAAATGGTTGAAAATTATTATTTGTTGTTAAATTTAGCTCTTTAAAAGTTTAACTTTTCTTTTATAAACACTTTTAAACTTTGTTGGGAAACGATGAAAAAAAAGTATTTTTTTATTTATTAAAATGTGAAATATGTGAAAAATTATTTTAAAAACAATTTGCTTGGCCATAGTCATGTTACCTAATAATAATGATAATTTGTCGAACTGAAATTTTAAATGCCAAAACAGCGATAAAAGGCCAAACATAGCAACCTATTGGTTCATATCTTGAACCGCGGAAAGCTAATCTTTCATCCATTGAATTAGCACTCTAATTTATTTATCTCGTTGATTAAAATTGAGATAAAACGTGTAAAAGAAATTTGAAAAAATGAATGTAGTAGCCGTTTTTAAGGTTGTTTGTTTGTTTGGGTTTTACGTCGCACTAGAGCTGCGTAATGGGCAATTGGTGACGCTATTTTTAAGGAACGAAACTTAATATTTTAAGGTAAAAATATCGGTTATTTTATTTATTTATTATGTTTTTGTATATTTAAACGAAATAAAAGTGATTTTTCCTTTTTTTTTCTGTTTCACCAAGCTAAAAAAAATTAAATAACATTTAGAAAAATCGCATGAAATTTTTTTAAAGAAATGACTGTAGTAACCGCCGCTAAGAAACGCAACACAGTTACCGATTGCCTTTACATGGAGTAATAAACAAAGTCCTGTCGTTCCAAATTAAAATAGATTTTGTACAAAATTTTATATCTGTTACTTAGAAAACCAAAAATATGTTTATGTTTCTTTCTTTTTATTTTCTCCTTTATATACACATTTTCACTTTTTTCGCGTAATCTTTTTCAAAATAAACTAATATGTAAATTAAAAATATAACTTCAATTTATTTTTAAGAATGAAATCTTTAAATGAATACCAACATTAGCTTTAATTTTGTCATATATATATATATATATATATATATATATATATATATATATTACACAGATACCGAAAATTTTTATGCTTCTTTTCCGATGTAAAATATGATTTTGTAAATATGCATAACATAAATATATAATGATACATTGCAAATAGCTTCAGTATTAGTGCATCAAATTCTTTCCACAAAGCTGAGAGATTGCATTGTAAAATAGACTTTCATACTGTAGAGGGAAATCGACATGAACATATTTTCTATTCACTCGGAGAATAACGGAATCGCATGTCAAATTTCATATTCGGCTCAAAACTTTGTATAATGCTTGAAAGAAAGTTTTATGCTATGATGTAACCAATAAACTAATGTAAAAATACTCAGTTATGCAGAAGAAACTCGATCAACAAAGATTACAACTAGAAATATTTTATGTATTTTTGTGATTTTAGTATAGTAAATTGTAATATTTAAAGGAAATGTGTAAATTATAACTATGATGTACGTTTATTAAAATATTTGTATTTGAATTGAAAAATGTATAGGAAACCACTACAAGTAATAATATATATAATTTTTATATTAAAAAGGGGAAAAAATAATAATAAAGGAATTCTTAACATTATCGTATTACCAAGAAAGTTTTATACTATCATGTAACCAATAAACTAATGTAAAAATACTCAGTCATGCAGAAGAAACTCAATGAACAAAGATTGCATCTATAAATATTTTATGTATTTTTGTGATTTTAGTACAGAAAATTGTAATATTTAAAACAAATATATAAATTATAACTATGATGTACGTTTATTAATATATTTGTATTTGAATTGAAAAATGTATGGAAAACCACTACAAGTAATAATATATATAATTTTTATGTTAAAAAAGGAAAAATAAAATAAAAAAAAGGAATTCTTAACATTATCATAATACCAAATACCTAATTAAATAGAATTTAGCTTTTAATGCGTGTTTAAATTCATGCAATAAACATGCTTATTATTACATAGTGAAATTTTATATTAAAAAGGAAAAAAATAAAGGAATTCTTAACATTATCGTAATACCAAATACCTAATAAATACAATTTAATTTTTAATACGTGTTTAAATTCATAGAATAAACAAGCTTATTATTACACAGTGAAATTTTATGCTAAAAAGAGAAAATGGAAAATAAAGGAATTCTTAACATTATCGTAATACCAAATACCTAATAAACAGAATTTAGTTTTTAATGTGTGTTTAAGTTCATACAATAGCCATGCTGATTATTAAACAATGAAAATTTTCAGGAATTACTAAAACATTAGAAGCTAAATTTTCATTTAAAAAATTCCAAAACATAATGCAGGTGTGGAATTTTCCCCAGAGGTAACCGCTGAAATCAGAGTTTTTGAAAATTTTGCTGTCTCTGAATTTCATTTTGTTTCTATAAAAAATTCACATTATGAATGTTAATTTGTTTTAGAATGCATTTAAAACTTTCTAAATATCATTTTTACATGCATAAAGAAATTCTTTTAACAACACTGCTCTGAAGAAAAAAAAAATTCGAGGTCTGATACCATTCTTGCTGATTCTTATGTAAAATGACCTTCTGAATCCGAATATGACTCCCATTTTGCCCAGTCACCCACCGTTTTCTAGACACACCACCCCCTCTCTCAATTTCTTTCCCTGTTCGATAATTTTATGACCATGAATTTGATTTCAAGAATGAAAAAGAATTAATTTAACACCTAAAAACAAAAAAATATAAAGTTTTAAAATAACATTAAAAACAGATTAAATAAATATAGGATATGTAATGCATAATTTCAGTGGCAAATCTCCCCAAAATTTTTCCCTTGTCGCAAATGTCCATGTTTTAGAATTTTCCAACTTTGTAGCTCCTCAGAAAATATTTAACGGTTAAAATAATCCTTCCCCCCCCCTTTTTTTTAAAAATAAAATTTATAGCAATAAATTCACTGAAAAATGATAAAAATAGGGGGTCATTCCTATAAAACTGTGAGCGATAGGGTAAAATTGGCGTCATATTCGGATTCAGGAGGTCATTTTACATAAGAATATGCGGAAATGGTGTCAGAGGCATTTTTCATGCCGAGCAGTGTAATAACCACATAATATATCATTGATAAGTTTCTGCCTGCTATTCAGTTTCCATGCATGGTCAAGTTTTTAGGATTTTTTTTTTTTCTTTTTTTCACGTTAAGTTTCACCTCTGATAATGATTCATTTGACAATGGTTCAAAAAATAAAACTTTTATGACTTCCACTAAGCCCATAAAATGTAAGTCAATACTAATTATGTACCAGAGAACTATAGATTAGAAGTAAGAAATAAAAAACTCTAAATAAACATACCATAAAGTGCAAAAAACGCGGAACAATTGCTTCAGATCGAAAGAAAAGACTACCCTTCGTCAGGTGAACAAAAACAGGCACGAATGCTAGACAAACGTTGGCATTTTGTTTCCAGTACTCGTGCATACTTCTAATGGGGGGGGGGGGGTCAGGTTTCTATCTATGTTGATTTGGTATAGAAAGACTCGCTTGTAAAACCCCACATATTTTTCAGGTTTTGTTCCTTTTGAATTTTTCAATTTCGGTCTATGAGATCATTTTTTCCGAGAAGACGTTTTCTAATGTTAATCAGATAAAACAGAATAAAATGGTACAAAAATAAGATAAATAGCAAAATGATGATTATAATCATCAGTTACGATGGTTTGCCACAGCCGACTATTTTTTGTACCACTATTTCCATAACATAAAATTTATAATAAATTTATGCAAGGAAAATGCAGATTTACCTGCGTAAATATGTTATAAATTTTGTTTTTTTGAAATAGTGGTACAATAATAATAAAAAAAGTCGACTGTGGCAGCCCTGTTTATATTGTAATTTATGATATGTTCATTTTATGTCGATTATTAAAATAAATATTTTATTTTAAATGCGAAAATACTTTTGATACGACCCGATATTACTATAAGAATTTACTTGCCACACACTGAATATTAAAACTGATTAAACAAACACATATTAATATTTTTTGTACTATTTTTTAATTTAAATTTAATAAAATTTAAATTTAATATGGATATTTAAAAATACGATTTTGAGGTTTAAATTTTATTAAACTTGGATTTATATTTTTCGACTAGATTTTTATAAGAAATTTGAAAAGGTTTAGAATGAAAAAGAATAAAACTGCTTATCTGTAACAGTTTTATTTACATTTATCGCATTCCATATGGAAATATTATTATTATTGAAAGCAATAAACTTAAAGTGGAAAATGTTGAATATATTATATCTGTCATTTATTTAATGATTCACTTCTCATATGCAATATCAGAAATATACAGAAATATCTGAAGTAATATCTTTCCACTTGATTTCTTCCATTGTGTTTATATTTTTATGATTCTAATATTTACTTTTTGCCATATTCATACATTGTAAAAATGTATAGATATAAAATTAATGTAAAAATATATAGATATAAAATTTTAAAAGAACGCTTTTTTTTTTTTTTTTTTTTTAATTGATAAAGGAACTTTTAAAATTCCAAAAATAATACGCGACATTATTAATTAAATATGTTACACACAAGTTATGAGTCAACGTCGCACGAACTGTATAAATTTTGATAAATCTAATTTTGATAACTTCTAGTTTGCCTCTTTGGCAACAACGACAATCTTTTAAATTTCTTTTATTGCGGATTAGATTCACCATTCCTGTAAAATAAAACGTATTTCAGTACAGTCCTTGTATCCTAAATGAAATGATACAAGGACTGTATTGGTATGGTAAGTAGTAAGATTCTTTAATTTGTGTCATGTTTAGTGTATAACTTTGATTTATTTATTTTAAAGTCTTTTAACCATAAAATCAAAATATGATTGAATAACCTGCAGAAGTGCGCGCGGTAGGTTTTATTTGAGCCTGTGATCTGAGGGATAGGAGTCTAAAGACATACATCTGGACAAAAGGTTAACGCCGCGCTCATCGGTAAGCCTTGATACTCTATCGTACAGATGGTGTCGCTACAGTACTCCCCCTGCCAGACAGTTCACCGTCGCGTCGTAGAAGCGATATATACTCCTGTAGACCGTTGCCGTTACCAGATCGTGCTGTCAGTTCCTCGTCTGTAAAGTTGCACGGCGCAGGGCGTGACAGGCTTTGTGCTGTCAGGTTTTTGTCTGTAAAGTTGCACGGCGCAGGGCGTGACAGGCTTTGTGCTGTGAACGTTTCACAGGTTTTGTCGCTGCGAAGGTGTGATGCTGCTTTCTGTTGCCATATAGCGAATTTCATAACTCATAGCTTGTTCCGTTTGAGTGTATGCTGTCACCAATACAGAAGTGCGTGCGGTAGGTTGTAATCAAACCTGTGATCTGAAGGTTGGTTGGTTGTAGGGATTAATGCCGATTGACTGCACTTGTGTTCTAGGCCTGAGTGGGAGTGTCCTCCGTGGGAGTCTTTCTAAGATGTCCTAGCCCGTATTTTCGAAAGCTTCGGAGAAAACCACTGAAAACTGCGAGCGGCTAGGCGGACGCGCGTGACCTGGGATCGAACCCGGAATTTTACGTCTACCAGCTTTGAACTCAGAACCGTTCGGCCGCTGATGGGCATGTGATCTGAAGGATAGAAGTCCAAAGACAAACAATCGGTAACAAAAGTGTCCGAACACTAGCAAAAGGTTCCTATGTAAGAAAAGTACACTTCATACGGTTTTGTTAAATAAATCCTTGTCGAATCGTGTTCTTACACTGACTAAGAACAGGATTCGACAAGGATTTATTTAACAAAACCGTATGAAGTGTACTTTTTTACATAGGAATTTTTGCTAGTGTTCGGATACTTTTGTTACCGACTGTACCTCTGAACGAAAGGTTAACCCCGTGTTCATCAATAAGCTTTGATATTCTATCGTAGAAATGGCGTCGCTACAAACCGTTATATAAAAATACCGTTAAACATATGTGAAATAATCGTTTTCTTATGGCGCAAATTTTTACAGTGTATGTATAACTAAACAAAATTATAAATTATTAATCAGTTTATTTAAATTGCGAACGGTTCTCTGTATATAAATTATATACCATATAGTTGAAATGCACATACAATTGAATTAAAAACATTTTTATTCATTCAATTGATTCAGTATTGCCAACACAAAATTAGTCTTCTTTTTTCTAATACGCTGTAATTAATATGTACTAAATGTGGATGACGAAAACATGCAGATACTTAAAATATTACTAAGAAATATAATAACTCATTCATATAAATTTAATTTGATCATTTGATTGAGTAAATCAAAGAATATCGCTTACACTGAGGCTATTTTTACATAAATCTACCTCTTAAATGCTACGATATTTAAATGAATAATTCATTACTGTATTAATTTGATCAAACTATTTCTCCGTTTGTACACAAGGATTTAAGGCAAAAATTGCAAAAGATTTTAAGAAAAAGAAATAGTGGCACTAAATCTTATAAAAAAAAAATAAATAAAAAAAAATAAAAAAAAAATAAAAAAAAAAAATAAAAAAAAATAAAAATAAAACAGAAAATTTGTTACTTTAACTTATATTTATTGTGCAACATTTGAACTTTTTATACGACTTAGTGTTAAAAACTGCCTCAACATTTTCTATGATAAAATAAGTTTTATTTATATTTTTTTTACTAAAAAAAGAAGTTAAACAGTTGTTTAAATCTTTGACGTTTCATAATCAATTATCCGGTTAATTCAAAAACAGAAAAAGTAATGGAATTTCTGTTTATTCACATTAAATTTCTTTAAATATCTCGATGTTTATAAAAACTAATTTTAAATTACTGTCCGATTTTTATTGAACACGTTTGATTATTTATCTTTAATAACTGAGCATAAGAACATTAAAGAACATTTCTAAAAAATATTCTTAAAACTTATTGTCAAAAAATTTAGTTCTTTCATTTAAGGTTTATATAGATTACAGTTGAATGAAAACGTTTGATCTTATTATTTTTTTCCTGTCAATCCATTTCCTGTTTTTTTTTTTTTTTTTTTTTTTTTTTTTTAATAATTTAATAAAAAGATTATTTTACGAACCTAAATACTTAGTTGAATTAAACAAATTTAATTCAACGTTAAAGAATATTGTTTTACCGCTTATTTATTTTTTTACACATACAAAAACATTAATATTTAAAAGAGTGTCTTTTCAATACACTATAACATAAATATTTAATATTACACATAAAAAAAATGTTCCATTTCAACACATAAAACTCTTTTCATATGGTTCTAGCATCTATTTTAGAGATGTGTTTTTTAGCGAACTGAATAATCTAGATCAAAAGAACGTTTCTTTTTTGATTCGCTCCGAGTTCTAGCAGTAAAAAATATCAGATTTCTCATTCACTTTTGTACAATCTTTTATGCTGTCAAGTAACTGATGTTTGCTGCAAGATAAATTTTGGCAAAAGAACAGTCGATCAACAAATATTATGATATAAATATTTCATGACATCTCTACGGAATTAATATAGTGATTTGTAAAATTCGGAAGAAATAAGTGAAATGGAACTGGGAATTATATTTACTGCAAGATAAGTGTATTAATCATTGCATAGACAGAGATATTTTAACTGCTTACATCGTAAAAATATTTGTGTAAATTTACTGAAATCGTTATCCAGAGTTCCCCTATACATATTTAAGAGTTTAAAAATAAATAATAGAGATTTTTAGCTTTTATTGTACATTTTTATTTCTGTAAATTGTTTTATTTCGCCCAATAAAAATGAAATTTTTTATAAAAATTACTAGTCTATCTGCGCCTGCCTATTGCTCGATTTAACCATAGATATATAATAAGACATAGATGATCAGCGAGAGGGAAAAAATGATACCTTTTTTCTCGGGAAAGGGCTACTCTAATGGCTGTCTTTCTCCGAATAAATTACACACAGGAATACATACGGATAATTTAGTAAATAAAATTTCTGAATAATTTATTTACTAAAGGTGAATGAAAAACTCCAGATACAGTTTCAAATTCATTTTTCTTTTCTTTTTTTCAATACTTTCTAATGGCTGATTTTAGGGCTTTTTTTCGGCATCAAAAATTTTTGATCAATAACATGGGGATGATAGATCTATATATAATTACTATATCTATGGATTCAACACATGTGTTTCCAAATTTATTTCTCCTTGCCAGTTCAAATTATTAAACGTTAGTTTACATGAAACAAAGGAGTTGGAACAATTTTATTTTTCAAATCACGATATTTATGAGTTTAGACGTCCAAATGTCTCCAAGAAATTAATAATGACATCATAATCCCTTAATTTAAAATTTATAGCCACGTTATTTATTGAATTTATCCTGACGTAGCTAAATCCCACATACTTAATTTATCATTATCATTTTATCCTCATGTATTAAAATTCCGCATAGAAGCGAAAACCTTTATTCTAAAAATAAAAACTTATTATTTGAGAATCAATAAACGAATTTTCTAAAACCATGCAAACCATACAATCCGGCTCAAAAGTTTAGCAAGATTTGCAAACGATATATATATATATTTTTTTTCAATTTAAAAACTTATCTCTCAATAAAATGTTTTCAAACATTGGGTATTAAAAAAGAACGGGTCTTCCTCATGTTTTTTAATTGAAGATTGGTTTAACACAACATTTAGGGGACCGGTAACAAATTGAGCAAATCAATAATGTTTGTGATCACCTTATATCGATAAGTGAACGAAATGAACTGTAACTTTAGGGTATGTTAATATAGACCCTATTCAGTCTATTGATAAATTTGCGTGACGATAACATATTAAATAACGGAGATATTAAATAACATATTAAATAACATTTATAAAAAAAAAAAAAAAAAAAAAAGTTTATTTATAATATACAGAGTTTTTAACAAAAATTAATCCCATTTTCAGATAAGTTGGAAAAACATATTTAAAACAATATACTGCGATTGGAATACAAATACCTCAAATGTCTCATGAAATAAAAGCATTTTTACGAAAAACGTTTTCACTGCGCATTTGCGAAAGATAAAAAAATTATATTGCATAGGTTGAAAGTCAGGTGTATTGTGCAACTTTCGTCAAAAGTACATTTGAATAGAGTAAAAATTAAGCAAATTATACGAAAAAGAACGAACTAGATTTTATATATTTTCCAAGAGTTGAATTTTCTTAAGGGATTTTTCACATGCCGCGTAATTAATCTGAAGATCCAATTATTTTAACAACGCTCCAAATGTACTTTTTTGTGAAAAACCCCTTATAAACTTGTAACTCTAACATATTTTTGTTTATTTACTAAGATATGTGAGGGGATAAAGGGTTTTTCACAAAAAATAACTTTTGTGCTAAGTGGTTAAAATAATTCGATCTTTAAATTAATTACGCGGCATGTGAAAAACTCCATAAAAAATTTCAACTCTTGGAAAATATCTAAAATCTAGCTCGTTCTTTTTCGTATACTTTGTTTAATTTTTACTCTATTCAAATGCACTTTTGACAAAAGTTGCACACTATATCTTTCCACATATGCAATTTTATTTTATTTTTATTTATTTTTTATCTTTCGCACATGCGCAGTGAAAACGTTTTTCATAAAAATGCCCATATTTCATAAGATATTTGAGATATTTGTATTCCGATTGCAGTATATTGTTTTAAAAGTGTCTTTTCAACCAATCTAAGTGGGAATAATTTTCGTTTAAAACTCTGTACATTATAAATAAAAAACATGTTGAATTTTTTTTTTTTTTAGTTTTAAAATAAGGGCTTATTTCGTTACTTAATATTCTATCGTCTTGAAAAGAGTCTGCATTAATATATCCTAAAGTTACAGTTCATTTCGTTCACTTAACGATACAGGGTGATCACAAACATTATTGATTTTGGTCACTTTGTTATCGGCCCCCTAAATGTTGTCTTAAACCAATCTTCACTGAAAAACATGAGGAAGACCTAGTTCTTTAAATACCCAATGTTTGAAAACATTTCGCGGAGAGAGAAGTTTTCAAATAATAATAATAATTAAAAAAAAAAAAAAAAAAAAAAAAAAAGATCATTTGCTAATTTTGCTAAACTTTTGAGCCAGAAGCGTAGATAAAATTTTATTTTCTTTATCTCAATACATTATTGCGATTGTGATGCAAGTTTTTCAGTTAAATTATTCTTTTCATTGTTTTATTCAGTTGAAATGAAAGCATGGAAACCATAAATAAAATTTTACTTTCTTTATCCCAGTACATTTTTTTTTAGCTATGACATCGTTTACAGTGTCAAGGCTTTTATTAAGAAGATATAAATAATAAAAATATTAAATATCTCATTTGCGTTTCGGTGTAATTTCACGTAAGATTTATAATTTGTAGTAGCTTTTTTGTTGAAATTTTAATTAGTATATGGACATTGCGGGAAATTATGAACGACTAGGAATACACGGGCGCCCAAGATTTATCCCGATACTATCTCTTTTCCAAATTTAAGAGTGGAACTAATAAGCAATGTTTTTTTTTTTTTTTTTTTTTTTAAAGGGATAAAATAAAGCACATAAAAATATTTTAAATTATTATTACTATTTATTTATGTAATTATAAGCATAAATAAAAATGTTATAATTAATGGTAGCATAAATATATTTGAGAAATTTATTTTTTTAAAAGCATTTAATAACTAATTTGCTTTAGACAAATTCGATAAAAAATTATTTTAATTCTTTATAAACACTTGTAGAAGTTGTAAAGTTTCATTAAAATTCTAAATGAACGTTTAGGAAAACAATTTTTTATCAGAGTAATGTGTTTTTCTTTTCAATTTTTGAACATTTAAACCTTTCATTAAATTGTACGCACAATAAAACAAAAAACTTGAGATTTAAAAGTTTATATAGAAATCAAAGTTCACTGTGAAAAAAAAAGTTTTTAATATCTTTGAGATTACTTACAGAATTAAAAAAAATCTAACATGAATTATTTTGTCAAGTACTAATATCCCTGGAAGCAACTTTCAAACAAGAAATTTCTAAAACTTTTAATGAAGTGTTG
This sequence comes from Salticus scenicus, assembly GCA_963930645.1. NCBI lineage: Eukaryota > Metazoa > Arthropoda > Arachnida > Araneae > Salticidae > Salticus > Salticus scenicus. The sequence continues at coordinate 232,834,359 of OZ005655.1, forward strand.
TCAGAATATAATCTTCTATTTCTTATATATATATATATATATATATATATATATATGACACTTTAAATTTTAAAACTAATCTTTAATTGAAGTATTTTAGTTCTGAAAATAAATTCAGTAGTTATTTTCAAGCATCAAAGAATCTTTGAAGTAGAGAATTTTGTTTTGGTAATTCCAGGTTAAAAAAAAATAAAAATAAAGAAATAAAGAAAATAAAGAAAATATTTCGCAATATAAACCTATTATGTAAGGAATATTGTTTTAAAGACAATGTACTAATGCTTTTGTCTTAAAATAAATAGTTATTTTTTTCAAAATTTACATTGTTTTGCTAAAGAGAATAATATCTTATATTATTAATGAAAATTCGATATATTAAATTCGCAATGTGTTTTGCTTAAAAAATAAAATAAAATAAAAACCCTTTTATACACATTGGTTATAGGCAAATTCGAAAACATAAGTAATTTAACCCTTTAACATCACTGGTTTCGCAGCGATACCAAATATTTGCCAACTTTATTTAGTTATTTTATTATTGTTATTATTATTTTTGCAGCAGTTTTTGTAAAGAAAAATTTCCTTGTTTCAATGGATTTTTAAACTTTTTTTCCTTCTTCGGTCGCCAGATGGCAGCACACCACCATAATTTAACAAATGCTGTTTCAGAGAAAGCTAAATGCAGAAGTCACCTGAAGTTTCTTAGTAATCGCGAGTGGTACGTTGCTGGTTCGATAATGCACTCGTGTCTAGTTTTTTTTTTCCCCATTTAATGAAGAATTAGGCTATTATTTTGACTCAACTTTTGCTAATTTTTTTTAGTTTATAATGTTAAGATTTTTATTAGCTAAATTAGCCAAAAATATTTTTAAATACCGTTTTCAATTCCTTATGATTTTTATCTATGATCAGCTACGTGTGTAATAACCATTTCGGAAATAAATTTAGTAATTTCCAACCCAAATTAAGTAGTGAACGTTAAAGAGTTACATTACAATAAAAAAAAGACATATAGATGGGCGACAAAAATAATGTGGCACTTTCAAAATTAGAGGTTTTATTGAATATCTAGAGAAATACCTGATTCTCTTGGAACTACGTGTGTGAAGATACCACGTACATTTCAGCGAAGATTTTGTCCCGAAGGCAAAAATGGAACCAATAACAAATTATATGCATGTGTAAGGATCGTCTCATAAAAAAAATAATGCTTGAAATGTGTTGTAGCTTCAACATATGACTATGATGATCTTAATTTTCAATTACACAGGTCTACAAAATAATGCTGGCAAAATTTGATTTGAAAATTTTAGCTGATGCATATGTTTTTGATGTGCTGAAACGGGAAATAAAGCCAGTTTTGCATCACGTATAGATTTTTATCAATACCGACATAATGTGTTCATTTTCGGCAGTTTCTAGTATATTTCCTCGTTTAAATACAGGGTGATTATAATTAAACTTCCCCTATAAACAGCATTCTACAGCCCAAACGGATGAACGGAAGGCAACGAAATTTAGTATATAGACTATACACGAGTTTCGAAAAAAAAAAAAAAAAAATTAGTTCCAAAATGTCCACTAGAGGGCGCCTTTTTCGGAGAAACATTAAATTTAACACAATAAACGACGAAAACGGAATACAGAAACAATATTAACATTTATTGATTAGTTTCTTATCACGTTGTCAGCGCAAACGTTAGTCGTCTGCAAACGCTTTATATACGCTAACATGTTTTGCATAAAGCTTCTCTTCTTTGCAAGCATGCGAATCTCGACATTTTTTTTTCTTAGAACTGACAGCTTTTCCCAGTTTTACATTTTATTACTCACTATTCTTGTTCTGGATTGTTAATATTTTTTCTGTATTCCGTTTTGGTCGTTCATTGTGTTAATGTTTTTCCGAAGAAAGGCGCCCTCTGGTGGGCATTTTGGAACTAACATTTTTTTTCTAAATTCCGTGGGCGCATCTCGTGTATAGTCTATATACAAAAATTTGTTGCACTCTGTTCACCCGTTTGCGTTGTAGGATGCTGTTTATAGGGGAACTTTAATTATAATCACCCTGTGTAATTAATCATGGAATCATACTATAAAAGTTACCATATAATTATATTGGTGAAAGAGAAACGGAAGAAATTGCGTCTGTAGAATCCCTGTATTGATACAAATCTATACATAATAGAGAAAAACTGGTTTCAGTTTTAACATATCAAAAAACAAAGATTAGCCAAAGTTATCAAATCAAAATTTTAGGTGTAGGCCTGTGTTATCTGTATTCTTTTGTATACATAGAGGTGTGCATAGTCACAGATTTTGTTTTTAAAACGCAGAGTTTTCAAACCAACCAATATCTTTTAAAATTGAAAAACTACAGTAGATTAGTACTGCGATATAATAAATTACAATAATAAATCTGATTAAATATAGCACTTTTACTAAATAATTTTTAACTGCCTATGCGTAGTTTAATTTTTTATATAATTTATTATTCAAGTGCGTATAGTTTATTCAGAAAAAAAAAAAAAAAAAAAAACTAGATGAAGTTTGAGGATTGCATAGATTATTAGAACTTTCCAATTGTACGTACTCTTTGCATAGTGTATAACTTACAATGCACAGTCGGAAAAAAAAAAAAAAAAAAAAAAAAAAAAACGCAGCACTCGATGCAACTCCGTTGCTAATCAATGCACAAAAATGCAATAGGTACCATTCGACTGGGAATCGTTAGTACTTTCAGAAAATGAAGTGAAATTTTGAATTGGGGGCCGTCTACATATTAAAACGCGCACCAACTTTGATTTTTTTCAATTGTAACACCCTATTTTTATTTTATATTTGAATTACTGGGGTCGCGACGATGCGAAAAAGTATATTGGTTCCATATTTTACTTATTTTTTTTTTATAGAGTTATAAGCGTTCAAAAATTGAAGGCGGTAATGTTAAATTCATATTTCAAACTTTTATTAATATCTTCACAAAAAATAAATTGATCGATATAATTTTTTTACGAGATACAGTGAAGAAACCCAAACATAATCCATCATTACTTTTGATTCTGAAAAATATTTTTAATTCTAAAAAATATTAATAAATTAATATTCATAAAAATTATGAGTTATGACCTATATTAATTTTTACATAAAATGAATCCTAATGCTGAAAAATATGGGTGTGCAAATTTGCAGCTCATTCAAGTTATTAGTTTTCAAGATATAAATTAATCTTTCTTTTGGAGTGGTTTAGGGGGCCGTCTCATAAAGATTTGCATGAGATAACGAAGCAAATCTTAAAAAATAACAGAGAAAATTGAACAAAATATTTTTATTTTTTTTATTTACTGGTGAAATGGTATATCAACAACGTCAAACACAAACAAATGAAACAAAAATGATGATTTTTAGATATTAGTGTTAGCATCAAGAATTCCTGTTTTCTAAAGCCCCACCTTTTATCGTTCTTCAAAAGAAAACAACACAGAAAATAAAAGTAAAGGTGACTTTGAGTATTCGTGTTAAACCCCTAATTTTACGTTGGCAAAAATATACACAAGTGGTATTTACTTCATCTGGTGATAAATTTTGGATCCTTTAAACGAACACTAGCATATTTGACAACATCCTCATTAATATTCCGTAGTGTTGCTAGTCCCGCCCTTTTTCTCACACCAGTAATTTTGTAGAGTAATAGTCTCCATATGCAATTACGATCAAATAAGACGAGAAGTACTCTAAAATAATACTGATGTTAAAAAAAAAAAAAAAAAAGCGTGGCTAATGATGCTACGGAATATTAATTAGGATGTTGGCAAGTATGCACTAGAAGAAAAAAATCTTAAAATAGGCGGAGTTTACAGTTTAAAAAAGAAAAATACGTTGAATGTAAAAATTTAAAAAAAACAAACAAATAAAAACGAATGGAACTGGAATGTAAGACAGACTTGTAAAATCGTTTCTTAACTGCCGTCATAGTTAAAGGCTTAATCTTTTACTTCATATATAGCTTTATTTTATTTTATTTATTTATTTATTTTTTGTGGGGGGGGGGGGGATTATTATTTTAAGGATACTTTAGTCTTTAAAATTTTACAAATATATTTTAACTTTAGATATTTTTAAAAATATACTTTAACTTTTATAAACATATATTAATACTTTTGCGACCGCAGGATTTGGTCTTTTTGACAGTAAAGTCCGCCTACAGGCGTTATTCTCTCAAAATAAAATATTTCAGAACAAATTTTCTGTATTCACAATTATATTACAAATGGATATACAATATAACTGCATTCTTTCTAATCAATATATTTCTATCCACAGTATATTTTATTGCAAAAATATGAACACTGGGTACATACTTAAGAAATAAGTAACACACAAATTACGAAAGAAACGCCCACTGACAGAGTTACAGATTTTCAAATGAAGTGAATCTACGTTACAGTCACGAAAGCGTTCATAAAGTAATTATATTTTCATAGAAATTATAAAACAAATCACACGGAACATTATTTTATATATATATTTTTTTTCTTGAAATATTTCCGGTGTGAAACATTAAAATTTTGTTTAATCCTTGTAGGATCTTAATTTTATTTTTCTACATTTACAGATAACCCCTAACACATTTTTGATTATAACTCAATGAATACTAAAGATAAAGTATACAAATAGTACATTTTCCCGCACTGCCAGACTCTCAGAAATTCGAATACGAAGTCAAAATTGAGTGTTGCTATTGAAGAAAAAAAAAAAAAAAAAAAATCAAAGTTATCGGACAATTAGATTTTTTTAAATTAACTAAAGTATGAAAAACTGGTGACAGTTTTTTAAATTAACTGAAGTATGAAAAGCTGGTGACATTAACACACAGGCAAAGAGAAGAAAATGCCTCTTAGCCAATCAACTTGCGTCCAACACCGGACAAACGGGAAAAAAAAACTGTCTTAGCCATTTATATATGTAGAGATATATTAAAGAAAGAAAAATTATTTTTTTAATTTTTTTGTAAGTTTATTTTTGACACAAATTCCCAATAGATAGAGCCTGAGATTGAGTATTTCAGATGGAAGCGGAGTGTGTATGTGTCCGTGAACATGCCAACCGGATTACACACTCTTTTTTACAGATGAAAAAAAAGAATAATCCGCGAGGTAATATAGCTTCATTTTTAAAGTGATATATATATATATATATAACAAGAGTTTTTTTTAGGATAAACGGTACACGTCATGCTTCTCAGACAAAAGAAATTAATATATATCAATTTTCAAAAATTTTCCTAAAAGTTACTCTACTATCCCTGTTCCTTTAAAGTCTTAATATACAATTTCGGATCTAAAACAATACTGGATGTAGATATATAAATATTTCAAGATAGTATAGGACAGAACATAAAAGACTATGTAAAAAATAATTAAAAGATAAAAAGAACTTTTTATGTACCATGTTTTTAAATTTTCTGTTGAATCATATAAACGCTACCGAATGCAGCGGGAACCCGGAGCAATTGGATAAAAGTATTAAAAAAATAGTGTTTTGAGCTATTGTAAAAGTTTCAAATGGCTATTTAGCCGGGAAGTTAGTTAAAAATGGATTGCAAGCTTTGTACTGGTAACGCTGCTGAAGGTAGCAGGGTCCCGAAGCAATTGGTTAAAAATATTTTAAAAATGCATTTTCACCGTATTCTGAACTATTCTGAAAGTTTCAAATGGCTAGCTAGTCGGGAAGTTAGATAAAAAAAAATTTCTGTTGAATCATATAAACGCTGCCGAATACAGTAGGGACCTGAAACAGTTGACTAAAAGTATTAAAAAAAATAATGTAGTGTCACCGAGTTCTGAGCTATCCTGAAAGTTTCAAATGTCTAGCTAGTCGAGAAGTTAGGGAAAAATCGATTGCCAGCTTTGTACTGATAACGCTGACGAAGGCAGCAGGAACTCGAAACAGTTGGCTAAAGGTATTAAAAAAATTCATTTTCACCGTGCTCTGAACTATTTAGAAAACTTCAAATGTCTAGCTTGTCGGGAAGTTAGGTAAATAAATCTTCTGTCGAATCATATAAACGCTGCCGAAGGCAGCGGGACCTGAAACAGTTGACTAAAAGTGTTAGAAAAATGTATTGTCACCGTGTTCTGAGCTGTCCTGAAAGTTTCAAATATCTAGCTAGTCGGGAAGTTAGTTAAAAATCTATTGCAAGATTTGTACTGGACAAACAAACAAACAAGAATCGAAGTTAATAAAAACATGGTAAAATCAGATCAATAATATCTCCTATTTGCTAAGATATTAAATGTCGGCGTTTTCAAATTCCTTTCATGTTAAGTTAGCTGCATACATAGTGTCGGCTAAGCTTCGTTTGAGATTTCCTGTGTCACGGAGACACTGCCTCGTATCATGCATATAGATTCGCGAAAAAAGCTTCGTTTGAGCTTTACTGCGTCACGGAGACACTTCCTCGTCTCATGATTACGAAAAACTTGTCAACTTTCTAGTACGATAAAGTAGTTCGTATGTTTTATTTTGAAGAAGTGTGCAAAATTTTTATAAGATCGGTGCATCAGTTTTTCAGAAATCGCGTCCACTACTTTCTTAAAGGGCCTCCGAAATCCAAGAACCACCGTCTAAATTTTCCAAAAATTTTAATGAAAATTTTGTGAGAGCTGAAATGTGCAAAAATATTTCTACTGTTTTCTTTTTTTCCTCCCCCCCTCCACCTAAAATGCATCATATTTCAAATTGTGAATTCAAATACTTGAAGAAATATTAAAGTTTGGGGGAGAAAATAAACATACTATATAAAAGAACTCTAACTATTAAAAACCATACATAGATACTGAAAAAAATATAACTGTTTTTCAAATCTTAACTGAAGTGAATCCAAAAACAATTATAGCTCCGCTTGTGGCCGAGCGGTTCTGTGCTCAAAGCTGATAGAAGAGAGGTACCGGTCTCGATCCCAGGTCGTGTTTGTCGATCTAGCTGTTTAGATACTTCAGTGATTTTCTCTCTGGAAACTCTCGTAAATACGAGCTAGGACTCCTTAGAAAGAGTCCTATGGAGGGCGTCCTTCCCTTTAGACCCAGGACCGTTGTGTAGACAACTGCCTTAACCCAAACACCAACATAAAAAAATTATAGAACATTTTAAACATATTTTTATTTAATCTATAATCATTTTCTCTTAAAATCAAATTTATCAATTAATAAGAAACATAATAATAAAAAAATATTTAGATTTCAATTTAAAACCAAAGCGACTTTTCATGGAAATTTTCTTTTATCTTGTTTAAACAACCCATAAAAAGTCCTAGGGCAAACGTCTAATGACAACCTTTGAAAATATACATTTGCACAGCAAGAAAGAGACATAAAAAATAAAGCTTCAAAACCATATTTTACGTTTTTTATTTTATTTTTTTAACTTTTGGTTTTCCTAGAAAGAATATTTCCCTATTCAAGAAAAACACACACATTTATTAAAAAAAATAAATATCTTAGATACAAATAATTTTCGTAAGTTCCTTTTCAGAGATTTTCATGCATCGAAAATTAGCTTAGCAATAACAAATTGAAAGAATATAAAAAATAATTTTTACGAAATTACAAAATGATTACTAGGAATAACATAAAACAGATATTTAAACCAACTTTGTTACTTTAATTAACTAATTATAATATTTCTTACAAACAAAAACAAAAGTGGTGCCTATTTCTACAAAAACTTTAATTAATAAAATAAGTGAATTTTAATTCCTGTCTTTATTTTGCAATTATATATTCTTTGAAACACATTTTTATCTATCTCACGATTTCTTTTTTTTAGGTTGTTTTAGTTTTTTGATAACTAATTTTATTTTTCTCTAATGTATTTCAATTAAAATTTCTTTAATTCTATAGAAATTCTATAGAAAAAATATATATTTTTAATTTTATGATTATATGAGTACAATGTGCTGTTGACAAAATATTTGAAAAGAATATATATATGTAAATAGAAATTTATTTTTAAGAGTTTCGTGTCTTTCTTATCTTTGAACAATTGTTAGTAAATATTACATATATAATAATTCGTCACTACAATGATAAAATACCAGGAAAGAAGATCTGAAATAATCAACAAATAGAAGTGAAGCCTTACACAAGGTAAAATATGTTGAAATAAATGCCAGTTGAAAAATAATCGTTTCATTTTATTTATTTCTCACTTTAAATAATTCATTTGCTAGCAAGTCCTTGCGAAATTTTCTCACTTTGTTTAGCTCTTCGTTATCTTTAAAATTATTATTTTTTAGACGTAATTTTTTTCATATGCATGAGCAAATTTATTTTTATTTTTATTTATTTTTTACGGGAAAACATTTTATTTTATGTTAAAAAAAAAAAAAAAAAAAAAAAAAAAAAATTAAATGTATTTTCACGGCCCTATTAGATCACTCCTCGGCGCCAACCATTGCCGTCTCTAGATAAAGCCGAAGAACTGGAATTTTAGAAGATGATGACGTCACGGTCGTTGGGCGAGGGAGAAGAAGCAGGAAACGGAATACCAGGTAGCCTGCTAGTGCTACTAGTACAGGTGCTACTAGTACTAGTACAGGCGCGCGTGCAATAGCACTTATTCTACGAAGAACGAAGCAGCAGCATATTTTAAAAGAAACACGTGGTTCAGATCAAATTTTAATGTAAGAAAAAGGTAAGAAATGTTATTTTCTCATAAATTTAAACGAATATTATTTACATTATTTCTATATTATGCATGTATAATTTCTATTTTACGCATGTACACTTATTTATTTCAACCTATCGTTCGATGAAAATGCATTTCTAAATTCTAGTTAACTAATACTTAGCATTTTTATTTATAATAACAATAATACTTAGATTTTATTTAGAATAATAATCTGTAATTTTGCTTAATATTACATCAAAACTAAGATATTCAGATATTACATTAGTTTTAACGACTGCATGTGTTAATTGAAGCTGGATTATTTATTTTATTTATTAATATAAAACTTCATTAAATCCATATTTTAAGACACTTTGAAGGCTAAAAATGACTAATTCTGTGCATAAATGATTTTTAATTAGAACCAAACTGTATATAAAACTGTATATAATTTAATTAAAGAATAAATAATCAGACTAATTTCATTAATACACTCATTTTCATACAAATTTATTTTTCTGTTCTTAAATAAATGAATCTGCAACCACTGTTAGCATTTTCTGTTAGAAATAAATAATAGTTTTTAGTTGTATATAATACATAGGATAAAATCTTACTGAAATTTATATTAAATATAAAATTATTATTATTGTATCACCTAATTATTTTTTTGAGATAACTTAGGGAGACACAAATCTTGACTTTGCTTTGTAAAATAGTAACAGAAATTTCCTGAATTTAAAATAACTTTGCATGCAAAAATCTTAGATATTTCATTCTTAACTTAAAAATAAATAAATAAATAAAAAATTGTAAATTTTTTACTTGTAGTCTCTAATTTTATAGAGGCCTATTGTTTATTCACTTTTTTTTGAATGATTATATACATGAAAAAACTAGTTGGAATATTTTCACGAATGGTAATAGGTTGTGATTTTTTATTTCTATTATTCTTTAAACTTTAAATATCTAATGCAAAATTTCACCATCAACATGAATTTCTAATTTTGGTTTTAATTAATTTTCGCTTGTTTAAAATAAGCAACAAATAATTATTTTTAACCTTCTTTTTCAGGTTTGTGAACGACATTTGATCCATCTTTAATCGAAAGATGCGTCGAGGCTTTTGACAACAAAATGGAAAAATAATATCAGCGGTTCTAGAAAAACGACGTCTAAAAAAGGGAGCAGAGCCTACATTCTTTCCTGGATTTCCAAATTATGTCAGAAAGTGGTCCCAGTAAAATAAGAAATAGTCCTGAAAGACATAAAAGGAAGATAGAAAAAAACAACATTGCAAAAGCAATTAAAGAAAGTGTCCTCAGCCAGCAAATGTATGAAAAGGAACTACAGTTTTCAAATTTAAATGAAGTAAAGGACTGTTTAAAGAAATTCAAACCCTCTGCATTCTTGGATATCATAGAAAGAAATGATTGTGTACTACTTTTAAATATTAATTTAGATAATGGCAATATCATAACTAATTTTGCAGAACAAATTGATACACAGCTGAAAATGACAGTTTCATTCAGAGGTGAGTCAATAGAAAATCTAAATTTATCTAAATTTCCTTCAATTGTATCCAATATTAATGATATTTTCTCTATCTTAGACTATATTGAAACAAATGTTAATGATTTTACCAAAACTCAGCTTTTAGTTGATATCATAATATCTCTGTTAAATAAATTAAATGAAAAGGTAATTGAAAAAAGTAAGTTACTTAATTTTTTCGAAGAACAATTGAAATTACTAATTTCCAAACCAGAAAATTATAGGTATTTCCCCGAGACATTAATTTTTTCTTCTATGTTAAATTTGATATCACCTGTTGCTTGTAAATTTAAAAGGATGTCTGGTGAAATTATTTTGCCTCATCTTTCAACTATTAGCCAACCAATCTATTTTAATGATTTTACAGTTTCAGTTTCAGTGGAAGTTGAAAATGATGTCATTACTTCTCTGACTGATAACTTTGCATCTATTTCTGTTACGGATGATGATACTGTTGAAGTACAGAATGAATTGCCCGTTTTAACATTTTTAGCAGGCTATATATATATATATATATACCTTTAAGATACATCTGATCTTGTGAAGTCGAAAAATTGTGTAATCTGCAATTTTATATTATGTGCAATTTGCTATTGAATTTAAAAAATGAAAATTGCAGCAAATATAGTAAAGGTAAAAGTGATTTGCTTTCCCTAAAAAATGAATTTTTGACAAGGATTCAAGTGAATTCTTAACAGTTCTGAAAAGAAATTAAAGAAAAAGAAAATTAGTTGCATTTCTAATAATTTTGAAACTTCTAGCTGTGTCTTTATTAAGTATAACGTGAACTACCATTATCTCAGTATTTAATAAATTACATCATAATCATTAATTTATTTAATAAATGATTTAAAATTTCTTTTTATTTATGTTAATTGCATTATCATTCTTTTAAATTTTCTATTTTTATTCTTAATTCCTATAAAATTTAATCATATTTAGAATAATCATATAGGTATATTTAATATGACCTTTTTCATTACTTCACAAGTAAAACTTTGTTTCAACATATTTTTAATAATTAAATCACTCTAATATAGTTTGCATATTTTTATTCTTATATTAAAAATATAAAATTATACTCTAATCAAAAGAGAAAAATGTATAAACAAAACAGTGATCTGTAATCCACAAAAGCCTCTGTCATAATTAAGTTACAATATATAATGTAAAATATATGCTTAATGTTATTTAATTTATTTAAGAGTACCTCTCACATATTTAATCATTGCTGATTCATTGATATCCCAGAATGCAAGGGCTGTAACAGATTACTTAATAAATGTCTTTTCCTTTATTCAATAGTTTCAGAGTTCTGTTTCAGTGTTGAAAAAAACATGATAAAAATATGTATAATGTTTGTCAACTATATTGTATCATTGTATCATTACTTTAATAAAAAAAAAAAAAAATGTGTGTTGAAATTGAGTTGGCTCATTTCTTTGATATCTCTCTTTTTTATTTATTTATTTTTTAGTAAATTTTAAACCATTTATTCATCTATATATTTTACTTACCTGAATTATGTCCTCTTTTATACTTAAAAGAACAAAATAATAATAATAAAAATGTATAAATAAAATAATTATCATTAATTCAGCATTAATGTTTAAAAAAAAAAAAAATCAGTGCTTTAATTCCAAGATAAATTTTTATAAATAAATAAAATAATAATAATAAAAAAAGTGCTTGTATTATTATTTTTATATGCTTAAAAGAATTTACACTACATTTTAAATAAAAATGAGGAATTCACTAACAATAATGTTTAAGTAAAAAAAAAAAAAAAAAATGATAGTTTTTTAATTTATTTATTTTTTACGTTTCAATACCTTAGTTCTAAGATAAAATTTTCATGATAAAAATATTAGTTTTAATTCTTAAATTGTTACCTTTACAATTTAGTAATGTATATGTATTTACATATAAAATGCCTTTTACAATAATAAAAGAATAAATATATGAGTATTAAATAGAGAATTATTTTAAAGATCTATACTTCACTAATTTAAAATTGTTTATTTAGAGAAAAAAAAATTGCTAATTCTAAGCATTTCGTTCACTATGGGGCTTTTATATTGAGTTGTTTTTAAGATAGTGATGTACGAGATCATATAAAATGACTTTCTGCACAATAAATGAAAGATTTCAAGAATTATATATATATATATATGTGTGTGTGTGTGTGTGCTTTAAAAAGCTATTTATTTCTCTGTATTTTCCTTTCATAAATCATGTCTTCTTATATGCCTAAAAGCACTTAAACTGTATTTAAAATAAAAAATTATTAATTCAGCAACAATAATATTTAAGTAGAACAATTAAAAAGAAAAAAATATTTATTCTCTCTCTCTCTCTTTTCTTTTAACATTTCTTTATCTCAGTTCTATGATACAGTGTTGTTCATACAAAAAAAAAAAACAGAAAAATAAAATGAATAAATCAATAAAAAATACTTACATTGTGATCTTCATAATTTAGTGAATGATATGTATAAAATGTTTTTCATAATAATAATACTGATGCAATAAGTATTATATTTATCAAATAAAGAGTTCTTCAAAAAATCTATGATTAATAATTTTAAAATGTGTATTTAGAGAAACGAAAAAGAAAACCTGGTAACTTTTAAGAATTTTGTTCTCCTTCCTTCTGTATATTTATTGAACAGACATCTCCATCTCTCTCTCTCTCTCTCTCTCTCTCTCTCTCTCTCTCTCTCTCTCTCTCTCTCTCTCTCTCTCTCTCTCTCTCTCTCTCTCTCTCTCTCTCTCTCTCTCTCTCTCTCTCTCTCTCTCTCTCTCTCTCTCTCTCTCTCTCTGTGTATATATATATATATATATATATATATATAATCACTATCATTGTTTAACTAATCAAATATTTCAACAATGAATTGGATACAAAAAGAATAATAATGTAAAAATAGATAAATTTTTACTTGCATTATTTATTTTTTACATTATATCTACAAAATAAAAAATTTGAAATATACATATATGTTTAAAAATTAACTAAAAATATTTTGATAAAATAACAGGCTTTCTTTTAAATATGGGTCATTGCAAATTGCTAAGAAAAATTAGTATCTTTGCATACAATTATTAAATATATGCCTTTAATGAAGAATTTACTGTTTATGCTTATTTATTTATTTTTTCTATTTTTCTTTCACATACTTTTATTAAAAAGTAAGATCTGATTTCTTTTATTAATTAAAATAATAATAACTATAATAATATAGTTAAAAAAAAAAAAATCAATAACACTTAGATGAAAAATGATTAAAGGTGTACAAGTATTTTTAAAAATTAATCCTTTTTTTTATTTTTTCTTCAATGATAACATTTAAAATTTCTTAAAAAAAAAAAAAAAGACATATTAGACATTTATTTTGATAATAAAATATTATTAATTTCGTTTTCTTTTTACTGAAGTGTAAAAACGGATGTCTTTTATGCTTCAAATATGTAAATATGAATCAAAGCAGACATGTTTAAACCGGATAAATGTGTCTAAATTATTCCGTTAATAATAATAATAAAGTGCTTATCTAAAAATTTTAAATTACGTTGTCTCTTTCGGATTTCACTTGTAATGGGGAGCGAAAATAGTTTCTATTTCATCGCCCAACGATCGTGACGAGGAAAACCAGTCCTTCGGCTTTATCTAGAGACGGCAATTCGCCAACGTCGTGAATCGTCGTTTAACGTTGGCGCGTTTGGCGCAGAGTGATCTAGTGGGGCCGTGGTATTTTAAATCTTTATTTTCATATTTTAATTAATTAAAAAAAAAATGTAATTATATATTCGTTACAAATAATGTACCAAATGAAAGGCGCAATTTTTATGAATACGTCTGTTTAAACAGCTTATCGATCGGACAATTATATTTTTACTTTCTCTTACCCATAGGGTCGAGAAAGTATTGTTTGTTTTAGGGTCAAATTTTCTAACGCGAGTTTTTGTTATATTTCCATGTTCTGAGGTAACCTGAATACGGAAATCATGTTTTTAGCAAATGGTCTGTGTGTCTGTTATCAGCATATCTCAAGAACAAATAGTAGCAGAAATTCCAAACTCGGTATTCTAAATGCGTATCATATAGGGATGCTACAGTAAGATTTTCGTTGAGATGAAGCAAATGGTTCGTGTACAGGGATACTCAAAAGTAATCAAATACATTACGTCTATGCGGAAAATTGCAGGTAAGTAGAGTTTAACATCTAGAGACTGCACTAAACCAAATGAACGAATATATATTTTTTGATGGGTATCTTTCAAAAGAGCTCGCCAATACCTTTGAAACGAATGGTTGAATTATCGATCTGCGATAATTTTAATTTAAAATAAAGTTATCGATTTATTTATTTATTTTTTTTAATGTAATATTGAGAATAAATTCAACTTTTTTTGATATTTAGTGTTATACTACTTCTCTAATATGGAAATCGTCTGCATTATCATAAAAGATAATTTGTTAAAATAATAATTTTAATAAAGTATTTTTAAAAAACAAAATTATTTTTTAATAACCGAATTAAATTCTATATAAATGTGGGTGCATTAATGAAACGGGGGGTTGAGGGGGACGTTAGCCCCCTCACACAGAACTAATTATCATATAAAACTCTACCGAAGCCTAATTTGAATTGTTTAACATAGGTTTACATAACAGTACTCGTTATCTTAGCTCTTAATCTCCAACCTGTATTTATAGTATTAAATTTCAGGGTAAGAGAAAGTAGTGTGAGTGACACACCAGATTATTTAAAATTAAATAAAGTATGAAAATTAGGTGTCTGAGTCCAAGGAAATCATTAAGACTATCTCTTAAGCCTAAAATGTGACAGTATCAGTGACGGATGAGGGTAACTATATATGCTGATATTTAATATGAGTTGTTTCTGAAATATTAGTGAAAAATAATTTGCGGTTCAGTGGTATTAACATTTTAAGAACATAAAAAATCAAAATTGACATGCCGGATTGCTTTGAAACAAGAGAATGAATAAAATAGAACGATGCATACTTTTTCTGATGGTTTAATGATTATAAGAAAACAAAAATTCTATTTACAAATTAAATACATTATTTACAAAAAGGAATACTTAAAGGAACATAATTCCCAAATCTAATAAGCTCTCATAGTGAAAGATCGAAACTTCTGTCTTCGAACACAGTCGAAGCATCCAAAAATCTAAAACTAAACTTATTGGCTGTTGCCAAAATCTTTTAACAATATATAGGTTCTTTTTTTTTTTTTTTTTTCCCACTGGCGACGCAGCGCCGTCTAAAGAGAATTGCTTTTACTACACATTAGTAATATATAGAAAATATGAATAAAGTATAACAGAAAATAATAAGTCCTTTACAAGACTTATTCAAATGAAGAGTGGCTTTCAAATTTTTCTCACTAGTGGCTGTACATATAATAAAATAGGGTCACTTGTTATTTATAGTTAATAAATGCTTCACTTTATCCCCCCCCCCCCCCTTAAAAAAAAAAAAGGCCAAATAAATGTTGGTTACTTTTTTTATTTTAGAATATTATGAGATAAACTAAAATTTTTGCGGAAAAAAAAAAAAAAAAAAAATTAAAAAAAAAAAAAAATAAAATAAAATAAAAAATAACAATATAGAGTTCTTTTTTATTCTAAATTTTAAGTTTCCTGAATTCGTAATTTTAAAATTAAAACTAAAATTAGTACTGCCCAAACAGCTACAAAATTCTGAAATAGAATTTATTTTTACTTTTTTTCTTATTAGAAAAAAAAAAAAATAAACTTTCGACGAATGCTCGTGAAGTGCAAAACGATCATTTATTTAATGATGGAAGTTTAGTACAATATACCTACTATCTGCTCAAGTATCAAAAGGAACCCATTTATTTGTAGTAAGGATTTGTTATAAAAAACTTAACTATTTTGTTAGTTTAACTTTCTCTTTTAATCAAAGTATTTTGGAGGCAGCAGTGCTTTTTCTTCAAATAAAAAATGGAAGATTTCTTTTTAAACATGATATTTGTTAAAGTTTTTAAACTATTCAATTCAGATAACTTGCTGTGATAGAGAAAGTTCTTACTTCACAATTTATTTCATATAAATCGCTGTATATAATCATATTTATATATACTTTAGTTATATAAATGAAAGTATTAAGCGGGTTTATTTAATAACATCTACATACATTTTAGAATACTTTAACCCATTTTATCCCAATTTATTTATTTTGCTCACATTTGAGAAAAATTATATTTTTTAAGGTTAATTAAACCTAAGAAAAAATATATTACAATAAAATTTTGAAAAAAAAAAAAAAAAAAAAAAAAAAAAAAAAAAATTATATATATATATATATATATATATATATATATATTCTTTATAAGAAATCTTATCCACCTTGTACGCAGGACATTGAAATAAAGAGCATGAAATTTGCACTTATATGTTTTAGTGTTCTCTTCAATAGTGAAAAGTGCTTTCCGAGTATAAAGTTTTGCTTCATCTGTATAATACTTTCTTATTTACATGATAGTTCTCCAGAAAGAATTTTCACCCGCAAAGAGAAGATAAACCACGCCCCCTAATGCAATGATTAAACAAAGATTCCAGATGGAGGAGGAGGCGAGACACATAACACGCTAGCAGAAGCTTATATATACCATTATATATTCCAGATGACAAAATATTCGCACCAAGCAAATTCTGATTTCTATATGCTATTTTCCAGCTGTCTTTTAAATAGGACAATGGGATAAAATGGGTTAATTTATAGATATTTGCTGAGATATTAAATGTCGGTGTTTCCAAATTCCTTTCATGTTAAGTTAGCTGTATATATAGTGTCACGGCTAAGCTTCGTTTGAGATTTGCTGTGTCATGGAGACGCTGCCTCGTCTTTTGTATATAGTGTCGAGAAAAAAGCTTCGTTTGAGCTTTGAAGAAGGATGCAAAATTTCTATAAGATGGGTGCATTAGTTTTTCAGAAATCGCATCCATCGCTTTCTTGAAGGGCCTCTGAAAACCAAGACCCGCAGTCTAAGTATTTCAAAAATTTTAATGAAAATTTTATGAGAGCTGAAATGTGCAAAAATATTTCTACAGTTTTCTTTTTTTCCATTTTTTTTTTTTTTTTTTTTTCTAAAATGCATCATATTTCAAAATGTGAATTCAAATACTTGAAGAAATGTTAAAGTGTGGGGGAGAAAATAAACATACTATATAAAAGAACTCTCTATCGATTAAACACCATACATAGATACTGAATAAATATAACTGTTTTTCAAATCTAAATTGAAGTGAATTCAAAAAGAATTATAGCTCCGCTTGTGGCCGAGCGGTTCTGTGCTCAAAGCTGATAGAAGAGAAGTACCGGGCTTTATCCCAGGTCGCGACTGTCGATTTAGCTGTTTGGATACTTCAGTGATTTACTCCCTGGAAACTTTCATAAATGCGAGCTAGGACTCTTTGAAAGAGTCATACGGAGGGCGTCCTTCCCTTTAGGCCCAGGACCGTAGTGTAGAGTGTAGACAACGGCCTTAACCCAAACACCATTATAAAAAAAATTATAGAACATTTTAAACATATCTTTATTTAATCTATAACCATTTTCTCTTAAAATCAAATTTATCAATTAATAAGAAACATAATAATAAAAAAAAAAATATTTAGATTTCAATTTAAAACCAAAGCGACTTTTCATGGAAATTTTCTTTTATCTTGTTTAAACAACCCATAAAAAGTCCTAGGGCGAACATCTAATGAAAACCTTTGAAAATATACATTTGCACAGCAAGAAATAGATATAAAAAATAAAGCTTCAAAACCATATTTTACGCTTTTTATTTTATTTTTTTTAACTTTCACTTTTCCTAGAAAGAATATTTCAAGAAAAAACACACATTTTTCAAGAAAAAACACACATTTATTAAAAAATAAATAAATATCTTAGATACTAATAGTTTTCGTAAGTTCCTTTTCCGAGATTTTCATGCATTGCAATTAACTTAGCAATAACAAATTGAAAGAATATAAAAAATAATTTTTACGAAATTACAAAATGATTACTAGTATTAAATACATAAAATAGAGATTTAAATCAACTTTGTTACTTTAATTAACTAATTATATTATTGCTTAAAAAACAAAAGTGGTGCTTATTTCTACAAAAACTTCAATGAATAAAATAAGTGAATTTTAATTCGTATCTTTATTTTGCAATTATATATTCTTTGAAACCCATTTTTATCTATCTCACGATTTCTTTTATATGTTTCTTCTTCTTCTTCTTTTTTTTTTTTTTTTTTTTTTTTGTCCTTTTACGTTGTCAGTTTTTTATAACTTACTTTATTGTTCTATTATGTATTTCAATTAAAATTTCTTTTTTAATTCTATAGAAAATATTTTTTAAAATCTTTTATGATTGTATGAGTATAATGTGGTGTTGACAAAATATTTGAAAAAAAAAAAAAAAAAAAAAAAAAAAAATATATATATATATATATATATATATATATATATATATATATATATATATATATATCTATTTTTAAGAGTTTCATGTCTTAATTAATGAACAGTTGATATTACACATATAATAATATTACAATGATCAAATACCAGGAAAGAAGATCTGAAATAATCAACAAATAACCACATATGAAGTGAAGAAGTTAATATGAGTTGTTTCTGAAATATTAGTAATATATAGAAAATATGAATAAAGTATAAAAAAAATAAGTCCATTACATTTACAAGACTTGTTCAAATGAAGAGTGGCTTTCAAATATGACTAGAAAATGCTGTACTTTATAATAATAAAAAAAAAATCTAAAGAAATGTTGGTTACTTTTGCTATTTTTGAATATTATAAGAGAAACTAAAATTTTTGCAAGAAATAAAAATAATAATATAGAGTTCTTTTTATTCTAAATTTTAAATATCCTGAATTCGTAACTTTTAATATTAAAACTAAAATTAGTTCTGGAATATAGCTACAAAATTCGAAAATAGAATTTATTTTAACCTTTTTCTTATTAGAAAAAAAAAAAAACTTTTCGCGAATGCTCGCTAAGTGCGATCATTTATTTAATGATGGAAGTTTAGTACGTCAGTTTTATACGTCGAAAAAAAAAAAAAAAAAATAAATAAAAATAAATAAATAAAAAAAAAATAACGTAAGAATTATACAGACACGACATTATTTCATTATTTAAAACATGAAAATCTGACATTGACAGATTTTAATTTAGTGCCAGAGGCCTACTGCTAAACTTGTTAATATCGACAAATTCTTCTTTAGTTAATTCGTGACGATCTAAATTCCATGATAAAGTTTTCATTAAATCAAACCAATGTGTTTCAGCTGCAGATACTGTAACAAATAACGTTGGAAGTCCAAACTGTCTTATAGCCGCAAAACAACCTTTTTTCTCTTTTTCCCAATGAGGGGGAGCTGTGCCTTGGGGGGGACTCATGTCAAAGGTGGGCCTTGGGGGGGACTCATGTCAAAGTTGAGCCTGGGGGGGGACTCATGTCAAAGTTGGGCCTGGGGGGGGACTCATGTCAAAGTTGGGCCTGGGGGGGACTCATGTCAAAGTTGTGCCTTGGGGGGGACTTCATTCAATAAATCCCCATTCAATAAACCGACTGAAATAGGCCCTTAGCACTATTAAGAGTGTATTATAAAAATTCGACAACGCTGTACCGACTGAAATAGGGGTACCTTGGGGGGGACTCATGCCAAAGTTGGTCCTGGGGGGAGGGGACTCATGTCAAAGTTGTGCCTTGGGGGGACTTCATTCAATAAATCCCCATTCAATAAACCGACTGAAATAGGCCTCTAGCACTAAAAATAAATAAAAAAATAAATAAAATAAATAAATATTATGATTATATAAGATCAGCACGTAGTTATTTGTCTATTTATCATTCTATATGTTGTTATCAAACTTTTTTTCTGAATATATTTTGTTAGATATCAATCAGTGCTTGTACCAGTAATCATCAATTCTATAAGGTAACTTAATTTTAATGAGTTGCATTTAAATTTGTTAATGTTTTAAAGATAAATTGACATTATACTTTATCAATCATTACAAAAATTATCTACATATTTTGTACTCCTCTTAATAGAATCTACTTTCATCCCAGGTAGCACAGTATGGTATTTTCAACGTTGAACAAACGGCAATGCATTCCGTTGAATGATCGTTTTTCCGTAACGTTAATAATCTGAAAATATGTCTCGTTGATTTCCTCATCTTTCAACGGTTGTTTTAATACATTTTACAACGTAAAAAAACCGTTGTAAAAGGGTTGTACGAAATCGCAATACTGTCGTTTTTTTTTATAACTTAAAAAAAACAGTTGTAAAATGGTTGTTCAGAATCGCAATACTGTCGTGATTTTTATATCAGTTTTCAACGTTTTTTCTTATGTCTTACAAACGTTGAAATCCAAGAAAAATTGCTAGCTCTATATATCCATTGAATTTTCGTTTCTAAAATATTGCTAATAATTTAAAAAAGAAAAAATTCATTTGTTAAAAAAGTTTTTGAACATTCTTTTAAAGAAGGGAAAAAGAAACACTCACTTCATTCCTTGAAAAATCTTGTTTAAATAAATATACAGCATCCATAATTAGACGAGAGCTCATTTATTTTTAATATTATGCTAGCTGGTAAACAAACCCAAAACCAAAGGTTATTATAACTTTGAGCTTTTAAGGAAATTACCAGCTAGCAAGTTTTTTGGAAATTACGTAAAATGTCATTTACCTTTCACTACACTTTCGATGAAAAAGTTTTAAGTTGCGTTTAATTAATTATTGTTTTACAGAAAACTTTCGTACCATTTTAACAGGAAAGCGATAACTTCATCTTCATTCACATCACATTCACTTTCAAAATGGCACGCGTCGTATCGTAAGACGCTTTTAAGGTTTGCTACAATATACTTGGCGATTTCGCGTGTAGAACGGGAGAAAGCGTACAATATAAACTCCTTCGTTAGTTACGGTTTCCGAAAGCCGAAGAACATCTACTATACTTGTTAATATAATTTGCTGAAAGCTTTATCATGTTACAAGTTCTTTCGCAGCACAGCTTCTTCTAAAACTCTAAAGAAAATTAAAACACGCACATCCTGTCAATTCACAATCGTGTATCGATATCAAGTTGAAGAGATTCAACGTCATTTGACGGAAATAATGACTTATAAAAAGTACCTATTAATTCGTTGAAAAAACATATTTTTTATTAGAATCAAAAAGGAAAACAAAAACTAATAAAACACCTATTTTGAAACGTCGAAAAAATAACAGAAAAAGTACAACCATAAAACAACGTTTGTTATAGGTTTTCTTTATTACTGAATAAATATTCGAAATTGTTCAGTGAGAATATTGCGAAATAAAAACTATTTTTCAACGGACATAAAATAACGTAACCAATTTTTCACTGTTCAGACTTATTTGCAACGCTATAACAACGTTATGTGCTACCTGGGATATTAATATATTATATATATATATATATATACACACACACACACATACATACATACAGGTAACTATTGTAAGGAATTTATGAGTTTAAAGATAAGAAAAACGTAAAAGGAGAATTGCAAACCAATGCGCAGAATTGCTGCAAAAGGAAATGCAAAATTTAAATACAGGAATAGATTATCAATGAATAAAATAAATTATCAATGAATAAAATGAAATAAAACCCCAAAAAAATTATTTCATTATATTCATTGATAATCTATTCCTATATATATATTGTTGTAAATCAAACTAAGTCCAATAGAAAAATAGAAAAATATATTTGTTATGTAGATCCCCAAGATCAATCAGATTTTACGATTGTTTACGGTCAACAGTTTTTATGTAATTCTCAGTCCTTGTAATGTGCCCTGCTTTCCCTCAAATTTTATGAGGCCATTTTTAAATACCCTGTTTATATGATTTAAATAGTGGACAGTTCAAAGTACGAACACAGTTCGGAAGTCTTACACAAATTATTAATTTAACACAATTTTGCATAAATATATCACTCATACAGAAATATATATATATATATATATATATATATATATATATATATATATATATATATATATATATAAGCAATAATATTTTTAAGTAATTATAACAATCATAAGCAATTTTAACTGTATTTACTGACAAAAATTCATCGTAATATTGTCAATTGTAAAACCAATAAAAGAAAAAGACTTTGAAAATTATACATGCACCATATACCTATATGTATGAATTTATATATGTTTCTGAATTTCTGTTCAATCCAGATAATAAGACAGAAGTATCAAATTCTATGTACGCATTCAAGCAAATACACGTGCTGTCAAAACACTGATGGCTGATGAAATATTGAGAATGGCAGCAGAACATTTGACAATTTACATGAATTATTTATGAAATCTGAGCGATATCTGCATAAGGTTTTGTAACACATATCATATATGTTACATAAGATAAGACTAGAAATTTTAAATTTACTCTGATATATTTACATTGTATATTTTGAAATATGTAATACTATATATTTTTTTAAACTTTATATGAATATTAAAAGATATTTTTATAGTATAAGGCTCTAAAATAAAATTCAAAGTTTAATTGCTTTACTTAATATTATATTTGCATACCATTTAAAACTAAATGGCATAAAGAAAAAAAAAAAAAAAAACTAATAATCGTGTAGTTTGTTGCCATCCAACAAGAATTTATGTAGTTTTGAACTAACAAGAGAACTCTGAAGTGCTAATCGCCGATTTTCTTAAACAAAATACTGGCATAAGATTTACTTATAAATAGTATCTTCCTTAAATATTAGTTGCTGAGTCCCAATAGAAAAGATAGAAAAATTATTAAAAACGAAAGCATGTCTGCAATATTTCAAAACACACACACACACACACACACACACACACACACACACACACACACACACACACACACAAAAAAAAAGCCTGTTTGGAGACTGCATTCTTGGGAATTTCATTGCAATGAAGATTAAATAGATGTAGATATTCATTCTTTTTGATAGCCAAACGAACTCTATACGCAGTCGAGCACTTGGGAATTCGGAATACATTAACAAAACCAGATAATTTACCACATTTCGACTTACTTAGTCGAAATCTTATCAGCTTATTTAAATCAGCTTATTTAATTGAAATAACATTTAACATTTCAATTAAATAAGATGTGTCAATGACAATAGACAATTTGCGCGTTTTTTGATTTTATTCTTACATAACAGAAAATGAAAACGGAAGAAAAAAAAATACATTTTCTTTATTTGAAATCTAATGACTGATATATAACAATTTTAACACAGCACTATTTACTCTATCGAGAAAACGCAGTATAATATATCGTGACGTCGTCACTCTTTATGACAACAAACGGAAGTAATCGTTGTTTACATTCGATTTCGTGCTTTGCTTTGCTTCTTGAATCAGTGAAATAGGTTTTATATGTTATAATAATGATGGATATTAAACAATCGTAGTATAAATATTCTATTGTACCATTTTGCACTGATACAACGGCTAATGCTTCTCAAAAGTTATTCTTTAGCGTTCCACAGTATCCTATTAAACGAAAACATTGGACAACCGCCATGAAAAGAAAACAATTAAAAATAATGATAATGAAAAATGGTGATAATGACATTAAATAATTATAAGATAAAAAAGAAATGCTCAAAAATCACATAAAAAATTGATAATTACGAAAGTTAAAACGAATTGCTTCTTACTAACCAGACTAACAAAATGTAAATATTGAAGCATCATAAAGTGTGACGTCAGGCAGCGTTTATAAGTCACGTGATTTTTGGTTAATGGCAGTATGAACCTTTGATGAACGAACAACTGCACAGAAAAGGAGTTGTGTGGGTCCAATATCTCATTAGAGCTAGGAATGGGAAACTGGAGACTATCTACGATTCTACCCTAAATGTCGTCCTGTTTGTTAGTTGGATTTAACGTCGAACTAGTACTGTACTATGGGTAACTGGTGACGGTTTGGGATGCATTCCTGAGGATGGTACGGAGACATCTGCAGGTGATAAATGGTTGCATTCAGCGTATGCTAGTTATTTTTAATATATACATCCGATTTGTATGCTTGGCTCGTCATATATACATATATATACACACATCTGTGAAAAGATTTACCCTGAAGATAGAAACGTAAATGCAAGCAGTCTTTGCACGGCACATTCACTCAATTCGTTAGAGCGGCGTGCTGTTAACTTCAAGGTCGGTGTTTCGATCCTGAAAGCGCCATTGTGTTTCTTTTCTTGTGTTTCTTCAGAATTTTTCATGGTGGTCTGTTTTAACTTCTCTTGATGCTCTTAAAAACCAGATTTTTCTAATTTTTTATTACTTATGTTTTAATTAAAATTTTTGAAGTTGGATTTGTCCGAAATACGCAGTTCCGAAATAATTGCAATGCCACTTATCGTCCAGTTAGCTTCTAAACTGAAATATCCGATTAAGGCGCAAATGCAAGCAGTGAAGATTCGGAATTGATATAGAGCTGGCGAGGACGATTGTGCTCAAGGCAGCGATGACTCGGAGCGAGGTTATAAGCGAATCCAATGATTTTTTTTTTTTTAATAAAGCAATTAAAAGTACAGTGATTGTTTTTTCAAAATTGCTTTAGCTATGGGGACTAGCGAAGCCTGCTTGCATCTTATATATTAACAAAGAAAATTTGTAAGAGAATATACAATATCTGTCATATGACATATGGGCTTTCATTATTTATTAATGCATTCTGATATGATAAAAAAATAATTAAAAAAATTTTTTTTGCTAAATATTTATTTTAATTCTTGTCAATAGACGTTTAGTAAGTATATAATTGGGAATTTTTAGTCAAGTAAAATACATAGTATATTTATATAGAATTTTCGCCTCAAAGATTAAGAGAATATTTAAGACACTCCCCTACATCAATATGTTTTATGAAATCATAGAGTATTTTGAAATTAACTGTTTAAAAGAAAATCTAAATATATCACCGTTCTGTTAAGAAAAATACTTTTTAGTCCAAAAAACAATATAATCACACCATTTTACTTTAC
This sequence comes from Salticus scenicus, assembly GCA_963930645.1. Taxonomy (NCBI): domain Eukaryota; kingdom Metazoa; phylum Arthropoda; class Arachnida; order Araneae; family Salticidae; genus Salticus; species Salticus scenicus. Next base: position 232,859,706 of record OZ005655.1, read on the forward strand.
ATTCTTTTACTATATATTTTATTACACTGCATCATATTTCACATATGTTTAAGACTTATTGATTATTTACTAATCCATTATTTTGGCAACTGTTTTATCTACAACTGAGTAAAATTACAACTGTTTGTTTTTATAATCTACTAGCAGGCTTCGCCCGCTTCGCTGGACTCTATTTAAAAATGAATCACTATAATTACTGAATTCTCAAAATTGCATTAATTTTTATCAAGTGAAAAAAAAAAGCGAAACAAAATCTGATTAGGAAAAATATCGCACCGGGTTCTCACTGCCTTCGGAAAAAATTCCCAAAATGCTCTAACTCTTATTTCTGTTATTTTCCCCTTTCGCCTTCCCCCCCCTACCGTCTATCCTAATAATTTCCAAATTCGAAAATATCCGCAATCGATTTGTAAATATATCAAAAACCTCAATGTACCAATTTTGAATGATCTACGTCTATTTTATTTTTTTTGCCCTCCGCCCCCCTCCCGTTCCTCCTAATAACGTTACACTTTCGGAAATATCCCCATTCGATTTGCAGGCCTCTAAAACCAATCTGTACCAATTTTGAATGGCCTAACTGCATTTCTATTTGTTTTTGCCCATAGCCCCCCCTTACCGCTCCTTCTAATAACTTTACAAATTCAAAAATATCCGCATTCGATTTTAAGTATCGAAAACCATTTGTGTACCAATTTTGAACGATCTAACTCTATTTTTATTTTTTTTGCCCCACCCCCCATCCCCTCCCCCCTTCTCGCCCCTCCTAATAAATTTACACTTTCGAAAATATCCCCATTCGACTTGCAGGCCTTTAATACCTATCTGTACCCATTTTGAATGCCCTAACTGTATTTCTATTTGTTTTTGCCCATAGCCCCCCCCCCTTCCCGCACCTCTTAATAATTTTACAAATTCGAAAATATCCGCAATCGATTTGTAAGTATCGAAAACCTCTATATACCAAATTTGAACATCTAACTCTATTTTTATTTTTTTGCCCCCCTCCCCCCTCCCCCCTTCTCTCCCCTCCTAATAACTTTACACTTTCGAAAATATCCCCATTCGACTTGCAGGCTATTGAAACCTATCTGTACCAATTTTGAAAGGCCTAACTGTATTTCTAATTGTTTTTGCCCCTGCTGCCCCTCCCCCTCTGCTGCCCCACCTGGGGGCTGAATTTTTAAAATTCCAGAAATTAATTTTTAGATATTTGTATTAGCTATATTTTATAGCAAAAATTTCACGTATATCTTTTTTTTGATTGAGATATATAGGATTATGCAAAATCGCGTTTTACGTATGTGAAATCCCGTTTTGCCCCCCCGCTCCCCCTAGGGGACCGAATTTCGAAAATTCCAGAAATTGGTAATTAGACATTTATATTAGCTATATTTTAAAGCAAAAATTTTACGAATATCCGTTTTTTTGTTTGAGATATGAAGGATTTTTTGAATTCACGTTTTGCCCCCCTCTCCCCCCTTGGGGCGAATGTTTTCAATTTTTTTTTTCCTAAACCATCCCTGACCTATAAGGAAAAAAACAAAAAAAGAATGATCGAAATCGGCCAAGCCGTTTACGATTTTATAAAGGACATAGAGACAAACATTCATTTATATATATATAGATTTATGATTAAAATTGTAAATTTTCAGCATATACAAATATTTGTTTACATGATATAACCAGTAGTAATTCAAAATGAAAATAGCAAACACAAACGAAATACATATTTTTTATTTTTTTTTTATTTTAGAAATGTTTAAATAATGTTTTCCTTTTTATTAAACTGCATTTAATATTGATGAAATTCCATCAAAAGTTTTCAGCGAAATGTAATATGTTGTATTAATATATTTATATTCTCAATTTTTCGTGAATAATTATACTATTAGCGGAAACAAGTCTTTCATGCCCCTAAATTTAATTACATTTTGTTTCATGTAAAATATTTTATCTTATTAAGAAATTTTAATTAATAAGCGAGGTATTGTCCTGTGAATTCACTGTTCTCTATAGCACAAATTATAAAATATAAATAATAACATTTATCAACTTAGATTTTTTTTTGTGTGTGTGTGGTTGGATGGGGTTGATTAAAACACAATACTTCGAATTTGACGCTCCTCTTTCATTATACAAACGATTTTTTTTTTTGGTAAATACCTTGTGGGAAGGAAAAAAAAAAAAAAAAAAAAAAAAAAAACCCGCTTTATTCTGCTTAATATATTATTTTAGGATTCGTATGCATATTAAATTTGTATTTTATTAAAACATTATAATTTTACATGCTTATTGTTTTATCACATACTCAAGAATAAAAATGTGGTTGGGAGTTTCAAATTCTATACAATGATTAAAATTTTAATCCTGTGATTAGTAGATTAAATTTAACTTTCTTAAAACTTGAAATTGCAAGTCTTCAAACTTGAAGTTTTACTTATGCGCGTAATTCGTATACTTTTGAATTATTATACAATGTATTTCTATTCTTGCATTTTTATTTTAAAGATAAGGCCATATATTTATTTATTTACTATTTTTTTTTTTTTTCAGGACATGTATTATTTAATAGAACCAAGGTATTCCTGGAATAAATATTGCACTAAAACTTTACAAAAAGATCTGTGAATTAGTAATTTGGTCATCGATTCATTTAAAGAAATTTATAAGTTTTTATTTTTCAATCTTTATCGCGCTGTTGCGTGTGCGTCCTGTCTGCTGGCACTTCTATAAAAAATGACGTTGGGAGGAGATACAACTAAAAAAGAATGGCATTAACTTCTTATCAGCTCCCCCCCCCCCCCCCATCCTTCCCCAAGAACAAGCTTATGCTAAGCGCATTATCCTACTACGGAATAAAATATTCCCATAATTTTACAACTTGCAACCATAAACGAACAGTGTATTTTCTTTCTTGATTTCACGAATATATATAAGTTGTAAAATAGTCTACAAACATGAAAATTGATTAATCATGTTTCTTTTTCTTTCTTTCTTTCTTTTTTTTTTTTAATTAAAAAAGGAGAAGAGATCTTTGTTCAAACTTTCAAAGGAAATATTATTTTCAATATAATTTGTCAATAGAAATCTATATTATTAGCTTTAGGGAATTTATTTTCTCAAAGCAAGATTATTTTACTTGCATGAATAATTAACATGTCAATAGAAATTAATTCCTTAACTTTGCTATGGAACAGCAATTAATAAATTTATTATTTTCCTTTTCAATAATAATGCTATTGGACTGTTTTACGAATGTTTTATTTAAAACTATACAGGTCAGCGATGGGGAAAAAAAATACAAGGGAAGTTATAGCTGAACTTTACGGTATTTTTTGGTGCTGATTTAAAAAAGAATGACGACAAATTTCTATCACGTTACGTTTTGTTGAAAAATTCAATTTTACTTGGAGTTTTATTAACTTTTACCATAAAAAAAGGCCGAAAAAAAAATGGCTGAAAAGAAAAAATCTTGAATTAGGCACCAAGAATATGATTTAGAACAACTTAGTTGAGCCGAAAAAAAAAGGTATTGTTACTCCCCTCTTCATATAAAATTAAGTGTAATGAAACGGATTGTCAAAGCTGTTCCAAAGCATGGTGATTGTTTCTAATACCTGTGCAAAAAGTTTCCAGGTTTATCCGAATCCAAGTTGAAAGATGAAATCTTTGTTGGTCCAGATATCTGCAAGCTTATGAAGGATAAAGAATTTGAAACTGGAATGACAACGAAATAAAAAGACGCTTGGGTTGCCTTCAAAGATGTCGTCAGTTAATTTCTGGGTGATTACAAGGATCCTGACTATAAAACAAATGTAATGAATATGTTGGACAAATTTCAAGCGCTGGGTTATTTCATGAATGTCAAAATACATTTCCTTTGCTCTTTGCTCATATGTGGACTTATCCTCGAAAATTTAGGATCAATCAGCGATTAATAGGGTGAGAGGGTTCACCAAGACATTAAAAAGATAGAGAGCGCAAATATCAAGGAAGGTGCGACAAGAACAACTCGCAGTCTACTGCTGGGTGTTAACGCGAGATAGGTCTGAGACTGAAAATAAAAGTAGTCGCCAAAAGGAAGTTTCAAAGGAAAAAGAGTACGTACTTGCAGTAGGTGATCCAAATTATTAGAAATTATTTTTATTTTGAAATTTTTTCAATTTTCTAAAAAAAATACTCAACGGGATGATCTGAAACTTCAGACATGCAAAGAACATTTAAAAACTCATTTTTTTCCACTATCGATTTAGTCCATAGTGAAATTAGGGGACCAACCAGAAATTCAAGAACAGCGCAAATACTTTGGATCACCCTGTGTCATAAAAATATACAAATAACTTGTAACTTTAACACATTGTTGCACATACTATGAACAATATTTCTATGTTTTGTTTCGAGAATTGCAATGTTATTTAGGAAGATATAAATATTTTTTGGCAAGTTTTTTACTTATAACTAGAATATGATCTATAAAATTTTACAGAACTTGCAGAAAAATTGACAAAACATTAGAGAAGCATTATTCTGAAATATAAAATTCACACACGTAATGAAATATTTGCTGAGATATGAGAATTTATAGTAAATATTTTTTTACTGCGCATGCTCGAAAGATAGATATTTTTTTTTTTTATTGCATAGGTTGAAAGCTGGATATATTGGGTCACATTTGTCAAACGCCCATTTGAATAGAGTAAAAATTAAGCAAATTGTCGGCAAAAGAACAAGCTAGATTTTAAGTATTTTCCAGAGTTGAAATTTCCATAAGGGGTTTTTTCCATACCTCGTAATTAATTTGATGATCCAATTATATCAACCACGTTGCAAAAGTTCTTTATTGTGAAAAACCACTTATAAACTCACAAATCTGAGAAAATAAATAAAATTATGTTGGAGTTACAAACCTTTAAGGGTTTTTCACAGAAAAGAACTTTTGAACGCGATTGAAATAATTGGATCCCCAAATTAATTAAGCGGCATGGGAAAAATTCCTTATAAAATTTCAACTCTGGAAGAGATCAAGGAGCTTCTTTCATAATTAGAAATATAACTAAAAAGTAATAATTTAAACATACCAGTTAAACCCAACCCCAACATTTATCAAATTACCAGTAGTGATAAAACACTCCGTTCTTCCTCTAGAAACAGCATGTGTATAAAAATTTTCATTTAACTACCCCCAACAACAAAATAAAGGATGCTGCACATTGGATTATCAAAACGAAAGAGAAACACCAGGCTTAAAGAACACATGAATGGCATAAAATATGGAAAAATCACCACTGCGTTAACCAAAGCCCACCAAAGCAGCGACATAGGCATAAAATTCAACGAAACAACGGAAATCGCAAATCACAATAACCCCAAATACGCTTTCCTTTGTGAAACAATAGAGATAATTAGTAATAGTAATTCATGTGATGGCCACAAATCTAAGGCTGGATTAGACAGATTACGGCGTCATCGTCTGGAAGAAAGATTGAGAAGTAAGGAAAGACAACATCACTCATAAAAGAATCGTGAATCAGTAAAATTGCTATTGAAACGAAACCAAGATTAAATTAAAGAGCATAGTCGAAAACAGAAGGTAGAGTGCAAATTTGCTGTAACAACTCCCACGTGGGCGAGATATGACCCCCAAATAGTTTTTAGGTATTTCTAGTATTAGGTAAAAAATGTCCCTGTAAAGTGCTAGATTAGCCAAAACGTATACAGATCGTGAATTTGTGACCTATAATATGTGTATATTTCTAGTACTATTCACCAAAATCTATGCAGTTCAGGCAACTATTACCAATAATATGTGTATAAATTGTTTGCTCAGTTTAATAAAGCGTTTAGACGCTATCGCACTTTTTAAAATTTGGTCCCATAGGGCCATAATGATAAAGAATTTTTCTTTGTGTCCCTATAAAAACTATAAGTGCCAATCTATACAGATTGAGTAACTATGACCTGTAATATGTGTATATATTTTTTTTTCAATTGAGTAAGGCGTTTAGATGCCATCGCATTTAAGATTTTGGTCCCATAGGCCATAATGATAAAGACTTTTTCTTTGCGTCCCTGTAAAAAAAAAAAAAAAACTGTAAGTGCTAGATTCATCAAAATCAATAGAGTTCGTGCTACAGCGACTTGCAAGTTGCAACATGCATACCAACTTACAGCTCATTCGAGCAAAGCGTTTAAACGCTAGCGTGTTTACTCACACACACACACACACGTACATCATCGTAAAAATAGTGAAAACGGACTCAGGGAACCTCAAAACGTATAAAAACACAAAAATCTCGAATTCGAATTTTTGAGATGATTACAATACTTTCTTTACATAAGTATGTTTGGAAAGTAAAAATTAAAATACAAAACACACTTTTCGATCTCAGGACCTCCGTATCACTGTACCACCAGTTCTGTTTTGTTGGTTTTTATAGAAATAACAAACTATTAGGGGACTATATCTCGCCCCCATAAGGGTTGTTGCGGCAAATTTGTACTCTACCCTATGTTTTCGACCATGCTCTTTAATTTAAGATTGGTTTGGTTTCAATAGCAATTTTACTGATTCATACTTCCCTTGTTAGCGTAGCCGACCGTGTGGAGATTGCTGGCAACTCGGGGGATTCCCCAGCGAAAGCGGCTGCATTGCCTTCGTAATCTATGGAGCTTTTCAAGTTAAGTTTAAACTATAAGTGTTTTTGTAAATTTTCAATAGTTCAATTTCGCAGACCTGAGTTATCGATGTAAGTGAAGTTTACTCAACTATAATTACATTGTAAGCGGCATATATCTTAAAATAAATTCATTTTTATCTTATCAATTGCTATATTAAATTATTTATAATTTAGTTTAGAAACAAGAGAACTCATTTCTTGCCATTTATCCATGAGAGGCAGCAAGATTCTAAATGAAGTAATACACATGAAATTTTTTAATATTTTTCACTAGCAACAAAAAATGTTAAACTAAATAAAGAAATTAGTTATATTGAATGAATTTATTAGATTTTTTTTTTTTTTCAGCAATAAACAGAAAACAGTCAAATATTCTAGAGTGCTTTATTTATAATTACAGAAACACGTTTTTATTATAAAAACAAAATCTTATTATATTTAAAAAAGATTATTCACATTCGGATATTATTTCCGCAGAAGGCTATCAGGAACAGGTACATAATTATATTTGTAAGCATTTATTACGTTTTACGTACATCTACATTCTTAAATGGTTTATGTAACTGCTAACTGCTACATTGAAACAACATAATGAGTGCATATATAACATACGTTTATGGCATTTATCACAAATTAGGTGAATTACTTCATCGATAATGGTAAAGTATGCAGGAAGTATTTCCATTTCTGCCACAGATGCATATCCTGCATTTACTTTTCAGATGAAACATAATAATTAACTTAGGGAAATTTCATAACAACATTAGTTTGTTAATAGTTGCATGAACACGAAATCACAAAATTTTGATAAATGGATATGGAATGAGTGATAATAAATACTTTCATTTTAAAGCGTAATATATTACATTATATGTAATATTGATATATTTTTTAAAATAACATGTTCCTATATATCCGTTAATTTTTGCAATATTAAAACCTAACTAATTATCATATACTTTTAATTTAGTTTTAGGCAAATGAGTAATATTAAAATAAGAAATTAAGTGTATGTAAATATATTAAAATACTTTTTCTTTATTTTGAGGAAAGAAATAAAAGAAAAAAGAAACAAATTTTTGCAGAAAATTTAAACACATTTTTTTTTCGATGAGGAGGGTATTTTCTCCGGAGGGGTGTAAATTTTCAATATGGGTATCTTCTAAAAGAACTCGTCAATTCCTTTAAAATAATTGGTTGCATCATAATTCTGTGATAATTTGAAATAAATTTATCGATTTTTTCATTTTTAATTTAAACAAATAAATAAACGTATTTTTATCCTCTGTATAGTATAAAATTGATAGATTTTAGTGTCTATACTTCTCCGTGATGCAAATTTTCTTCAACACAGAGGTCTGCATCAAACTCATCATGAAAAATAAATTTAATAAACAATAATTCTAATAAGCAATTTTTATAAGAAAACATAGAAGAAAGATCCATGGCGTCACAAAATATTAGTTTCATTTCGATCTATGGTTATAGATGCTATAGGAATCGGTTTTTATTATATATATAAAGGGTTATAATAGTGTCTTGTTACTGTTTATGACTGCCATTTTCCCCGATCTTCATCTTTATCATAATTAATTTGTATACATTACCTCAAACCACTAATCTTTAAAATATCATTAAGATGATAAAACATAAATAATATTTACATCCCCCCCCAGACCTTTATCCTTTTAAGACATCTATGTACCAATGGTATGTTGATGTACCACCTTATAAAATCATGATTAATTACTATGATGAAAAAACCATGCAGCTTTAATTATTTATATTTTTCGAAATTTCTTTTAGTTAACTGGAAACATGTGCTTGAAATACATTTTCTTTTCTTTCGTTCCTTCTTTAATTTGGGATATAAACAAAATATGTAAACAGGAAAAATAGAATAAATAAAATAAAGGCAGATTAGTACCAAAATTTTTATTATTATTCTTTTAGTTTACTAAAAAGTATTTTAAAATATTTCTTATATGAAAAATAGTAAGCTACATCTTTAAGGAAACAAAAACAACAACAAAAAAAAAAAAAAAACCTAATAATGAATTATACGAAATTCTTAAACAATTTCACCATATAAATAATTTTTGCTATTTTTGTGCATAATAAATTTAAATTGGTTTTTATTAAATTATATGTATTTAAAAATAAAATAATTTTAAAAATCTGCGAAAAATTGGAATAAAAAATTAGAAATATGATTAAAGTTAAAAAATCAGCATAATTTTAATTTGTCATATTTCATATTTTATTCATTTAAATTAATTTTAACATTTTGAAATTCAATTATTTTTAAAGTATTCAACAAAAATAGTAATTAAAAAAAATCTCGGAAAGAAACAGAATTTGAGATTTTGATGTTTCTATACGTTTCGAGGTGCCCTGAGTCCGTTTTCACTATTTTTGCGATGATGTATGTGTGTGTGTGTATATATGTGTGTATGTCTGAATCAGCACGCTAGCGTCTAAACGTTTTGTTCGAATAAGCTGAAAGTTGGTATGTATATTGTAAGTTACCATAGTACGAACCCTATTGATTTTGGTGAATCTAGCACTTATAGTTTTTTTTACAGGGACACAAAGAAAAATTCTTTATCATTATGGCTTATGGGACCAAATTCTTAAAAGTGTGATAGCGTGTAAACGCCTTATTCAATTGAGCTGAAAATTTATATGAATATTATAAATCACTGTTGCACTAACTATAAGTATTTTGGTGAATCTAGCATTTATAGGTTTTTGCAGGGACATCTTTATAATTATGATCTATGGGCTCAAAGATCAGTAGCGTTAAATAAGACATCGTGTAATATATGGAGAAAAATACTCAAACACTCTATTATGGTTTTCTCTTTTTTGTTTGTTTAACAACTCCTCTTTCTTTACTTTATCTACAAAACTGTTAATTACTCAATGTTCGGAAAGTCGAGTGAAGTCACTCCAGATTTTTTTAGCAACGACATTTAATCTAATATTACATATATCTTGTATTATTTTTGAGATATACCATGCAATCCAAAAGTCACAGGAAAAAGAAATATATTATTGAAAAAGTATTGACCATAGTATTATGCGGTTTATACTGAAATGTACAGAAAGACAACACTTTTTTTTCTTTTTAAGCAACAAAATATTGACAGGGTGGTTACTAGTCAGAGACAGTCAGGGAATCATGGAAAAGTCAAGGAATTTAAGTGATTCTGGAAAAGTCGTGGAATACTACTCTGGGAATTTAGGCAAATTTTGCGGAAATAAACCATTTATGAAAGATCATTACTGTAAATTGCTAAATTATTTGTTAAATTTGTAAAATTAAAAAAAAAAAAAAAAAAAAAAAAAAGAAAGAAACAGCGTAAGTCAGGGAAAAGGGTAAAAAATAGACATGGAAAAGTCAGGGAACTTGGAAAAGTTTTAATGCTAGTCACCTTGATTTATTGCCAAATTAATTTTTCTTCATCAAGTGGCGTTTTGATAGTAAGATTCCTGTTTTACAGTTTCGCAGTAACATTCAACAACGCAACTGAGACTATAAATGTTCACTGTGATGACGGACATTCATGAGAATGGCTGTCAGATGTTGCGCATTAGGAATTATCTTAATAAAAAATTAACTAACAATGATTTCTCTATACATGATTTTCATTTCACTATATACTTGATTTACATTCTATAATAATATCATGATTTTCCTTTTAGAACGATTAACAACAGTATTAATAAATAATTGCTTAAATATTTTCTAACACCTGAAATCTTATGCAACATGCCAAAGTCAGATTAATCAGTATTCGCAATATGGCGCCATTTGAGAAGGCGGGTCTGTTTAAATATAAGAGAATACTGCGAATACAGAGCCATCTGTTGGTTAAAAAATACAACTAATTCCTTTATTCTTATACACTCATGTTTGTGAAAATTGCAACACCATGAAGAAATTATGCAAATTGAACCAAACTTACAAGAAATGTATTGTGAGGTAAGGTATACAAATGATTAGAATTGAAAGCGATTGTGCATGCGTGGAACGAGAACCGAATCCTTATCAGTCGCGTGTTCCAGGTATATAAAGAACTGTAAAGGCGCGTTGAAATCTGCTTAACGTCCTGTGTCTGCGGTAAAACTTTAATTGGTGGTCAATATGCCTCGTCAAAAGCGGAGGGTGCCATACCAACGACTAACGGAGTTCGTACGAGGCCGCATCATTGGTATGTGACAGAGTGGATATTCGTAACGAGAAATCGCAGCCCGCGCGCAGTGTACTGTAATGCCACAACAGTGATGCGTGTTTGGAAGAAATGGACAAAGGAGAATCAAACAAGCCAAAAACCTGGCAGTGGGGCACGCAATAGAACAGCGGGATGAGACGACAGACACCTCATCCGCATGACTGTGACGGACCGCACAGCGTCTTTGCAAGCACGTAACAAATATCAAAATCTCGCAGCAGTTGTTTCAGGTAAAAAAAGAAATAGCGCAGTCTTTCACCAAGTGAGAAAACTAGGCATGATTCCAACACCAAAACAGCAAGGTACACTCATGCCGGCTAAGAAATTTAAAGTGACACAAGGCTTCTTTTGAACATTTTTTGTTAAATTTCCGAGTAGTGCTGCTATCTATCGGACAGAGAACTAATAAATGTTTAAAAATCGATTAAAATAAAGAAGTAATATTGAAAAATTGTTGCATAGAAGTGTTAAATACTTATTTTTAGAGTGAAAGTAATGAACGTTAAAGATTTTAAAAGAAAAGACATGAAATATCATAAAACGTATGAGGAATCGCTTTTTCGTTTTAGATAGCTCTTATTTTCTTTTTACTTTCTTAAGCTAGTTCAAATTATATGACTTTGGATTAATTTGAAGAAACAAAAACATATAGATAGTGAATACTATTATTATTTTTTGCATTATTACTTTAAATATAAAATTTAAAAAAATTACTCTTAGAATTTTTTTTCACTTTTTAGAAGTTAATTGTGATATTTTAAGTTCGCTTATTTTTTACCTTTAAATAAATAAATAATTAAAAAAAAATCTAATATTTTAATTAAAGCGTTAAATATAAATGATCTTTTCAAAAGCTACTAAAATTATTTAAATCTTGATTCAAGAGAGAAAAAAAAATGCATAAAACATTAAATAAATAATAAAAGTGAAAAACCTCTACGTTCTTTTATGTTCTGTAAATCTAATTAAAACATTTTAAAAGCGAAACTTTATTAATATTAATAAAACCGATTTTCTTCTTATTAAAAGGAGGCGGTTGCGGAAAAAAGTAATAGCTTTTTTATATTCAAAGAATACAAGCTTATTAGGTTAAACACAGCATATAGTTGTAAATAGTGTTTGTATAAATATAAATGGAAATTGAAAGCAAAAATTTCTTTTTAATCTAAAAAAAAAAAAAAAAAAAAAAAAAAAAAAAAAAATGTTAAATAACAAAATACTTTTAAAGGTAGTTTCTTTTCGCGTGGGTTATTTTCTACAGGATTTTATTAAATATAGCTAGTTTTTAAATTTGTAACAAACGTAAAATCAACTTAAAATTATCATAATTGCTCCTATTTTTAAGCGTTTTAGACATTAATTTTTAATTAAAACCTTCTTAAAAAGTAATGTGTTAATTTTTTTTTATGCATTCCAGAAAATATGCATAAATCTAAAGCAAATTTTTAATGCAAACCTAATTATTTAATTACATTTATAATTTATATATCAAATTATTTTCTTCCAAATCTAACATAGAAGAATAAATATTATTTATTTACGGAATTTTCAGTCTCATGTATGTATGTATGTATGTATGTAAATTGGATAATCCAAGAAAGTAAAAAAAAAAAAAAAAAAAAAAAAAAAAAAAAAATGCGTATCTGTACTTTGAAAATACAAGGAAAAGCAAATTTGTAACTGAACCTCTTTAAAATAAATAAGTTAAAACCTCAAACTAGATATTGCAGAAAAAAAGAAATATTTTAATATATTTTAGTTTTTCCTTTAAAACATAATATACAAGAGTTACAGTTAAACTTTAACTGTACACGACCACCTATAGGCAAAACAGTTTCATTGATTACCACTAAAACTGATTGTTCACGTTTCAGAAAATCCAAAAAGTCCACCAGATAGCGCTTTTAATATTTAAAAAAAAAAAAAAAAAAAAAAAAAAAAAAAACAACTCCATCTAACTAATAGAAAGGTATGAAAGGATCAAAACCGATTTAGCATATGTTCAAATTTTTTAACATTTTGAGTTATTACTTTTATTTTCCCTATGCAAGTCACCAGTTAATGGGCATTTTCATAAAACTTATTTAATAAAACCTTTTCAATTTTATGACACAGTTAAAATGTGCTTCTGACTTCGGTTTGCCTGTCTGGTAGTATGTCATTCTATCTGTGTGTTTGTCTACTATCAAAGAAGTTTCTGTAAAGTATATTGTAACACCTTTGTACTGACCAGTGGCGCACACAAGTGGGGGGGGGGGTGTCCGGACCACCCTCATCGCCATTGATTTGTTTTTCGATTGATTATAATCCTATATACATAGTACGTAAAATAATTCCAAACAAAGGTAACAATAATTTCAATTCCAATAAATAAAAAAATAAAATTTCTTTTCCCTTTTTCTTCCCCTTCAAAACCGAACTGTATGCGAACATAAAACACTCTCTTATTATAAGAAATGAACTATTCATTAAGCTTCGTATAGCTCTGTAGTGTATTCTTGAGGGAATCAATGATCTTTCCTCCCTATTCTGCTAACAGACAAAGTCAAAAGTTGAGTCATGTCACTACGTACACCGGTAAGCCCACGTGACAACAAAGTCAAAAATTTCTTTCATTACTTGTATTTCATGATTCTACATGACTATGGAACGCGCATATTCTGCCATTTGATTTTTAAGTTGTACAAATATGATTTTTAAATTATACTGTGAAAATAAGTGATCAAAATCGTAAAAGAAAACAAATCACTATTTTAAGAAAAAAGTACGCAAAGATGAAAAACAAAATATTCTGGAAGTGAAAGAAGATTCTCGGTCTACCGCAAACGGTTTGCTTCAGCCTGAAAAGGTATTGGATAATGATGTACAAGAGAAAAATGGAAGTAAGTGAAAATTTAAGCCATTTAAGTTATCCGAGTTGCAGCCAAAATAATGAAAATAATATTTAAACTCAAGTTTCAAATATTACAGTACCTGATTTTGATAGGGCGAATTACATTAAGATTAAAGGACCCGTACCAGATCTTGAGGCAATTGATATTTTAAGCAGTATATGGTACCCCTATAAGAATAATACTTTTCCGATTACACCTGTAAAGTCAAAAAATTTGAAATTTCAAATGCAGTGGTTGTCATATTCTCAAAAAAATGGATGGTGCTTTCTGCAAATATTGTGTTCTATTTTCGACGAAAGAAGTAGGTGCCCACAAAAATCAAAACACTGGAAAATTAGTATCAGAACCTTTAAAAAAGTGGATCCCCACTGTAGAATATTTTTAAAACCACGATTCATTAAATACCACCAAAAATGTCTCGAAATTCACTCAAATTTGAAAAAAATTAGTGATAATCGAGGAAATCAAAAGAATATGTTTGGCGGCGTATTGGAGTATGATACGAGAATGATGGACTTTCGACACTTGACATCATGAATATGATATCCTCTGGGTAGTTTAAGGATATCAGTAGGAATCCAGAGGATATTTACATTCTTCCTATATAACTACATGACATGCGTGAAATTTTGACATCCAAAAGACATCCCCAAAATGGAAAAAAAAAAAATATTTTTTGTTATCTAGAGATTAAGAGGTTATTCTGAAAATGACATAATATGGATTTTTTTTAAAGATGTCATTGTGTTGTCTGAGTAGAAGTTTGAGATTTTCTACAAATAGGGGAAAGTTGTCCAAAACGGGGACGCTAACATATCTCTGTCCGCAAAAAAAAAAAAAAAACCTATAAATAAAGAAAATTCGGCAAAGCACTTTCTGATTAGAGCATGTCTTAGACTATCAAATAGCAAAGTTATAAAAAAAAAATATCATTAGTATAGGCTGAAAAATGTACAAAGTCCAAGATTTGGACAACCGGTTGGGTAAAATGGGTTACTCATAAGAAATAGCGTAAATTCAATAAGTCCTAATGCGAATTAGGACTTAATAAACCTCCTTATAAGAAAAAACTTGGATTACAAAGAAAAATTGAAGTTAATGCAAAATCAAAATGCAGATAAAGTATTTTGTTACCTTTTTCAACAGTTACTAGCATGACACAAAAAATAATCAAACACAAAAGTCATATGTGAAATCGATATCGTTTTCTTCAACACTTGAATAGGCTTCATGTGCCCAACCTCGACAGCTGCTACATTGAATCCACACATCTTTGTCTTTCGAGTCAACGTAAAGTTCATTACAAAAAATGCAAGCGTCCTCGATATTCTGTTCCTCCTCAGATAACAACATTGGGTCTTGAAATTTTTTTATTTTCTTCTCTTTTTTAGCTTTAGGTTCGGTGGGTTTCTTGACCAATTTCCTTTTCGGTTTATTCTGCTTTGCATTTTTCTCCTGTTCCACAGCTTCCAATTCTGCTTTGTAATGTGATGAAGTGAGTATGACAGTTTTACCTCTCCTCTTGTCATTCACTCTTTTTTGCAAACGTTCAGTTTCTTGTGGTAGGTGCATTGTTATTTTAGACGAAGTGTTAAAAGCTGAACATTTCTGGGGTTAGACGACCCCGTTTTGGACTACCGTCAATGTCCCCGTTTGAGTCGACCATGACGTGTGCTAAAAACGTGGCGTCTCTTCGCACACGTGTCAGACAAAACTATAAAGCAATATGTGAAAATGTAAATTAAATCTAGACGAATCCATAACGTACTTACCAAAATCGAACATTCAAAGGTCACTTTATAAGATACAATACAGTGTACGGCCACAATCGAAATGAAAATTGCAAAAATTTGAAAACTTTGTAAAAAATAACAGATCCGGCAAAATATGTCAACAACTAGATTCAAACTTGCGTGTAGTCGAATTAGAATTATCATAGACTATTGGATTGAAAGAGGACAGCACTAATCAACAAGAAACTGAACATTCCCATTTGACCCGCCGTCCCCGTTTTAGACAACTCTCCCCTATTTGCGGTGTAAATATGCAAAACCTGTTACAGCATTGTGTGGAGAATGTTTTAATCGTATGGAAGTGGTCCCCTGGAAACGGTTAAGGATAAAAAAAAAAATGCCATACAATATTTGGAAATATTGGCAGTCACGTGCAATGACTTCTTTTTACTCCGAAGGTGAGACGGATACTTCATGGACAACAATGCAACTATACAACGTGCTAGAGTCGTTTGAGATTGGTTGAATGAGCATTACTCCGATTTCCAATAGGTTTACTGGCCGCCTAAAAACTCGTATCTTAATATAATAGAAAATGTTTAAGACATGGTAGAAAGGCGCATTAGATAACAATCTCCTCTCTCATACAATTTAAGGATCTTAAAATTCTGTGTAGCCAATGTACGGCAATCTGATCCAATCAAAGCTAGACGTAAATGCATTCCAGAAGTTTGTGAGTTTGTGTGGCGCAGCATGTCCTAATGTGGACATTGCGCCAAAAAAGGCATTCAACCAACCAACCAACCAAAAGTTTGTGGATTCGATGAATTCACGAATGCAGGTTATCAGTGCTGAATGAGGACCGATGTGTAAAAAGAGGTCCAATAAAGTATTAATCTGAGGTTTTTACTTCATTGGCTAGTGTGTGTATAATATTCAAATTTACTATGGCATTTTCTCCCTTAAAAATGAATAAAAAGCTCAACTGGTTTGCTTAGAGGTTATCACAAAATATTTTGGATGCATTACAGCTATTACAGCTATTTTTAAACATCTTTTAATATCTTAATACTATACAGAAGTTAGAAAAATATAATTAGCAAAGGAAAATCTAAAAACACGCGACATAGGACTGAAAAATTTTACAATGATCATTTAATTATTATATTATATTTTCGTTACTAAATGGTATTCGGAGAAATCAAATCATTAACCATGATTGCCAATGTCCAATTCTATAACTGGAGATTGATTTTCTGCTTGCTACATTTTGTTTATAGAGCACAGACAAACTTATTTTTTTCTGATACTTAAATAGCGTTTATCACGTCATAAATCATGTAGATCGATCTAAAATAGAAAGCGAAAAATATTTACAAGTATAGTCCTTATGTATATATTGTTTGTTTTCGTTAGCTGTGACCCTGCTCACCTATGCGCATGCGTGAGGTCTGCATTGATTTTGTTAAAATAGGGTAGAAGCGTAGAAGATGAGAGAATGTTTACATTTTACGAGTGAGAGATAAGTTGCGGTTTCTTTTTTCTTTTTTTTTTCTTTTCAGGACATTATTGAATTTTGAGGCGATACTTCTTCGTTATATTCGTATAAAGGCAAAATGCTGATTTTTCCCCCTTGTAATTTTTAAATAAGTGTAGAAGATCAGTTTTATTCTTCGATGCAAAATAAAATCCGTAAACTTAAAAGTAAATGCCTGTTTTCTTTCTTCTTCTTCTTTTTTTTTTTTTTCAGTTAAAATTATTTTTATTTGCTTACTTGATCTCTAAATTCGTACTATATCTGTCATACCTGAACACTTGTTTCATGCACTGATTATAGTAGTAAATTAATTAAAAATGACTTAAATTAGGTAAAATTTACATAATTCATTAATAAAAGAAGAGAAAAAGAACAACGTTTACAGTAGACTTTACCTGTAGTAAAAGTAATATATTTTTTCTTTTAAATTATACTGCTAAAATAAAAATACCATATTTTTGGATCTCTATTTTACAGAAATTTACAGAAAATCGTATTTAAATCAAATCATTAGATTTTTTTATCATGATTATTTTACACCTTTTATTTTTCGCGCATATTGTCATATAAATTACATTAAATAAAATATTGTTAATTAAAATTTACCTTTAAATATCATCGTCTTCATAAAAAGAAAACGAACACGTGTAGAACGAAAAGCGCATTTGGCTAAGTGCCCATCTCATTCAACGCATCACCCCTTTTCCGAGTAGGATCGTTCCGCGAGAGGTAGACATGGTTTACGAAAACGGACAGTACAAGAAAATAATAATGATAATTGGATATCTCCAAAACATTTTAACACGGCTTCAAATATTTCAAAACCGTAATATTATCAAATCATTAACAGTACTTACAGTAAACAGTGCCAATATATTAGTATTGAAATGTAATGAACAAAAAATTTGAAAGGAAGTATTATAAATTAAAAAAGAAACTTGTGATAACAAGTTTCAGCCTACATAAATGAAATGAATCGTTCATCAGGCTAAAAAAAAAAGTAAACACGGATGAGTATGAAAGCGGCGAAGTACAAAAATTAAACAACCGACAAATAGAAAATAAATAAATAACAAAAATCTTGATAAATACAGTATCGGGCAGTTTTTAGACGATATACTTTTCTGTCGTATTTTTTTTTTTTTTTTTGGTAAGCAAAATTTCCTAACGATGTAAATTATTAATTTGCCTCCCTTTTAAAACTCAACAAAATATAACATTAGAACAACAGAGACATATACATGAATTAAAAGTAATTCAGAAATTCGCTAAAGTACTTAAAGTTTAGAAACGATTAAGTTTTCTTAACTTTTATTGAAATTAAACGCGTCTTAACGTAACGAAATACAAGAATATTTAGTTATATATCCTTTTACTTTGAGGATTGCGGCACAAAATCCTGGCAGAAAAATAACGAGGCTTTCAAAGATGGACCCGAAGAGTTTTCCCATTCCGATTGGAAATCCTGAAGGAATTCTGCCTTTGAAGAATGGAATAAAAATCGGGTCACGAAAGCAATGCATTCCCATAGGTGTTCAATTGGATTAAGGTTAGGTGATTGACTTCGCCAGTTCAAAATTTTAATTTTCTTAGTTCTAAATTAATTTGTCACCGTTTTGCAGGTGTGCTTAGGATCATTATCCTTCTGTAACATCCATCCACGAGGCTTTTTATGAGCATAAGGCAGCATGTGTTTTTAAAATGTTTTTTATAAACATTTTGATCCATAACCCCGTTGATGAGCACGAGGGGAACGACGCCATCGCACTTGAAAGCTAAGGACAGATTAATCAAATATTGGAAGAAAGTTCTATGGAGCGTGGAATCCAAACTCAATTTGTTTGGAAGTGACGTCGACGTTATATACGTTATCCAAAAGGCACCAGAATGGATACCCGGTATCAAGACCCATCAGTTAAGCACATAAACTTATAAGTAATGAACTCTTTCGTTTGATCTTAAAAACAGCAAATTTATTCTTATACCCACACTGATGATAAGAAAACGGTCGTATACGATATGTATGACAGGATCCTTCCAGCAGACACAAAAATATCACACTGATACAAAAAATTGTCTTTTATCTGATAGCAGAGGTATCACATTGATGCCAGTAAATTGTAACATTCTTGTGAACAAAAGTGTCCGAAAAAAAGATACCTTTATCGATACGCAAATGGGTTGTTGATATGGTATTAGAAATCGGACACAGAAATAAACTTCGTCAATACATTTGATACAAATACGATTGAAATCTGTACGAATTACGATACTTCTGGCATGTAAACGTTATAAAAGAAAGTAATGAATTTGTTTTTAGTGGTTTCTGACAGTTAATATTTTGAAAATAATTTTCGGTGCATATATAATAATTATCAAAACTGTGCTATCTACCAACATTCATACGTAATTTTAATTAAAACACCCCCATTAATTGGGAGAGTGGACGTTATTTTTCTTGGTGATAACAAGTCGCAAAGAAATTAGAGAACTTTTGTACGACTGTAAATTAACAATTTCCTTACAATACAAACACGATTATTTATAAATATTTAGTGGTGGCTGTGAAGAAAACCAAACAATAACAATGATACTACAATGTTGTTAAAATTTAGATTCCTTAAATCTGGTTTAAAAAGTAATATCTCTGATATCAAAATAATATCTTGAATTTTATACATTATTAACGCCAAATAAAATTATCAGGTTTCGAATATCTGTCAGATAACAACTTTGATACATCAGTACAAATATCATATTTTTGGTATCGTAGAAACACAGCGTGTGTGATATAACTATTTTTCCCGAAAAAGATACATAAATGTTGCACGAAAAGTGACATATCTGACAAATTTCATACCAAAACGCATTGTTTCTGATACTAATGCGTCCGCTGTGTTTTTCTCTCACGGTACTAACGTAAGTAAATAATTGATGTTTTGTAATAAATATATGATAGTTTTGTTTTAAAGTATTTTATCAAATATGATGGAACTTTTTCTTCTAAAAACTCATATTATAAATGCACACAATCATCGACAGATATGGGACAGAGAAATTACGAAAACTAATCTTTAATAGTTGAGAAAATATCCTTTAATAGATTTGTGCTAGATTTTGGTGAATCTAGCACATACAGTTCTAATACAGGAACACAGCGAAAAATTCTTTATCATAATGTCTTACGGGCTCAAATTTTTTAAAGTGCAGTAGCATCTAAGCACCATATCTGATTCAGCTGAAAACTTATATACATGTTAAGCACTCCCGTCGCACACTAACAGTATAAATTTTGGATAATGTAGCACTTACAGGTTTTACTTAAACGGAAACAAAGAAAAATCCTTTATCATTGCGGATTATGGGCTCAAATTATTTAAAATGGGATAACTTCCAAACGTTTCATCCGACTGAGATGAAAATTTATATACACGTCAGAGGTCGTCGACATTCGAAATATGATTTTGGTCCATATATTTGCATTTACAGATTTTTACAGGAAGATAACGCAAATTTGATCAATGGGCTCAAATTATCTGATGGGCAGAATCGTTAACATAAACAACATGCTACATAGTAAAGAGAAATACTCAAATACTCTATTATAATTTTCTCTTTTGCTTATTTAATTATTTCTCTAACTTTATTTATGCAACCGTTTATTATTTAATATTCAGAAAGTCGAGTGGAGTCACTCCAGATTTTTTTGTTTTAACCCCACTAAAAGATATTCTTAAAAAAAAAAAAAAAATAGCATTTTCTGAAGACATTCTTCAAATATTTTAAAATATTTAAAGATTTATCTTCTGCCATAAAATATCTGCAGAAATTTTGAAGACATTATAAAGACATTTTGTAAACTTAAGAAATGAACAAATAGCTTAAGATATTCTGCAGATTTTCTTTAAAGAAAATCTTGAGATTATTTTTAGTGGGGAACTCTTAGTCATTTCTTAAAAAAAATTCACTGAATAAGTAATGCAAGAGCAATAATTTAATAAAATTTAGTTAAACAAAACATGCGTTAATTTTTTTTTCAAAGAAGCAAAATAATCTTAAAAAAAAAAAAAAAAAAAAATCTTTTAAAGCATCACTTTCCTCACTATATTTTCCGATTTGAAAGTCTTAGGATTGAATTGAAATGTGATTTATCCCTTACAAATTTTTTAATGAATCACATATTTAAATTTATCTGCCTAGTAGCCATTGAACTTTTTTAAAACACGAAATATTTATTGCTTACATACATGTTTTTTGTTTTAGTTCTCCATTTTCTTATGACTAACATAATCATAAAAAAAAAAGAAAAAAAAAAAACACTGAAAAAAAATAATGCAGGAATAATAATTAAATTTTAACTAAACTCAACACGCTTTAATTTTTTCTAAAATAGTGAAATAACCTTTTAAAAAACCATCCACTGAATGTCATTCTAACGCTTAGCAATACTTAAAATGTGCATTAATTATCTCCCCAATAGAAATCCTATATGTTTATTTAAAAAGAAGTTTCCAATTTAAACATGAAATTTATTTAGTGTTTTATCTGTTATTCACTGCTTACTCCTTCACATATTATGCATACATTACCAAATCATTGTATCACTGTCTTGAGTTACTTCTTTATTACATTATTTTGTTTGTGAATGCAAAAGTGCCTTACACGCATATAGTGAGTTCAATATGCTGAAAAAGTGACTGAAGAGCTCTCGAGGTAATTTGCCCTTTTATTGACTTTTCCTTCAAGCTTTTAGCTCCGAACAAGAATAAATCAATTCATGTTTAAAAAAGAAATATTCTCCGAATGGGTGGTGCTTCAAGTATTCTTCAGATATAACAGCCACTTTAAAACAGGTTCTTCTACCTATAAATTGACTTGATAAAAAAAATATAAAGTTTCTTTTCACAAGTGACAAAAATTATGAAAAGTAATCGAGTGAATGTGCACTCAGTTTTAAAATAAAGCGTAAGGGTGAAGAATACTGTAAGAATAGAGCCTTTATTACAGAAAGATGACATTCATTTACCACTGTCTGTCATGCTTTAAAGTTAAGCGAGTCACAATATCTAAGCTTTATATATATATATATATATGAGTAATTATAACAGTACTGTATTATATAATTTTACATAGGATAGGTGCTCCAGTGATTGGCATGCCCCAGTAATTGACATCTATTCTGAAATAATTAATAAATAAGAAAAATAATAAAATCACATATATTACATATAAGAATTTTAACATTTTATGTCAAACTCTGGAGCATAGGGTGCTAATAACTGGTTAAATGAATAACTAGCAGTGTCAAACACTGGAACATAGGGTGCCACTTACTGATAAAATAAAAAACTGGCAGTGTCAAGTACTGGAACATTGAGTGGGTGTCAAATAAAAATTCAAAAAATAAATAAATAAATAAATAAATAAATAAAATAATAATTGTTATCAAATGCATATATTTTTACATATATGTGGTTCTGGATGTCTTTCATACCATATGTACTAACCCTAGATTTCTAAAAATATTTTCTGATGACTAGAACATTAAAAACATCAGAGATTGCTCTAAAAGTGTAAATCACTGGTGCATTTACCCTAATATGAATAATAATAATAATAATAAAATATACTAAGCCTATTATTGTTTTCTAAGTAAACAGATATAAAATTCTGCATGAAGTAGACTTTAATTTAGTACAACAGAATTTATTCGATATAAAACCATTCAGTAGCTGTGTTTTATTCCCTAGCATAGGTTACTATATTCATTTCTTAAAAATTTTTTGATACAGTTTTAGAATAGGAGCCCCCTTGTTGGCTTTTAAATATTTGTTGTTATTTTGGTGATGAATTAAAACGGCTATCGCAAATGCGTAAGTAAAGACCTTGGTGAGAAATGTCCGAGCCATTTCGGTGCCAAATTTTAAATTTTGCCAAGGGATTCTACACTAAAAGTGTTTTATTTAGCACGACTTTTCTCAATTTTATTTTATTTATTTAAAAAAAAAAAAAAATGGTTGCACCCCCTTTTTTTGCATAAAAATAGATATATTTACTTATTTATCTATTTTTGACAGTAATTTGTTGCCTTCTTTTAAATAATTTTAAAGTAGGATTTTTATTTAATATGTTTTGAACCAGTTATCCGATTGAACTAAAGAATATGGCGTTAGAGCTATATTTTTTCCTAATAGATAAATGTACTAATTTTTGATAAAATCTAATAAAACTGACTAAAAATCTGAACAGATACAATGATAAATTTTTAGTTTTATATATTTAGATAAAAGCAAAAATGTTTGCAGGTTTATTCTTAGTGATAAATGAAAACTGGTAACGACGCAGTCTGTGAGAAATAGTGCGACCTGTCGTACTAATAAATATAATAAAAAATTTATGGTATATAAATAATATAAAACTAGTATGTTGTGGCCACCACAAGACTTTCTTCTATATTTTCCTATACAAATTCACTCAATAACAAAAAAGATTTTTTTCCAAGTTTCTTTTGCTAAAAGTAAAAAAAAATCGATAACTTTGTTTTAAATTATCACAGATTTATAGCTCAACCATTCGTTTTAAAGGTATTGACGAGACCTTTCGAAAGATACCCATCCTGAAAATGCATTCCCCCCTCTCCCCACGGAGGGTACGCCCCCACATGCACAGAGTTTTCTTTTTTCCTAGTTAACTACTACTATTATCAGTAATTAATATTAATTTTACATTCACAAGTACATTTGATTCTCCACATAAAGGATGGATCACCTGTTTCGGTGATCTCCGAGGAATATTTCGGATAGGAACGTAGACGACATTTCGGCCACAATGAATTTTACGCACACCAGCCGCCATAGTGTGCAAGATGGTCTTTGGCCGGCTCCTGGATCGAACCTGGAGTCTTTTAATTACGAGTTTGGCACACTACCGATTATATAATTCGGAATGAGTTTCAGTTATTTAATGTGCACAGAACCTTATAAAGGCAGAAAATGCTTGAAAATACACTATCTGTATTTAAACACATAGATAAATATATTTTTCGCAATTTTATATCCTTTATAAGAATTTTTATTAAAAATGAATATATGTTAAAAATGTTGCGAAAATCGTTATTTTCGCTTCTACTTTTGCAATACATTCATCTGCGCGCATGAAAGATTTGTGCTGTCGTTAGCAAGAAGCATAATGTTTTAAATTCTAAATTTAAATAATGTGTCATGCTAGCGCGCGTCCGATATTAATGTATTTTGTTAGTATTATGTAATCAATAATTTGTAATTGTGTATTTTTTAAGTTATTAAATGTGATCGTATAAAAAGCCTGATCAATGAAAGACATACACATTTTATACTTATTTATGAATAGCGATATTTTCTCCCGAACCAAAACAGAAGAAAAAAGATGAGTGTTTTCTTGCCTTTTGTTGATACTTAAATAATTAAGATACATTATTTAATACATTATTAATGAAATTTGTGAATTATTTAAGATAAATTGATTCAAATACTAATTCATTTAAAATTAATATATAAATATCGAAGAGTTGTTCTTAAAGTTTTAAATTCTATAAATATGTTTTTTTGGCGTTATATGAAATGAATCTTGAGGTATAATGAAACACATGTTCAAAGCAGTAGGTAGAAGGTTATGGAAAACATGAATTTTTACGTAATTTTAGAAAAAATTTGCACTCGAGAGGTGACTCTCGATCACAACTTGATTTGATACGGTAATATTTGATATGTTTAAGAAATATTTTTTGTCCCTGAAAGGCGTTACGATAAATGCTTTTGTTTCATAAATCGATTGAATAATTGTACACTCAAAAATAAACAGAATCTTCTCATTTTTGAGAAGTTTCATTTCTTATAACAGCTACGAGTAGGAACTTCTCATTTTTAAGATTTTTTTTCTCTTTTAACTATTCATTTCACATTCACTTTTGTAATATAGTAACAAAAGCAGTTTCGTTAGTGAACACTGTAGTTCTGGAGTAAAACACCGGGCTACAAAACCAGAGATTGTGGATTAGATCCCTATAAAAGGAAATTGCTTTAAAATGTTTTTTTGTTTAAATCTAAATTGTTTATTTCTCCTTTATTTATTATTTCATTTTGTTAATTATGTTTATGTTAATTATTCAGGTAACGTTATGCAATTTCTAGACTTTTCGAATTTTAGAATATTCTGTTCTTTCTGGAAATGCATCAATAGTACATAAAGTGATATAAAATTTGAAATGAATGGTCAAATGAGAAAATTTTTTTTCTTAAAAATGAGAAGTTTCTACTCGGAGCTATTTTAAGAAGTGAAACTGCTCAAAAATGAGAATTATTTTTTTGAGAAGTTTGTTTTAACAGTGTAGATTCAAAATGAATTTCTACCCGGTGATTGAGAATATATTACAGAATTTTAAAGAAGATAAAATGTAACAACATTATGTTTTGCATAAGAATATAGACTCGCATTAAATACAGATATATGGATAAATACAGGTTGTCGTTTTACAAGAAAAAAAAAATTATGCTTAAATTTTCAATAAAGATAACGTTCTATTGTAAAGTTATTAATAAAGATAACGTTGTTATACAGAAATTTGTTTTACTTTTTTAAAACTTTTAATGTGTTGAACATCTCTGATATTGTTTAAGAAAAAATTCTTGGTTAAATTTGAATTAAATATGCATTTAAGTATATGAAGTACTATCAAGATTTCTTGTACAAAAACGTCATTATGTATTTTTAAACTTTTTAAAAATTTATAACAGGAACTATGTTTTAATATTTATGTAGAAATATGTATAATAAAAATTTGTTATTTGATATATGACATATTCCCAAATAATTATATAAATATGTATATACTTCTAATAAACTTACTATTTTATATTGTTATTATTTTATTTTATATCATTATCGTTACGATTTTATATTAATTACTAACTTATTTTTCGAAAACATTAAAATTTCGTTACAATTTCATTTAGAGAAGAATTAAGAAATACGTATTGCGAGTTTCAGTATATAAAAATTGCAAATAATTAAAATTTAGTAATTTATAATTAAAAAAGTAAATTTGAAATAAAAGTATTTTTTCGAAATTCATAAACAGTATACATTAATTGGGTCTTTTAATACAGAAATCATTGATCGAGTTATGCGT
This sequence comes from Salticus scenicus, assembly GCA_963930645.1. Taxonomy (NCBI): domain Eukaryota; kingdom Metazoa; phylum Arthropoda; class Arachnida; order Araneae; family Salticidae; genus Salticus; species Salticus scenicus. Next base: position 232,885,954 of record OZ005655.1, read on the forward strand.
CAGATTACTTGTCAATGAAAAAAAAAAAAATCTTTCTAGTGATGCCATTAATATTAGCAAATTCCTTTTTGGATAATGCTATTTTAAAACGATTTAAAGTTGATCAATATTCTAAATAATGTATGTTTAATGGCTCCCAAAATATTTTACTTTTTTTGCACGCTTTTAAAAAGTCAAAGGATAATTATTATTCTTGAAGAAAATTTCTAAATGTCACAGCTCTATCATTAATAAAAAGACTTAATAATTTGAAAGAACACTTGGAACAGTATCTGTATAATATGTCAAATAAGTAATTAATAAAATGTTATAGATTTGTATGAAACTGTTTTATTATAGTATGTTACAAAGTCACTAAATATCAAGAAAGAAAAATTCGTAAACACTTATTACAATCCCAAACGTATTTATAAAAATATAATATGCATTTCGTACACAGTGTGAAGTATTTTATTCAGTTTTCCTATTACTTTTGTCATTTTTCGCTTAAACAACCTATATAGCTCAGTTTGGTTCCTACAACGTTGAAAACACATCAGGCTGTGACATTGATGACATCGCAGGCACTTCACATTATGCCATATACACCTCAGAGATGTTGTACAAACGTGGAAATGTCACATTTGCGACATGAAATGCGACATCCCATAGATATTATACGGGTGCATGCGCGCGAATTTGCAATAATATCGCTCTCTCAATGACGTACAGTTCTATTTGACAGCATACAAGGTGTAAAAATACCGCAAAACGTATCGCCATCACGTACTACTCACAGCGCAAAATAACGAACGGTACGATAATCTGCGATATATCAGTGATGTACTTGGAACCACGTGTGCTGGGTGTAGGTATGCTGTGTGGTGTTGGGGTTATGATCAATTGTCTACATTAGGGACACGAGCCTAAGGGGACTGTTTGCCGTGGGGGGGGGTCTTTCTAAGAGGTCCTATCGCATATCTACGCGAATTTCGGAGAAAATCATCTGAAAACTCCTGACGTTTAGGTCGACGAGCGTAACCTCGAATTGAACCCGTCACTTCCTGTTTACCAGCTTTGAGCGCAAATCCGCTTGGCCACTGGTGGGGCGTGTCCTATATGGAAATTTCTGTACTAAGTAAGTAAATATTACGTCGCACCAGTGCTACGCTATGAGGAAACGGAGAAGTTCTAGAACACACCCCCAAGGATGAATTTCTGCAATAATGATGTATAATATGAGTAATATTTTTCACAGTTTTTAATCTGTATTTTGTTAAAATATTAAAAGCTAATCGTTTTTTTTTATAAAAACTTGTATCGCCCAGTGGGTGAATCTCGACAATTTTTTAAAGTAAGTATTTAATAATAAATGTAGAAATTCAAAATTTCCGTGTAAATATTTTTCTAAGAATATCTTAAAAATAAATTAATAAAATGTTTACGGAGTTTATAAACATAGAAGCTGAGATATAACTTTTCCATAAATATAAATTAATTGCAGCACAGCAGCGTGTAACTTCATCGTAAACCGGAAAATTTTCTGAATCTTATACTCTCTTCTTATATATGCAGAAGATATAGTAATAAATTCACCTTTTAAAAAATAACACTGCTCGGCATGAAAATTGCTTCTGATACTATTTCAGCATATTCTTATGTAAAATGACCTCCTAAATCCGAATATGACGCCCATTTTGCCCTATCACCCACTATTTTTTAGAAACGGCCCCCTATTTTCATCCTTTTTTGGTGATTTTATAGCTATAAATTTTATTTTTAGTAGGGGGGAGGATTGTTTTAACCATTAAATATCTTTTGAGAGACTACAGAGTTGGAAAATTGTAAAACATGGACATTTGCGTCAAGGGAAAATTTTTTTGGGGGATTTGCCACTGAAATTATGTATTACATACCTTATATTTTTTTAATCTGTTATCAATGTTATTTTTTAAACTTTATAGTTTTTTGTTTTTAGGTGTTAAATTAATTCTTTTTCATTCTTTAAATCAAATTCATAGTCTTAAAATTATCGAACAGGGAAAGAAATTGAGGGAGGGGGTGGTATGTCTAGAAAACGGTGGGTGACTGGGCAAAATGGGAGTCTTATTTGGATTCAGGAGGTCGTTTTACATAAGAATTAGCAAGAATGGTACCAGAACTCGAAAAAAAAAATTGCAGAGCAGTGTAATTAGTCCTTTTCAATTAATTGTATTGCATTATGTTTTATCTAAAAAATATGCCTTCAAATTGAAGCTGACGCAAACGGGGGAAAAAAAGGAAGAAGAAATTAGATAAATAAATTAGAAAAAGAACAGAACATTCATAAATAAAATCCTTTTTTAATTTACATATATCTTCCAACATTATAAAATTTCGAACCACTGTTCATTCACTCAAAAAGCATTTCTATCACTACAATGACTGTTTCTTCTTAGAATGAAAAATCTGTACATAGTTGAGAGTATAGGTATGCTACACCTCTACAAATTATTATGCTTATTGTTTTTATTTGAATTTTTAAAAACTGCTCAATTTAACAACTTTCTTTTTTAGCAGTTTTTAATACAAAAGAATACGTGTATAAAATGAAAAAGTGCATAAAAAATAAAAGTATTTTTAAATAAATATCTTGACATCATAATTTTTATTTTTATTTATTTATTTATTTATTTTTTTTTTGTTTCTCAAACTCACATTAATAAAACCTTTCAAACGATACCACTTTCAATCCTCTTCTCCCGTAATTAACATGTTAAAAGTGTACGACAAATTTCATCTTTGCGTACTAATATATAGATTATTAAAAGACACACACAAAAGTATTCATTAAGTTAGAGTAATTATTTGAAAGCACACTTTTAACCCTATCATTTGAATGAGTTTTTTTTTTCTTCTTTAAATAAAACTGTGTAGATTTGTAGAAACTTTTGTTGCAATACGTTTAAAATACGACTAAATAATAAAAGATTTTTTAAACTTTCCCAATAATCTTATGTGTGTATCTAAAATGTGAATATTATAAAGTGAAGTGGTCCACAACAAAATTTTGATGGTTCTCAAACACAGATACAAAATACTGCTATGTATTTACATAAAATTAAAATATTTATTATTTATAAACAATGATAATACTGAATAAAAGTAAGAAATATTTACAAGGAATATCACTCAAGCATCCAGATTCAATTTCAGTGAAATTGTATTTTCTTAAAGAGGAATATTAATTATTTTTGATAAAAGAAAATTTTGCAATAACTCATATTTTTTAAATATATGTATTCAATTTTTAAAGTTGCTATTTTTTTTTTTTTTTTTTTTGCAAATGTACAGGATAGAATTTAAGTGAATTACAGATGTTGCCACATGAACTGTAACAGATACATTGATTACGTAAATTTCCAACAACCTGCTGAATGTTTCTTTAATCAGTCTGTCACTGACAGTGTTGTTCACGAACTTTTTTAATTTTACGTTCCTGGTTCACAAATGTTTCTTTGTTTTCAACATTTTTTCGTGGACTATTTCTATTGTACTAGTTACGTATAATAGACTCTTATTCATGTGAATTGTGAAGGCATTTGTAAAGTATGTAGGAAATACTATTAATATGTCACATTGCTATTTTCCATTAATTGCTGCTTATCACTTGATAATTTTTTTTGTTGTTTTTCGTATAGTACGTTATAATTTTTGGATATTTTGGCGCACGTGTCCAATGCTATTGTAATTTGTTTACGCCTGACAAGTAAATAGGTTTTTCATGTTTTTGTAATTTGAAGTAAATTAATAAATCGCATTTTTTTTAAAAACTGCATAAATTTAAGAAGCATGAGCCATGGAAATTTTTTTTTTTTAAATCGTAGATAATTAAAACATGTCCCTTTCTAGAATGAATTTATATTAGATATAATTTCAGAATTAAATATAGAATTACTATTATTAGAATTGCCCAGTGGTCGAAACTCAATAATTTTTTTAAGTAAGCATTTAAATAAATATAGAAATTCTGAATTTCCGTATAAAACAATATTCTTAATGTAATTATTCTATCCCAGAAAAAATTTAAATATCAGCATTTATATTTTTTACTCGACGATCAATGTTCTGTTTCCGTGTCAACAGTTTGAAAAAAAAAAAAAAAAAAAAAAATGCTCACTTTTGTTACTAGACAAATGAAAATAAATAATAGGTATTAGAAATCCCGAAAATAAGTTAAACTACGAACCGTTTTATTGCATACAACCTAAGACAAAAGATGACAGCACTAAACATCATATTTTAAACTGACCTAAAAAGTCGCACCGCTACATGAAAAAGTATATAAAAATAAAGGAATGTTTATATGCTTCATATGAGAACAATTTTTCTTTTTCAAATTCACTTTCTATACCTTTCGAACAATACCAATTTTAATCCCGTAGTCTTATATTTAATATGTTAAAAACGCACGTTTTCATGTTTCGCACAAATTTCATGTTTGCGTATTGATGTATTGATATACTTAAACACGAAGTGAAAAATGTCAATTTCGTTAAGTTTTATAACAACCAGCAAATTGTTTGATATCTTTACGCTTTTGGAATGTGAACCAAAACATTAACTAGTATGTTGTGGCCACCACAAGACTTTCTTCTACATTTTCCTATAATAATTTACTCAGTAACAATATATATATAAAAAGAAAAAAAAAAAATTCGTTAACAGTAAAAAAATACGATTTTTTTTCGTTAAAAGTAAAAAAAAAAAAATTGATAAATTTGTTTTAAATTATCACAGATTTATAGTTCAACCATTCGTTTTAAAGGTATTGACGAGACCTTTCGAAAAATACCCATCTTGAAAATTTACCCTCTCCCCCCCACGGGGTACTTCCTCTCCAGGGGGGATGGAACTGATGCCCCAACATGCACAAAATTCTTTCCTAGTTAACTACTACTATTATCAATAATTCATATTAATTTTACAATCACAAGTTTAAAATAACTCTCATTATGCACATTTATACAACATTTTGTCCTATATACTGCCATGTTAAAAGTTTACAAAAAATGCAATCACAGTGCCACCTGTTGAGCGATTGATTCCAAAATCTAATCAGTACCAGTTTATGTCAGGGTGCAATTAAATACCAAGTTTGGTAAAATTTCATTCATTGGTTCGTGAGATACAGCGTCCACAAAAAACGTGATACACATAGACAGATATTTTCTAAAAACTATCAATTCGTGTTCAGGATATCCCAAAACGTGTAAATCCATCAAAAAACGGAGGTCGAAAATTTTTACGAATCCAATACTTTCTATATTACATATAGAAGAAAGTAAAAATATATAACTTTAAACATTTTTCTTCTTGAAGTACATGACTAATGCAAACACATAAAAAATTATCTACTAACTAAAGTTGTAATTGTATACCTTGCGGATTCAGTAACAAGAAGGAAAAATAATAATACTCATCTTTAAGAACAGTCTAAGAGTTATATAAATATGACTACAAAAGTAAAATTATTTGAATCGCACACAGTTACTATTTTTAAAAATAAAAAAATTAAAACAATTTAATATATAAATTTATTCATGAATAATTCAATTTACGGAAATAAATATTTTATTACATTAATTAAAAGACGAAATAGAGACGAGCATTATGGTTTTTACAGATTACTTAAATACTTCTTACTCAGATTTTTTTTCTAGATTAATTATGTTGAACAGAAAATATTTATTTATGAATAACGCGAACCAATTAAACTCAAATATTTGAGATGCAATTCAAATTTTCTGATAGTTTATATAAAAAGGCATCTACTTTTCACATCTGTAGTGAATAAATAATAAAAAAAAAAGGATAAACTGATTAAATATGTAATGATTCTAAGAATATAACGATTTCAACTACATCAGTATACTTTGTTTTTTAAAAATTTTTATTTCCATACAGTTCTTTTTCATTACATTAAAGAAAATAATTCGTATGAATATAAAATAAAATACTTACTTTCAAATAAACGGTAAATTAAATGAGATATATTTTACAATTTAAGTTATTGTTCCTAATATTTTAAAAAATAAACACGAGTATGAGGCAAAAATTATCTGCGCTTTGATATAACTTTTTTATATTTTGCACAATAACTTCTGTCCTAGCTCATTTTATTCTTAAACTGATATAATTATTCCATAAAAGTTTTATTCTAATTTCACAGTTTTTCTTCTTTCATGGCAGATTGATCAGGGCCGTGCCAGTTAGAAGTTTGTATAATACGAGTAGTGATCCTGATCCAATTCCTCTGGTATTATTTTTTCGTCGTTTACCACCTAAATATAAAGGATAGTATCTTGTAAAAGTGAGATTTTGTAAATCGAAAAGCGCCAAAAATTGTAAAGCATGAGTAGGAGAAGCCACTACCTCCATTACAGACGTCATTATTCAGCAAAATAAAAAGACGTTTCTAGCGAATGGAAGAATTACCATAAAAAATGCAGCATCTGTTTTCAATACCAACCATGATTCTGTCCATTAAATCATCCGCGACGATCATGGTTTTCATAAAATGTGTGCATGGTTGATTTAAAAAAATCTGGTGTGAAACAACCACACGACTTCCATTACCCACTATTACACATATTATATGCATTTTTGAGAGATAATGCGATTAGAAAACATAAAAGTGAACTAAAGAGAAAATCGTTAGAGCCGTTTTTGAGATACCAACTTTAAAAAAAAAAATCAATTATTGACCGGAAAACAATAATTACATACAAAAGGATATTTAAAAGTGAGTTAATATGGCGAGTTTGAAAAAAATCCGTACAGCTGTTTTTAAAGGAACGCCATTGGGAGACCTGAAATTGAGCTATTTATACAGGACGCCTATCAATTTTCCTGAACTAACCAACTATATCATTCGAAAGGACATCTAATAGAGTGTTTATATAGAAAATTTGAAGAAAATCGTTAGAGCCGTTTTTGAGATACGGACTTACGGTCCCACTTCCGGTTTCCGATGTTCCACTTCCGGTTAAAATCAATTATTGACAGGAAAACAATAATTACATACAAAAGCATATTTAAAAGTGAGTTAAAATGGCGAGTTTGAAAAAAATCCGTACAACCGTTTTTAAAGGAACGCCTTTGCGAGGCCTGAAATTGAGCTATTTAAAAGGGACGCCTATCAATTTTCCTGAACCAACCAACTATATCATTCGAAAGGACATCTAATAGAGTGTTTATATAGCAAGTTTGAAGAAAATCGTTAGAGCCGTTTTTGAGATACGGAATTCACTTCTGGTTTCCGATGTCCCACTTCCGGTTTTTCAATTTTCACCAAAATTTGGAAATTTCATCTGTAGACCAGACGTATTTCAATTCTAAAGTTTCGTAGCTCTATCTTTATTAGTTTCTGAGCTATAATAGCCAGAAGATTCTCCACATACATACACACACACACTGACCAATTGCCAAAAACCACTTTTTTGGACTCAGGGGACCTTAAAACGTGTAAATCAGGTGAAAACCCGATATCGAATTTTCAGACCGAATACAATACTTCCATTACCTACGGTAGTAGGGTAATGGAAGTAAAAAATTCGTTGATGAACACAAATGCACTTGAGTTAAAAATCTCCCTAACATCACACTTGTCCACAATACATCCTGAAGATGTCCATAGGATGTCCATAGACGTCGTTTTCATCCATAGGACCTCCTGAAGATGTCATTTGGAGGAGATGTGCTGTTAGGATAGATGAGCTAGCCCAAAGCTAGGTCTATCTGAATTTCACACATTTGGACCACTCAAGGATGCTTTGGTAAGTTAAAATGTAAAAACAAACAAATGGTATTGAAAAATTTGTATTTATCTTAAAAATTGGAGATTATGGAAAAAATTTTAGCATTTGAAACCTAAAAGTGCTTAAAATTAGCATAATTTAAAGTTTCAGAGTTTTTTATATTTTCCTTTTTAAAGAAGACACTTTTATTATTTTCGGTTTCATATATAACTTACAAAAAACAGTTTTATTAAATGTAGTTCATTAACGAGGAATATGAAAATTTCTTTATTAAAATAAACATAATTTGAATTGAAAAATAAGTAAGTACAATATCTGACACATCTTCTTTATAATTGACACGATATCTATATGTAAAACATATTTTTCTTAATAATATTTTAAGTAAAATATTGGGTTATAAACATAGAGTATGCATGCGTATATTGTAATAAAAACATTTAACAAGGAAACATTCAAAAGGTGTCTTCAAAGAATAGTGAAAAAAATACATGTGATTCTACTCTTCATAAAACACCAGAAAGGGAAAAAAAAATCAACTGAAATGAATTACAGTGACCACAAAAAATGATTAAAAATTAAATATTTTGTCGATTTCACACTGTTAGGCGATTGATTTTGAGTACTTGGCGGAGAAGCAAAACACGGTTCTGTTCGTACACGGAAATCTCGGTGTTAGCGAGCTTATCGCCTAACACCGCTAAATCGCCAAAAATGCATAATTTTGACAATTTTTTGTGGTCTCTGTAATTCACTTCAGCTGATAATTTTTTCACTTTCTGGTGTTTTATGAAGAGTAGAATCACATTCATTTTTTTTTTCAATATTTTTTGAAGACGACACCTTTTGAATGTTTCCTTGTAAGTAAATATTTTATTTAAATTAAGAACAATTTATTTCTCTCTCTTAAATCTATATAACAAACATTTCAGTTTTCACAAAATAATCAATATCTTACTATAAATCTGAATATAGTTTCCGAATCACTTTTATCATACCGACGAAAGTTCTATTAATGACTATTCAATTATTTAGCGTCATTTTTACTTTTAATAAAAACCATTCTTTTCATTATGCCTTATTTATTGCGTAATTATATTATTCAGTCACAGTTTTCAGATTGATTTAATTACGAGTCTTTGAAATATAAAATGTCAAAAACAATATATTGTAATTATATCTTAGTAGAGGAACCCTACAGAGAATTCAGAATATCCAAAAAACTAAAGAACATACTTGGCATAATTTGTACTTGTGTAAATTTTTTCAGCACACTTTATTAAAACAAATTATAATAAAACATAAGATATGAAAAAGAAATAGTGAAAATCACACAGTACACTTTGAATATTGTTTAGATGCTATAGACAATCAAAGATGAGCACTTCCTTCCATAAACTGACATTTATGAAGTGCGTATGATTTTCGATTGGCGATTAAAAAAAAAAAATAGTTATCTGAAAATCATTTTAATTTCAAAATACGACGTTGAACTGACATGAATACTTAAGAACACCTTTTATCAAAAGGAGTTGTTCTTCAATTTCACTAGCCAATATTTTTTTTTCCCCATTGAATCAGCTTTATGAATAATAATGAAGTGTTTTAAATGTCATTCTGGAGCGTTCATTTAACCTCAATATGTTTATTATTTTAAATTATGCATGATGCACTTTATAAATGTTAATAAAAATAAAATAACTTGAGTGCGTGGGGTTGCAAATACATGTAAAAAAATATTTAATTATTTATTAGAATTTTCTTACAAATTTATCAGTGGTGACTAGACATAAATATTTTAAAATTTCAATTATTATTTTAGAATGACAGTTGAAATGAAGTTTATTATTTATTTATTTATTAAATATTTTTTAAATGTGGAATCTGCATCACATAAAAGATAAAGGCGAGTTGAAAAGATTTCTTAACTTTGCCTTGCTTAACCCGTTAACACCCGAATTAACTTTGCAAAACATATTTTGACGAATATTTTAATTATAAATTAATATAGATAACTGATAGTAAAATATATTAAATTTAAACAATTCTTCTGATAGTTTTAAATTTAAAGCTTATCTTTATTTGTGGACGTTTAGTGTTCTAGCGAAAAAACAACTTCTAAATAAAACAACTTCGTGATACCATATAAATTTCCTATTATACGCTGAAAAAAACCTAGAAAGCAAAGTATTGCACTATATAGTATTATTATTCAACTTGACTTAAGTTGGCACATCAGCGCAAAAAATAAATTTATATGAGATGAATGAAAAATCATAAAATAACTATCCAAATTATGAAATTATAATTAATAGCAGGCACATAAAACTTCGAGGTATCCTTTATAGTGATGGTATAAACTGGCATTAAAACGCAGAAATCGTCCCAAGAAACCACAAAAGTACCCGTGCTATAATTGTCCACAAATGAGGACGCTGGACATTAACGGGCTAAACTGCGTGAATTTGATATTTTGAAAATTTTCTTAACCATTTGACTACGGCTACGTACGACGCGTACGTAGTTTGTACTACGTGCGTAACGACGGCTACGTACGCTCCGTACGTAGTGTCCTCTTTTCACTAAACACAAAATATAATCATATTGTCGCAAGGGCAATAAAGTTTTTTTTATGTCTTGTAGCGGAGATATGATGCTTTTTTCCACCTGGGATCACGCGAACGCTTCGAACCAAGAGCATACCAGAAACGTTCACTCCAAGAAGGAGGGGCGATAGAACTGATTATCCAAGAGGTTTTTTTTTTTTTTTTTTTTTTTTTTGTCTTTTTGTTGCTTTGTTAGTGTTTAGAGTAAGTGCGTGTTTTCGTTAGTGATTTATAAACTTTGGACTATGTGAGTGTTTTCATTTTGTATTTTATCTAAGAATTTGAATGAAATATGGATGACGAAAATAGTAGTGTGTTAGAATTTATTCCAGATGGAGATGAAAATGAGTTGAGCTATTCTGAGTTCTCCAATATAAGTAATATTGAAATCGAAACAAGATTGGAAGATGGGTCTTATGTCTTGTAGTGGAGTAACATAGAGTGCGACTGTCAATTTATTATTTTGCGCTTTGTATCTGCGCGTCTCCTAGAATTATCTTTGCTTTCCTGCAAAGCCTGGTAGCAGGAAGCCGTCTGCTTCTTTCGACGACGTACTCAAGTGGTTAAAGAGCTGATTAAATTAAAAACCAGTTTAAAAAGCATTGTTATCAATGAAATTTTTTTAGATAAACCAGTCACCAAAAATTATTGTGAAAGGCATAATTCATTATCGTTACAGCTAACAAAATAAAATAATCAGGTGTGTAACTCACACGAATTTCTCTTACCCTGAAATTCAATACTATAAATACAGGTTTGAGATTAATAGGCAAGATAACGAGCATTGTTATATAAAACTACGTTAAAAAACAGTTCAAAATAAAATTCAGGACAGTTTTATTTGATAAGTAATTTTGTGTGTTCTTATAGGACTCTAAACTACACATTCAGGAAACTAATATTTTTTTAATTAATAGTTAAAAAATGTATAAAGATCTTTTGACAATGAAACACCTACTTTTAAATAATATCTCACAATGTAATATAGGGTAAGTGCACCAGTGATTGACACTTTTAGAGCAATCTCTGATGTTTTTAATGTTCCAGTCATGAGAGAATATTTTTAGAAATCTTAAGACATGAAAGACATCTAGAACCACATATATGTAAATATACATACATATGATAACATTTTTTAAATATATTTTTTATGAATTTTTATTTGACACCCACTCAATGTTTCAGTAATTGACACTGCCAGTTTTTCATTTTACCAGTAATTGACATCCTATGTTCCAGTGTTTGACACAGCTAGTCATTCATTTTAGCAGCTATTAGCATCCTATGCTCCAGTGTTTGACATAAAATTTTAAAATTCTTATATGTAAAATATATGATTATATTATTTTTCTTATTTATTCATTATTTCGGGATAGATGTCAATTAATGGAACATGCCAATAACTGGAGCACCTACCCTATATACATTTAATAAAACGAATTCAAAATTTAACTTTTTAAAAATGTTTCCTGATAACTTACTTTTTGTCTCTCAATTTTACATTATTGTATTCTACCGATACATTCTAACATTATGTATCACTTTTTAAATCTATAAGATACTTTTTAAAAAAATATTTTTATATGTTTCAATAGTAAAAATTTGCATTCAAATATAAAAAAATGATATTTAAAATAAATTAACCTTTCAATGAATCCGCAATATAGCCCGCAAATATATTTAGAATGTATTTTTAAAATATAATAATGTAAAATCGAAAGAAAAACAAAAGATTTGTTAGCAGGTGACATTGTTAAAATCTTAATTTTTTTTTTTTTATATTTAATAATTTTTTTTTTTATTATTTAAATAGATTTCGAGAAATTTTAATATACTTAAAACTGATTTATTTCAATACATATGTAAGCAAAATTTGAGTACTTTAAGAGAATAATTTATAGAAGATATTTATAACATTCACCATTCCCTTAAAAGATAAAAATTTTAAAACTTTAAGAATTATTTTTTAAGTATTATATGAAAATACACTACTTTCCAATAAATTACAGGATAATTTGGAATTCAGACGTTTTTTCAAATATTTAGAAAAATACTTGACAAATTGTCCTGTATTTTAAGAGGTGTTAAAAAAAATGTTATACCTGATATATCGGGTCGGCAAGAAAATAATTTCTGCTTTTTAGTGTAATTTTTTTTCTATCTAAAAAATGAACTGTAATCAGTCAAATGTCTTAACCAAGTGCAATTTGAGGTCATCATTATTACCAAATTTTTTATCATTTAAAAAAACATTTTTTTTAAAACTATTTGTAAACTTTTAAATAAATGATAAGCTGATGGGTGCAAGGTCGAGGCTGTACGGAGGCTGAGCTATCACTTATAAATTAAGCTCTAATAATTATTTATATGTTACTGAAGATGTCGTGTTGTCGAGGAGAAACATGATTCTTTCGCGATTTGTCAATTCTAGACTTTTCTGTTTGATTACTTCCTTGAATTTTATAAATTGCTCGCAGGAAACATCAGAGTTGATTGTTTGCCTGTTTAAAGCAGCTCAAATTACACACCTTTGTAATCACATCAAATCGACAGCATGATCTTTTATGATGTAATTTAGTTTTCAACATGGTTTGTGCTGTTTCATCCCACTTGGACCATGATAATTTTTCAATTAAATGTTATTGTAGACGATACATTTTTCACCATCAGTGGTAATTCGTTTCACAAAATGTTGATTGTGTTACTTTTGAAATGTGTATCACAAAATTGGATTTATTGTGTTAAGTGGATACCAATTCATGCGGAAGCCAAATATCAAGCTTCTCAATGAGCTTATGACATCTTACGGGATTTTTAATTGTGGTGTGTGATAGGTTTAATCGTTTTTGCAATCTCTCGCACATAAAATTATAAGACGGGCAGAAAAAGAAAGTTTTAATATATCTATTTGTGAATGGCGAAGAAACTTTCGTGATAGCCCAATATTTTAGTAAATTTTTTGACTCGAATGCAGAAAGAAAATAATTAATAAATTAAAGAAAAAATGTTGACTAACATGTAAAATATGTTTCAGATTTGTGTAGCTCTAGCATATAATTATGCTTCTAATAATTATCTATATTCTTTTGTATGGAATTAACACGCATACTTATGGAAATATAAACGTTTCTTATGCCTTTTTTCCTTTTACCGATTATCATACGCATGTTATTTAACTTCTTGCAATGTCATTAAAAATAGTATGTTGTGGCCATTACAAAACTTTCTTCTATATTTTCCTCTGCCAATTCACAGAGTACAAATAATTTTTCTTTTTTTAATATGAATGCAGACCAGTTTAATCTTAGAGATGTATTACACTGATGGAAAAAAAATCCCAACACCAAGAAAAAATTATTGTACAGTAATGAAATTTCAGCAATACATTTGTCTAGGTAACATATTTAATTGATTAAAGTTTCAAGATCACAGGTAGAGCCATTGGCGAGAAGAGCCATTGGCGAGAAGAGCCATTTCAAATGTGAAATGTTGGTACATTAGTAACCGGTGTAACCGCCAGAATTTTGAATGCAAGCATGAGTGCATGCATTGTGTCGTACAGGTGTCGGATATCAGTTTGTGGGATGGAGTTCCATGCTTGTTGCACTTGGGCGGTCAATGCAGGGACGGTTAATGCTGGTTGTGGATGACGCTGGAGTTGTCGTCCAATGATGTCCCATACGTGCTCGATTGGAGAAAGATCTGGTGATCTAGCAGGCCAAGGCAACATGTCGACACTCTGTAGAGCATGTTGGGTTACAACAGCGGTATGAGGGCGAGCGTTATTCTGTTGGAAAACACCCCCTTGAATGCTGTTCATGAATGGCAGCACAACAGGTTGTATCACTAGACTGACGTACAAATTTGCAGTCAGGGTGCGTGGGATAACCATGAGAGTGCTCCTGCTGTCATACGAAATTGCTCCCCAAACCATAACTCCAGGAGTAGGCCCTGTGTGTCTAGGCCGCAGACAGGTCGCTAGCAGGCGTTCACCTGGCCTCCTAACCAACACACGGCTATCACTGCGACCAAGGCAGAACCGGCTTTCATCAGAAAACACAACAGATCTCCACTCCGTCCTCCAATGAGCTCTAGCTTGACACCACTCACGTCGCAAACGGCAGTGGTTTGGAGTCGGTGGAATGCACGATACAGGGCGTCTGGCTCGGAGCTGTCCTTGAAGTAACCGATTTGTAACAGTTCGTTGTGTCACTGTGGTGCCAACTGCAGCTCAAATTTCAGCTGCAGATGCAGTACGATTAGCCACAGCCATACGCCGAACACGGCGGTCTTCCCTCTCAGTAGTGCCACGTGGCCGCCCGGAACCCGGTCTTCTTGAGGCAGTACCTTCCCTTGACCGCTGCTGCCAACACTCATGCACAGTGGATACATAAGGAAAGAAAACCCACCTTCTCGTAGCCCTACTACACGACGTCGTTCAAACTCCGTAAGCTGTTGATAATGGCTTCTTCGTCTTCTTAGAGGCATCCTTGACTAACATTAACCCACTACGTCAAATCTTAACTGTAAATAACGATCACGAACCTTACAGTGCTTATCTAAAGCAAACCTCATTTGCATGTTCATAGTGTTGCTACTAGCGCCACACTTATGCGCGTATCTCGAAATTTGAATCGACGTCATCTTTCAGATGTATAAACACGCCTACCAAATTTCGTTTATCTAGCACAGCTCCTTCCTGGTGTTGGGATTTTTTTTTCCATCAGTGTATTATACGAAACGTTCAACGAAAGTGAATTTTTGCCGTGCAGATGGCATCCTACCCGTTTTCGGGGAAATTTACAGTATAGCAGTGCTATCTATCGGCCGATATGGACCCAAATTGAATGTGCATAATCTCTCATGATGCTTTTTCACATATCAAGTTTTATTCCATTATATGCAATAGAACCCGAGACCTAATCGTCTCTTAAATTGGGGAAATCACTGTATAGCAGCTCTATCTGTTGAGTGATTGGCACTAAAACTAGATAGGTACTAATTTGGCAAGGAGATCTGTATATAAATTTATAATCAATTCCGTACTATAGTTCCTGAGATATAGCCTTACCTGAAATTGCGGAAATTGTTGTACAGCAGTGCCACCTGTTAAAATATTTACACTAAATGCTGATAAGTACTGGCATATGTTAAGGTGCAACTACATATAAATTTATATACAATTCTTAGCTGTAGTTCCTGAGATATAGCCTTTCCCTAAATTGTTAACCCTACAAGGATAAATTTTTTTTTAGTGCGCGACAAAAATATATAGGTTGTAATTAGTGATTAGAAGATAGGGAAAACTTATAAAATTAAAACCATATTTTACGGAAAAGTAAAATTTTTAGCTCAACGTACCGTATGTGGAACATTCATAAAAATATGATTTACTAATACGTTTACTATTGTAATATATAAAAAAAAAAAAAAAAAAAAAAAAAAAAAAACTTACCTCTGCAAAATATACACTTCGTTATAACACACAGTATTTTTTTTTTCGAGTCAAAATTGTTTAATAACTATTCTTTTTTTCATTTTTGAATTCAGACAAACGACTAACGTATCACTTTCATTTAAATTTCACACTGAGTGCACTATAACAAATCACAAACGACATCTTTAGGTAAAGATTCGTATTACTACATTGCTAAAGGTCGGTAGCTTCTATCAAGATGTCAAGAGATGTCGCTACTAATAGCTTTTTAGCTATAGGAACGTTTACAGTCGGTGTTCTACATATGGAACAGGGTGCCTTGTAGGGTTAAGCACTAACTTACGTTAAGTTGCAACAACACATAAATTTATATGTAATGCTGAGAACTAGTTCCTGAAAACAAAGGTTTTGGTCATATGCACACAGACAAATATTTTCTAAAAATGGTCAAACCGTGTTCTGGACCTCTCAAAACGTGTAAATCCATCGAAAACCAGAAGTCGAAAAATTTTACGAATTCAATACTTTCGTCTATTGAATGTAGAATAAAGTAAAAATGTTTTACATAAAACAGTGAAAAAACGAATTCTGTTTTCAGAACTAAAGTAATTTACACTTGATGTATATGAGTATTTTTAATAAATATTTATTATCTGGTATTACACAGATGTTAACATTTCTTCTTCTAATTTATCAGCTACTTATATACATTTATTTTCAGTCGGCTCAATCCATATTTGATTTAAAATAAAAATTTGAATAAAATTCCCCTTTTAGAAATAAAGATTAGTTTGCGGTTCAATGGGTATTTGGAAATATTTGTCTTGCAAATACAATTTAATTTTTACAATAAGCTACATTATTTTAGTCATTTATTAGAGATAAATATTTATCTATTATATTATTGACTTTTGAATTATAAATTCTAACATCAGTACAATAGTTAATTAGAAAATAAACAATGCTGCGAAATAAATGATTAAAAATTTGAAAATTTGAAGTTGATAAACGATGATAAAAGTAAAATAATAAAAGAGATAATATGTATTTATCATATCTTTAATTTATTTGAAATATCTTAAAATATTTAATTAAAATTTTACTTAATGTTTAGAATTTTGGCTTTAGAGTTTAATTTTTTAATTTAAAAGGAACAGCTAATGAATGCTATTCCTCAAAAAATATTTAACAATTACTCAGAGTATATCCTTTTTATATATAATACAAAGAGAGATAGACACTATCGCATTTTTCTGTTCTTCAATTCAAAACCAATAAAATAATCTAATAAATATATATTTTTTTAAATAATGCATGAAAGGCTTATAAATATTTATAAGAACTCTTATTCATTTAAGTGCTTTCTTTATTAATGCCATTTCAATGTTTGGCAAACAATCAGACACAAAAGGGTTTTTGCATTGTTATAACATTTCTCAAAAAATTTAGTTAAATATTGACAGTTCTGCCGTCGGTTACATTTGCTTAATTAAATTTACAATTATGGAAGAGAGGTAGATTATCATGCAAAACAGTCCGTTTTGATTTTGTCACTTAAGTTAATTTGCTGTCTGTTTTCTTTCTTTCCCAGAATATAAAGTAAGAAGTGTAAAGAATAATTATATATATATATTATACAACTAAGCCTAACATATCGTTTGTTGTTTTATAAAATGTATAAATAATTTACACTTTTTTAAACTTCCTTAAAGAAAATTATAATTGAGACTCTATTGAATATATTAAGTGCAAAAAATATGTAACTATTGATATTAAAATTAGTAGTAGAATATAAATTTAGAAGTACAAAGAATTTAAAATATAAAATATGAAGAATATAAATAAAAAATAAAAAGGATAAAATTTACACAAATTTCAAATTTTTTGAATTTTTATTTGAGTTAATAAAAAGCAAATGACCATTTTTCACACATCGAAAGCAAAATTTTAGGCGAAACTTTATTTTTAATGTAAAAATACACTTGCTATATTTGTAGTGTATGATTTATATATACATAAATAATAACAGGGGACTTGGCGTTGGAATATTAAAACCCGAATAAACTACTACGTCAGAAACGCCAAAGAAAAATATTGCAAATGCATACAGCTGTTTCGGTTGCCTAAGTGTACCGTCTTCAGTGCAAAAATCAATTTGCACTGAAGACGGTACGCTTTAGGCTACCGAAACAGCTGTATGCATTTGCAATATTTTTCTTTGGCGTTTCTCACGTAGTAGTTTATTCGGGTTTTAATACATAAATACCCCTGTTTGTGTTAATTTCCTGCATAGTAATTTATATTTTTATTTACACTGATTAATGTTTACGTATTACGAAACATTTTTTGTTCCATTAAAATGGAGTAGTATGTTACATAAGTTTGTTACATAAAAATGGGGGGACTGTGAAGCATGAGTTTATGAATGTTCTTTGTATGTCTGAAATTCAAGGCAATTTTTTTTTTTTTTTTTTTTTTTTTTTATGAAAAAAAAGTAATATATATAATAGGGAAACAAAACCTCTATCTTTGAATTGCACATTTACCCAACTCTAACTTAAGTTATAAATTAAAGTTTTATCAAATAAATTTTAAATTTGAGGTTTATTAGTTATTAAAATAAGCAGAAACAATTTAAATTAAATTTTATTACCATGTTTTTATTAACTTCGATTCTTGTTTGTTTGTTTGTTTGTCCGGTACAAATCTTGCAATCTATTTTTAACTAACTTCCCTACTAGCTAGACATTTGAAACTTTCACTGAAGTTCAGAACCCGGTGACAACACAATACTTCGAAGTCCGATTTTCGAATTTTTAATAGTTTTCTTTTAATTAATTAAAATATGAAAATAATAAGCTCTTAATAGCAATAAAATAGCCATTAAAATATTAGCTATAATTTAATTGTTGCCAAAAAACAAAAACATATTACGAGTTCATTTTCTTTTGACATAAAAATAAATACATTTAATTCAACGTGAACGTTAAAAAAATATAAAAAGTTAAATTATGCATCTCACAAAAATTGACGTCATTATCAATTTAAAAATTTTATACACATTGATAAGTGCTAATGTCGCTTTTGTCACATTGCTAATATACGTTGTTCTAAAAGGAGTAATATTTTATTTTTAAAAACAACTTTTTTCCCCCCACTATTATTATTATTTCACTGAACTGAGTCCGCGTGCTTAAATATTGCTTAAATATTGTTTTTTATCCTCGCGTATTTTATTAATGATTCATCAGAAAATTTAAAAAAAAATGGTATATAATTTTTTTTTTTATCTTATAATTATTTACTTATTAGTTTAGTAGATTGAATAAGTCTCTAATTAACTGCACATTTAACTGTATTCAGCCTCCTCATGATGTCTCATGGCATAGGTGGTGTGTTTGAAATGTTTTTTTCGGCGTGATTTGCAGTTGTTAGGGAGTACTGGCGTTGGTTTCATTAATTTATCTTATGAATAATTTGATTATTCAGTTATTGGTGATTGTTGATAAAAAGTGTGTTTGTCACTTGGTTATTTATTCTTTCTCTTTGAGTTTCAATTATTTTCATGTGTTATAGTTGAATATAGAGCGTAAAGTGCTGTAACGGTTTAGAAATTTGCATACAGCACTACAGAAATATCACTCTATTTACATGTAACATTCATTCTATGCCCTTGATAAAATAATGATGCTGTATGTTTCAATGTCAGTTTGCTCATTTTTTCGTCATGTTTATTCAATTTTTCTACTTCTTCACGTAACACTTGGTTACATCTGCTGTAATGTTTGAGAAGGTTTTCAATATATATATATATATATACACACATGTAGAAAGTATTTCTTCCGCCAATCAACAGATGTCTTTGATGTAACCAGCGAACGAGCTGACAAGCAGAAAAATTAGTTAGTATCCGGCTAACAGTGGAGAGAGCTGGTGAGACCGTCAGCGCGAAGGTTGATGTGGTCATTTTCTTTTAAGTAGAGCATAAAACGTTCTGAGTAGTTGGGTAGAGCTATGGAAGGCTCAATACTTCAATCCCACTATTTGCTATAGCACGTGTAGGTGCTTTTTATTGTCTGAAGTACTGCATTGTGATATTCTGATGAAGTGAGCTTCTTGATTTGTGTGTTAAGCCAAGGATTCAGTAATTTGTTAATAGTGAATATCTGATAATTCTTATGCGTCTTTTTGTGTAATTGATGTTTTGTGTGTCTTCAAATAAAGTACTGTCCAGTAATCAGATTCTATTCATTGACTCCCCACCCCTAGACTCCGACCCAAGATCTTACATATATAATAATAGTTTGATCACCCACTCTATATAGATTTTCATTTTATGCTAAAATAATCACCTTTATAATTTTGCTAGATTTCTGATTGTTTTACGAGTCATTTTGAGAAAGTAAGTTTTGTTTCTATCGCTTACAAACGCATTGTTAAGATTACAATTTTGCTCAAGAGCGAAAATATACCACAATATACTGAGAAGCAGTTGACGTTATTTTAAGTTAGCTGAGTATTGTGTGTGATTCGTGGTACGTAAATGAAATTGCAAAAAAACATTTGATTATCTCGTTGTCCCATAATACGTTTTCTCAATTCGAAGAACATTAACAAGTGTAATTCATCAACAGATCAATCTATGAAATGGTGTGTGTATTTCTGGAATTTAGCTCAACTGACTACGCTTGGGCCCTAGGTATGGTCACAAATAGGCCAAAGAGCGTGATCTAGGTACAATCCCCAGACTTCTTGTCTATTAGATTAGACAACATCTCGGAGGACATCTTGGTTTATAAAAAGGACGGAAGAAATGTGATAAGGAATTCAGAGTAAAGTCCTGCATCGGATCGGGTAACGCGATTTTACTCGAACCCGAGCAGATACGCGGTTCGGGATCGCATCGGGTAGACTAAATTTATATTGCGGATCAGGTTTGAGTCGACTGGATTTTTTTTTTTTTTTTTTTTTTTTTTTTTTTTACGGCGGGTCGGGTTTAATTTTTAAAGAGTCGAATCGACTTGAGAACAATTTATTAAAATAATTACTTAATAAGAAGAAATTTGTTTCCTATAAATACCCATAATTAATATACGCTTATTCAAATTATTGCAATAAAATAAACATTCCCATTCATCTAAAACAATTATTGATTAAAAAAAAAAAAAAAAAACTATCATTACTTACAATATAAGTTATGTAAAACAGGCTTCCTCCTATAATATCCAAATGTGTGATTGGGATTCATTTATTTTGATTGTTCACATCTTTTTCAAATAGACTGAACTTAAACTGATAATTAAATTTTTTCCTTTGCAGATGTTTTTAAAAAATTATTAAAATATAGATTTAGAGGAGAAAGAACGTTTAGTCGGTGTCTGCAACACTCTCATTTAAAAAAAAAAAAAAATGTATGTGATCTTGAAACCCATTTTTGTACACTTGAAATACAAAACACTCATAAACAAATGAAAATTATTATTAGTCCATTTTTCAGATTTTTTAAAATGTTGTACTTACTGTGTTAGTAATTACATTTTTAATTCTTTTTTTAAATGATTTACCAACTGTGTGACAGTGAAAATTTATTTTATAGCTTAAAAATGTTTTGCATGTTTTTTAGATGATTTATTAATTTTCATTTAGATTCGGGCTTCAGGTCTAGTTCTGATGAAATGAAGTCTGGTTTCGGATCGGTTTCGCGTATAAAGAAATCGGGTTAGGGTCAGGTGCGGCTTGTCAAAATTCTCTATTGCGGTTTCGGGTCAATTAAAAATTTTTTTGTCGGGTTCGATTCGTGTTGGTTTAAAATTCTGTTGTCGGTTTCTGGTATGGTAAAACTCGACACGTGCAGGGTAAGGATATAAAGAGGTAAGGATCAGAGGTAATCAGAGGTAAGGATATAAAGATAAGACAATTCAATGAATAGAGAAACGATTGGTGTTGACGGTCATCTCTAATTAACGGTGAACTGGTTTCTAAACGTTTTGTAAAAGAAACAGTTGCTTGGAGGTAAGATATTCAACCAATCACTGCATGATCAAATAATATGTTACTTGATAAACATCACGAATGACACCCAGAGCTGCCAACCTAATCCGGCAAATTGTTTGTACCGCCCATTTTTCTACACCAATATATTTTTAGAGTATTTGTCTTCTTAATTCATCGTAAATATATTTGAAGAGAATTACTCTAAAAATTAAGTGGTGTAGAAAAATGGGCAGTACTAACAATTTGCCGGATTAGGTTGGCAGCTCTGGACACCTTTCTATAAAGAGGGAAAGCAAAATTTGTACCATACTATTTACAAATGCGTACAGAACGGTCAAAATTATGCATATAAAAAGATATATATTTTTTAGAAATTCTTTCATATACATATATTTTTCTCGAATATTCACTTATTTTCTTTGACCTTTCAAATGAAACTTATTTTCTGAATACGCTTCGTATTAATATTTTGTTACAATTAAAAAAAATATGCATTGCTATTCGAAAAATAAAACTATGTGGGTTCATATATATATATATATATATATATATATATATAAAACTTTCTAGATATAAATTTTGCTTTATATACAGAAGAAGGCTTACACAACATTTAAAATTTGTTCTTATTTTTTTTTTAATCCTGAAAAAAAATGGCAATAAAATTCTTTTCATGTTTCTAAAATATCACATTGGAATGCCAGATATCGTTATTAAACTCACTCACTTGAATCGCAAAGCAACATAAAAATTATTCTGATAACCATGTGTTTATTTATACGGTCAAATTTCATTATTTTTATTTTATATATTTAAGAGAAATATTCCTAGAAAATGAAAGAAACGAAAGTTTTTTAGGAATATTAATAGCACACCATAATTTAATATTCAGTTGCTGTGTATCAAATAAATTATGCAGGTAACGAAAAAATATTAGAAAATGTTTATTGTACAGTAACTAATTTATATTAAAAGAAACTATTTTTGTGGAAAAAATACTTGTTACATACTTAAATATTCAACCGAAGAAAATATTGGACCCGTTAAAATTTTCGACTTCTAAATTTTGACATTTTCATAGGTGTCAATTCTCCCGTTTTTCAAGGGATACTTCAAACCAGAAAAAAATTATAGCTGTTTTCGGTAATATTAATCGTCGAAAATATATATAACATATTCCATTTAAAAATACTGGTATCAATTCTGATTTATAAGTTTAAAATGTTGGCAGATCTGCATTTTGTACATTTTAAGATTTTTGTGAATGCATTTTGACTATTTTTGGAATGGTGTTTGAGTGCGTGTGTAAGGCCATAATTTTGTGAATTGTTTAGATTAAAAATTAATGCGCAGAATTTCATAATATTTTTAAATAGCACTTTAGTATTAAATATTATTATAAAATTTTAGTGAATATCGCTTAACAAATGGCGGTGTTATGCTGCAATTACTTCGATATACAGAAAGATTATATCTCAGCATCTATGGTATATAATTGCACAAAACATAACATGCGAGAAAACCATTATGAAAAAGTATGCTGGTTGAATTTGAGTGTACATCGCGCAAGACGTGGCACTGCTTTTACTCACATTCTGTAATTTTTTATACGGAAATATATATCTCAAAATCTGCATGCTAAAATTAGCACCAAACTATGTATAAAAAATCTGTAATATGATATTAGCAACAAATAATATTCGGCCTATTTTCGGGCGACTGTCGAACGAATTTTTATTCAGATGACCTAATTTACGACGTCGACCTCAAGAGACACTTTATATCCGCTCGGCAAACCACCCCTAATGGATTCTAAGAATTTCTGGAGCAATCTGAATCCTTTCACTATTTCTTTTCTAACATTTGATTGTATATGGATTATCTGATGGAAGTTACACGATGTCTTGTCGATTTTCTTACGATATCATTTGTAAGTGCGCTTAACAAATGGCGGTGTTATGCTGCAATTACTTCGATATACAGAAAGATTATATCTCAGCATCTATGGTATATAATTGCACAAAACATAACATGCGAGACAATCATTATGAAAAAGTATGCTGGTTGAATTTGAGTGTACATCGAGCAAGACGTGGCACTGCTTTTACGCACATTCTGTAATTTTTTATACGGAAATATATATCTCAAAATCTGCATGCTAAAATTCGCACCAAACTATGTATAAAAAATCTGTAATATGATATTAGCAACAAATAATATTCGGCCTATTTTCGGGCGACTGTCGAACGAATTTTTATTCAGATGACCTAATTTACGACGTCGTCCTCAAGATACACTTTATATCCGCTCGGCAAACCACCCCCTAATGGATTCTAAGAACATCTGGAGCAATCTGAATCCTTTCACTATTTCTTTTCGAACATTTGATTGTATATGGATTATCTGATGGAAGTTACACGATGTCTTGTCGATTTTCTTACGATATCATTTGTAAGTGCACTGTAATAAAATTTTCTTTTCGAAACAAAAAATTAATGGTAACTTCAATAGAAACAAACTGTTATTTATTTTATTAGACAGAAGAATATAAATTTTAAATAAGATAGACATTTATTTATTACTTTTTTAATGTATCATCCCTCATAGCAATATCCCTTAGAAGATAGTTCAGACATGCATATTTTGAAATGCTTAATTTTCAAGTTCCTATAAAAATTTCTAACTGGTGAATAGTTATTAAACATTTCTAAAATACAGGGTAACTGGATATAGCATTATATATATATATATCGCCATTAAAATAATATATTTTTAACCTTTATGAATGATAACATAATTTAAATAAAAAGAATCAAATGTTAAAAGTTACATCGAAAACATTTCTTTCCATAAATTTAAAAATAAAATTTAAGCAAAATAAAGGCTGTAAAAAAAAAATCTTAAATTACATTTAGATTCAAATTCTTAAAAATTTTACTTCTTTTCTGATTTGTGTCTGACTATTTCAAAAAGAAAATGTATTAATCATTTTCACACAAGATTCTTTAAATGTCAGATTCTATTATCTTGCTCACAGTTTAAAATAATTTCAAATGAAAATAAATTTACTACCGCGAAATATTCTGGTGACTGTATTTAATTATTTTCCTTGCTGGCATATTAACAGACAATTAAAATTAACAAATTAACAATTTTAGTAAAAAAGAAGCATAGCAGTAAAAAAATAAAGTACTTCTTAAGAATTTAATTAATAAATTGTAATATTTTCAGGAGCTTTGCCTTAATATCTTAAGCAACATAGTGGTAAATTTATATTTTGTCATCATAATGTTTTTATTTAAACTATATAACATAATAAATTAAGTATATATGAATTAAGAAAAAAATCTAGTTATAAATAAAATTTAAATCGATATCAATTTTTAATTTTTGTACATTTATTCAACAGCATATATTAGATATTTTATTCATGTGAAACTCAGTCAAAACAAAAAAAGTCTGGTGTGGAACAACCACACGACTTCCATTACCCACTATTACACGTATTATATATGCATTTCTTTGAAGATAATATGATCAGAAGACATAAAATTGACCTAACGAAGTAGAAACCTGAAAATTTTCCGGTATGAGCAACTTAATACACGCGTAAAGACATAAAACAAAGTTTACATAGGACGTTTACATAGCAAAGTTTACATAGCAAAAAAAAAAAAAAAAAAAAAAAAAAAAAAAAAAAATGGTAGAGTTATGTTTTTTAACACCAATTTCCGAGATCTAAAATTAACTTACCTAAACAGGATGACTATTAAATTTTCCTGCAATAACCACTTAATACATGAAAAAGGATATCTAAAATGGATTTACGTAACAATTTTAGAAAATCGTTAGAGCCGTTTTTAACAGACTTCAAAAAGAAGGAAGGATCTCAATTCGAACCGTATGTTTTTTTTTTTTTTTTTATGTTTGTTAGCTCATAACTTCTAAACGGATGCACCGATTTTGATACTTTTTGTTGAAAAGGTCTTGGTCTGAAATAGGTCCCATTGTAATATCTTTACGATCTAACGAAAATACAGGGTGCCCAAAAAATCAGTCCTAACTCTTAACTGCTAAACGGCTGCAGCTATTGTGATAAAAATGGTATGTAAGTATAGCAAAGTGGCCATGCAGTACAAGGTTAAACCGCTTAAAGCGCCACCTGGTGGAAAATAGCGGAGTTAGTGTTCCTATCTCGAAAACGGTTCTAAAGAAAAAAGTGAATTAAAGTTGAAGACTATCATCGATATAGTACAAAAAGATAGTTTAGACATTCATGCTAGCGTTCCTATCTCGGAAACGGTTCAAGACAGGGGAAAAAGGGAATTATAAATCTGCAGAGCATCATCGATTTAGTACGAAAAGATAGTTTAGACTTTGATGCTAAAAATACAATGCTATAAACGGGCATTTGTTTGTTTGCAATTTCTTACACTATGCACACTTGAGCTACATTGCACACGTTGTAGCGTAGCTGGTGAGACATACGCTATATAGTTCAAAATACGGTTACTTGATACTTTCCGTTTTGTTCTAAAGATCTTGGCCTGAAGTAGGTCCCATTGTAATATCTTTACAATCTAAAGAAAATAAAGCTCAATCTGGTGAAAAACAACGGAATTAGCGCTCCTATCTCAAAAACTGTTCAAGATGGGAGAAAAGTAAATTACGAAGTTGTAGAGCATCATTGATTTACTACGAAAAGACAGTTTTTAGACATTATTGCTAAAAATAGAACGCTTAAAACAAGCAGTTGTTTGTTCGCAATTTCCTACACTGTGCACACTTGAAATAAGTTGCACACTTTGCATCGTAGCGGATGATATGTATACTCTGTCATTCAAAGTACTGTTAGTGTAAGCGGTCACATCGATTAGCGCAAAGTCGTTTTCAACCAACTTGAGAAAAGAGGGTGTTCTTAATTCGAGCTATGTGTCGTTGTTGGTATTTGTAAGCTTATATCTTCGTAAGATATGTTCTAATTAACCTACTTGAAAAAGGAGGAGGTTCTCAATTCAAAGCGTATGTTATTTTGTTTTTGTTTGTTAGCTCATAACTTCTGAACGGATGATCCTATATTGATCCTTTTTGTTTTATCGTTAAGGTCTTGGTCTGTAATAGGTCCCATTGTAATATCTTTACGATCAAAAGAAAATTCAGGTTGCATAAAAAAGTAAGTCCCGACTCTTAACTGCTGAACACCTGCAGCTGTAGACATAAAAGTAGTATGTAGGTATAGTATAGTGGACATGTGCTACGTGATTCAACCGCCTAGAGCACCACCAGGTGGAAAACAGTGGAGTTCGCGTTCCTATCTCGGAAACGGTTCAACACAGGGGAAAAAGTGATTTTAAAAATTGCAGAGCATCATCGATTTAGTACGAAAAGATAGTTTAGACATTAATGCTGAAAACAGAACGCTTAAAACGTGCATTTGTTTGTTCACTATTTCCTATTTTGTGCACACTTGAATGACATTGCATATGTTGTAGCGTAGCGGGTGACATTTACGGTACGTAAAATTCAAAGTATGGTTATTATAAGCGGTCACATCGATTAACAAATCACGTTTCTTATTGTTGTTGTTGTTGTTGTTGAAATTTGTTAGCTTATAACTTCGTAATAGATGATTTAGTTTTAATACTTTTTTTGTTGTCGTAATGATCTTGGCCTGAAATAGGTTTCATTATGATTTCATTAAGATATAATCAAATTACAGGAAACTCACAAAAGTCTGTTCTCACTCTAACTGCTGAACGCATGCAGCTACACTGGTAAAAGCAGTATGTAAGTATCGATGTTGAAACTTCTGTCCGTCAGCTGCAATGCATATTCTGCTCTTTGTTTGAACTTTACGTTGCACAATTTCCAGAGCAGCAGGTGACACTTATTCACTGTAAAGTTCAATATATATGCCTAACAGAATTTTTGGTTACGAATACAGCGTATCCGTTCTTTACATTTCTAAAGACTTTTTAATTTAACGTACGCTCATTCAATAGATAGTTTTTTGCTCATATCCAATACAGGCCAGAAAAGTGACAACTTAAAAATGCAGCATTTGAGAAAAATTAACTTAAAAATAACTTGACTATAATAAATCTGGCACGACTGTCTCTCGAGTGGATAACTTTTTAGATGGAGATATACCTTTTTTGTTCACATTGGGTGCGTTTCATGTATTTTTCAATGACATAAACCATTTTTTGAGTTATGTCACTTTTCTTGGAAGTTGTGATTTGTGAAACTGCCGTCTTCAGATGTTCTGCTATATGAATAAGTTTTCACTGAAAAGAAAAAAATAAAATCTTCTTGTAAAAAAATAGAACCGACTCCAAAAAGCAACTACTTTTCAACCAACTAAGAAAAAAAAATTGGCATGAAATGAAACTGTAAATTGCGCCTAAAAGTATAAAATAATTTCCTTCGCGAAACGATCTATAACACTACAATTAATCATAACTTTTGAAGTCGGCGCAAAATTAAATAAAAATTTATAACTTTATTCAATACAAAAATCAAATCCTATTCAAAATACACATCTCTCACTGTCACCTGCGAAACGTGGCTGAAAATTACTTTGATTCAAGAAAACAAATAAGATTTCGTATGCAGCAAAAGTTGCCGAAGATGCTGGTATCGGACGTCTTTGGTGAAAGAAAAATCGCAAAATTATCTGGCAAACATATTTAATTTCTTTTGGATATCATGATTATTTTGATAAGGTATATTAAGAGAGTAATCAAGAATATGAAACAAGACATCGTACAATATATATTATGAAAATATACATCTTGCGTGTATATTTTTGCATTACGTTTTGATCGCTAAATCCAAAAGCCACCAAGGATGATAGTTATCAAAGTTATACCAAATTTGCAAAGGAAACTCTCACTTCGTAGAAACAAATACCGCATTGTGAAGAATGTTCACTGTTCTATGTAGATGCTACTAATGGACCAATTGTATACAGTGATAAAATAATAAAGGAAACATGAAAATGGATCATTCGAGACAACAGCATTTGTTGCTACCGATCTAAAAAAAAACATTTAAAAACTAATTAAATTTTATTTAATTTTGCGCCGACTTCAAAAGTTATGATTAATTGTAGTGTTATAGGTTGTTTGGCGAATGAAATTATTTTATACTTTTAGTAGCATTTAACAGTTTTATTTCATGCCAATTTTTTTTTCTTATTTGGTTGAATAGTAGTTGCTTTTTGGAGTCGTTTCTATTTTTTTACAAAAAGATTTTATTGAGTCACCAACTTTTACTAGAACTCGGCATACTTAATAATTGACCGAAAAACAATAATTACATACAAAAGGAAATTCAAAAGGGAGTTGTTTGAAAAAAAAATCCGTATAGTCGTTTTTAAAGGAACGCACTTGCGAGACTCGAAATTGAGCTATTTTTGCAGAACGCTTATCAATTTTCTTGAACTAACCAACTGTATCATTCGAAAGGAGATCTAATAGAGCGTTTATATAACAACTTTGAAGAAAATCGTTAGAGCCGTTTTTGAGATAAGGACTTACGGTTTCACTTCAGGTTTCCGACGACCCCTCCCGGTTTTCAAATTTTGCCAACATTTGGAAAATTCATTTTTACTCCAGACCTGTATAAATTCTGAAGTTTCGTAGTTTTATATTTATTAGTTTCGGAGATGTAATAGTCAGAAGATTCCCCACATACATACATACACACACACTGACCAATTGGCAAAAAATACTTTTTTGGACTCTGAGGCCTTAAAACGTGTAAATCAGGTGAAACTCGATATCGAATTTTTGGACAGAATACAATACTTCCATTACCTACAGTAGTAGGGTAATTGAAGTAAAAAGCAAGAAATGTTATGAAAGTAATAATATATTTTGTAATTTTACGTATATCTACGCAGATTTGTTATAATATAAAAGAAATTGCAATTGTTAAATATATATATATATATATATATATATATATATATATATATATTTATATGTGTGTGTGTGTGTGTGTGTGTGTGTGTGTGTGTATAAATTAACTGATAACAAATGAAAAGTATGAGTATATATATGTGTAAATCGATGATAAGTAAATTAAATTGGCATAAGAAAAGAAAAAAAAAAAAAACAATAGATTTGCATCTCTTAAGTACTTTTGTCCCACTAGCAAACAAAGTAGCAACGTTTTTAATGAATTTGTAGAGAAATTTAATTTCACAAATAATTAAATTTACATAGCATTTTATTACACGAATTCTGTTATTTTATTAAAACGCAGTTATCCCTTTAGAACCGTACTTTAGAATGAAACAAGAACGGATAGCTTTGATTATTAACACTTTCCACTGTACGTACTTGTTGTATTGTATAGCTTTCAATTGTCCTTGCCTATGTTATCACACAACGGACAGACAGAAAGACTGAAAGGTATAAAAATAGAGTAATTGAATTCACAATCGCTCTTAAACATTGTTGGAAAGCGTTAAAAATGCTTAACACGAAAGAAAATGCAGCCTTTAGTTTCTAATTGCAGCCATTAATGTATCAGAATATTTAGTGTAGCCCTGTAAATCTGAAAGCTAACCATATCATATTATATACAAAGCATTATTTTAGCATAATAAAAATAAATTTTACCTTTTTTGCAAATTTTTACAGAAGAAAATTATTGATTTATGAAGTTGTATTTACTAAAACACAATAAACTGGCATTTTTTTTTAGGTGTCCCTGTGCACACACAAGTGTTACAAGACCTATTAATACCATTTTTCTTAGAGAACATTCCATAATGAACTTGAATGGCATGAATAATTTTTAAAAAATTCTGAAAATATATACGAACGGTGGGAGCGTGTAGACGGACAGATAGACTGACGGACGGTCGAACAGACATATGCACAAATTGAAATCATATTCACATTTAGAAATTGTTAGAATGTGTTAAAAACACTCAATGTAAACGATAATGCAATTCCAGTAAATTTCCAATAAAAGCCCTTAATGTAACTGAATATTTATGTGTGACCCTGCAAATGTAATATTAATCAAACTACATTTTATAAGCATTCTTTTGTGCATATAAATAACGTATTTCAATTTCATTAAGATTTGTGCAAAGTAAAGTTATTAAATTTTGGTGTATAGATATACTTCTTATAGAACGTAATACTTTGGAATACTTTCGGGTGTTCCTGTACACTAACCAGTGGTTGTAGTTACTCCATTTTCTATTAAAAAAAAAAAAAAAAAAAAAAAAAAAGCATTCGATAGTGAATTTGAATAATATACTTCAATTTCATTAATATTTCTGCAAATTAAAGGTATTAAACTATGGTTTATACCTCACACAGAACACAACTCTTTCGAATATTTTCGAGTATACTGTACATAAACAAGTGGAGATATTCACTCCATTTTCAGTAGGGAACATTCGACTGTGAACATGAATAACATATCAGTTTCAAGAAATTCCATGGATATTTACGGGAGTTAGAGCACGGACAGATAGGCAGACAAACCGTTGTTATTAATACTTTTCAACCTTGTTGGAAAGTGTTGAAAACGGGGAAAAAGAGTAAAAAATTCATAGAAAATAACATAGGAAGAAAACGAAAAAAGCACATGATCACAAGGATGTGGGAAGGAAGAGAAAGAGAGAGAAAAAAAAACTTACCAGTATGAAATTAAGGCAAAAATAGAAGAGAAAAAATAACTGAAGCTCTAGAAGGGTGGAGCAAATGGGGCCTTGAGACTATCGTTGAGGGTTAGAGTTAATTTTAAATATTAATAATTATTCTGTTTTAAATATCAGCTATTAATTATTATATTCGACCATTGCTTTTGATTTTTAGAAAATGACATGCCTGAGTAATATACAAGCAGCAAATCTGGAAATAGGGTCGTTTGAAAATAATGACGAAAGGTCGTCGACTAGTATATTATAATTTTGTATAAAGGAACAATCTCCTGCACTATCATTGATCAATTTAAATATTATAAATCAATATTTCTATGCTGCCATCTTCATATAAACATTTGTTAAAAATGACTTCTGAATATAAGTTAACTTTATCCATATTTATTTAAAATCAACGTATATTATCTGAATGAATTTAAATAAAAATTAAAGTAAAAACCCCAAATAATTTTTCTTTTTCTGGAACGGAATTGAAATTTAATTCATTCTATCGAAGATACCTTTTTGGATTTTTATGATATTTATTTGGTGTTAATATATAATTTGTTAAATTCATTTGGCTGTTAAATTACGCAAATTGAATTCTATTAACGTTTGTGCACGTAAAATTAAAAATTATTTAATCAAAATGCTCACGTTTCATTAGGTATTTAAAATCTATATATTCTGATTACAGTATGCTGGGACTAATGCACGATGTCAAGTTTCCTGAAAATTGCTTTGCATTGAGTTTAATATCCTCCATGTTATAACAGTAAAAAGAAATGTATTTTTGCAATTTTTTGAGGAAAACTTAATATTTCCATGGATACGCGTGTTAGGTCCATGCAAATGAATACGATAATTAGAAGAAGCCTCAAAACCATATTCTACAGTCAGTAATTCAAGCATTACTTTTCACAGGGTGATCCTAATCACTGTTTCTTCTTCAATTTGTTACCGGTTTCTATTTTGTCTTCGGGGCAAAAGTTTGGATGAAATATATTAAGTCTTTACAGACCTTAAGTTTCAAGATGATGCATCCCGATGCTTTTCTAGATATTTGAAAAATCTCTGAAATCGAACGTTTCAGATCATTTATAAAAATATAGTGTATTTTCAACAATTATATAGTTTTTTTTTTTTTTTTTTTTTTTTTTTTATAAGCATTCCTTAAAAGTGAGTAATCAATATTAGTTAAGTTCTCTAAATAACGTTTTCAACTATAATTCATTTACAAATAATCCTTAAATCGGAATATTTATTCTATAAATACTTTAAATAAGTCTTACATCTTGTGCCTGAAAGAGATTTCTATTTCGTTACTTAATCGACCACTGATTACAGCGATTCCTCCTAATCACGCTCTGACTCCCCAAGAAGTGCAAGATGTACACTTGTAGGATGTTCCAAATCAGGGAAAGAAGTTATCAACCGAGACTAATTGGGAGCATTCTCATTTCAAGGAGTATTAAGTGAGTAAAATGTGCTTCAATATTTATTTAAAGCTGACTCAGTCTAATTTCTAAATAGTACTCTTTACTATATTGATTGTGCCTGTACACGATACTGGTAAGTTATTCCGAGAGGTTTTTAATTTATTTTATGGAAAGGCAAATATACACACAAAAGTGACGTCATTACAAAAATTACTGTTTTATTTGTGGAAACGTTGTAAAATGTAGTGAATAACTTGAGTTTATATATGCATATGATAAAATTTATCATGAAAACTACTAGAATAATATAATCCTGAAGGAAAAAAAAAAAGACTTCAAATTAATGATAAAATAAAGTATCTAATAAATATCTGAACAATGCTGTTACTAATTTGTAAATAATAATAGCAGTTATTTTTAAAAAATTTCTTTCAAAAGAGACTTAACCAGGTTATGAAATGTTAATTTTCTGTTTCTTTCTTTCTTTTTTTTCTTTCTTTTTTTTTTTTTTTTGTATTAAAATAGCTCATTTTCCTTAGAACTATTTTCCCTTTCTCTTACTTTCTTTTGTGCATGCGCTAAAGCAAGCACATGCACAGTTAAAAATTTAGTAAAAATGTTCATATTTCGTTAGATATTTTACTCTTTCGTATTCTGGTTGCTATATGCTGTGTCTAATAATGTGTGTCAAGCTTTCTGATAAGGGTTTTGCACTGGATTTAAAACCCTGCATGTTGTAATTAAAAAAGTGACAAGGTTTTTGGGATTTTTTTTAAGAAACCGCTATATCTCCCTGATTACACTGCTCTGCCAAAAAAAAAAAAAAAAAAAAAAAACATAATAATAAAAAAAAAAAAAAAAAAAAAAAAAAAAATCGAGATCTGATATCATTTTTGCTGATTCTTATGTAAAATGACCTGCTGAATCCGAATATAACTCCCATTTTCCCCAGTCACCCACCGTTTTCTGGATACACCAACCCCTCCCTCAATTTCTTTCCCTTTCCGATAATTTTATGACCATGAATTTGATTTAAAGAATGAAAAATTATTACTTGAATACCTAAAAACAAAAAAAAAATATAAAGTTTAAAAAATAACATTAATAACAGATTAAAAATATATAAGATATGTAACGTATAATTTCAGTGGCAAATCTCCCCCAAAAATTTACCCTTGTCGCAAATATCCATGTTTTAGAATTTTGCAACTCTGTAGCCCCTCAGAAGATATTTAACCTGTTAAAATAATCCCCCCCCCTCCTAAAGATCAAAGTTATAGCCATAAAAGCACCGAAAATGATAAAAACGGTGGGTGATAGGGCAAAATGGGCATCCTATTCGAATTGAGGAGGTCATTTTACATATGAATATGCTGAAATAGTGTCAGAGGCATTTTTTATGCCGAGCAGTGTTACATGCGGTAGAGACATAAAAATTTATACAGATAATAAAAAAGACCTCCATAA
Source organism: Salticus scenicus (assembly GCA_963930645.1). Lineage (NCBI taxonomy): Eukaryota > Metazoa > Arthropoda > Arachnida > Araneae > Salticidae > Salticus > Salticus scenicus. The sequence goes on from OZ005655.1 coordinate 232,920,345, forward strand.
TCACATGCTACAGCCAGATCACATTTCCAGCATTACTTTTTTCAGGGTGATGCCAAACACTTTCATTTTTCTTTAATTATTTTACTGGTCCCCAGTTTACATTCGGGGCAAGGCTTTAACTGATATATATGAAGTACAACATGTTGTTTACACTTCTGAAGTTTCAAGATGATTTGTCTAGTACTTTTTGAGATATTTTAAAAAACGCCTGAAATCGAAAGTGCCGGTCATTTATGAAAAGGTAGTGTATTTACTCAGAGATGTGTGTAATGCATATGTGTATAAAATTTGTAAACACCTATCAGAGTATTCCGTTTCCGTATACATTTCTGTTTTTATATCAGATGGTTCTAACACTTATTTAACATGTGAAAAAATACTTCCTTAAACTATATTTTTTGAATTATTTAATATAAGTAAATAAAATATCTGCAAATACTTTCTTTTTTAATTATTGAAAATCTTAATGATAGTTACATTTTTAAAACACGTTTTGTAGTATTATTTTACTTCCTTTTTACCATGTTTTTATTAACTTCTATTCTTGTTTGTTTGTTTGTCCGGTACAAATCTTGCAATCGGATTTTAACTAACTCCCCTACTAGCTAGACATTTGAAACTTTCACAGTAGCTCAGAATCCAGTGACAACACAATACTTCGAAGTTCGATTTTCGAATTTTTGATTAGTTTTTCATATCATTAATATATGAAAATAATAACATTCTAATAGCGTTAAAATAGCCATTAAAATATTAGCTATAATTTAATTGTTACCAAAAAAAATTTACGAGTTCATTTTCTTTCGACATAAATATAAATACATTTAATTAAACGTGAACATTAAATAATTATAAAAAGTTGTGCTCTATGATTCATCAGAAAATTTAAAACATGGTATATAAAAAGTTTTTTTTTTCCTTATAATTATTATGTGCATATATTTATGAAATAATAAACAATACAAGGTAACAAAATTTCTAATGCTAGAATCATTAGAATATTATTAATGTTTTTAGTTTTAAATAATTAGGAAAATAGTTGTCAATTATTAGAATAAAATTGCAATGTTTAAAATATTTTCACGAAAATGTCGACTTTATTTGTAGAAAGTAGAAAGCAAAGAAACATACATGTTTTATTTGACGAATGTTTTTTTTTTAACGATTATTTTCGAAACTTTCCAATATAACTTACTTGTATCGCTGAAGTAAATATTGAACAAATACTCTTGGAATAGTCAGATAAACATGTAAATCGTACCACAAATGTCAATATACAACTTAAAATAATACACCAAGAATTTCGCTGATTTAAAATAATGATGAACTGCTTTACGCACAATCACAAACAAACCACGTCACTCAGCAAACATATTTGAACACACTGTACCCTTCGGAGGCAACTTCTTCCTTTTTTCATAGTCACGAAATTTTGAGTGATTTCTGCTCCAGATAAAATGAATCATCCCCAGAAAATTCCAGAAAATCAACTCCTATTTAAGCTAGAAATTCCAAACTTTAATAACTCCAAAATTATCATTTTCCGCCAAATTTGGTCTCTAAAATTTCAGATTTGTCTCTAAATTGGGAAATTTGTCCCCAAAATAGACCTCCGTGGAATTTAGCAGACTGTTGCCAGAAAAGAGCTTTTACAACAATACCTAAACAAATATTTCATGTACAATGTTTCAATTTTTCAGGAAATAAATAACGTGATTTATTAAGATGCATCAAATAATTTATATGAAGCAAATTTATTAAGAACATTCGATTTTCAAGTATCATTTATTATTAAAATACGTTTGAAGTGTTTATTTACTTTTAGTACACTTAACATTTCTTCTCATATCTCTTGCTGCTTAATTAGAGTGAAGTATAGTAGTAACTGACTGACTTAAAATACAAAGTACTTAAAATGAAGATATATTTTAATTCATAACTCGAAACATTAAAAACCTTGATTGTTGTAAAACCTTACTACATGCTAAAGAATCTTTTAAACATAACCATTAATACATATCTACGTTATTTATATTTTAAATAATTCAAGTGATACTTTAGCGTTATTTTTATTTCAGACCTATAAAGATATTTCACTAAACGTTAATTATTATTATTATTTTTTAAATCAGAAATTGAGAAAAAATACATTTGTATATCATGTTATAAAAATTGTATTTGGAAAGTAGCATTAGTCTAAATATTACAGTCTAAAATAATACATTTCTTTTATTGCATACTGTGTTACAAATATATGTGTAACATTAAAATTGAAACGATACACAGATAAATGTCTACGACCGCCCCAGATTTGGAAAAAAAAATGCTTTCGAAAAGAACAACCAGTAATAATTACACTAAAAATATGCTTTAATAAAATGAACATGCGTAATACTTTAGTTTTCAATTTTTTATGTTAATTATTTCAATGCATTGGTTTTGTTTTTAATTTTCTCTAATTTATACTTTCTTCTATATGCCTAAATTATTGAATTCGTAATTTTTTTTCAGATTCTAGTTTTCTACGGATTTACACGATGTGAGATGTTCTGGACACGATTTGCCTATTAGAAAATGTATGCCTGTGTGAAAAAAAATTCGATAGCTCTTGATAAAAAATTACTGCACAGAATTTCTTAAAATTTATATTCAGCTGCGCCTTGGCACAGGTCTGTATTCCAATCAAACACTTACGGCTAGCCTCTCAATTTCTATCACAATGTTGGGGAAGGAGACGAATCTGCCTAATCAGGTCCACTGAGCTAATAATTGGAGCAAATGAGTCCGCAAAAAACGCGCACGCAAATCGAGACTTGCGTGCAATTTTGAAGATTTCTTCTTTCCCCTTAGATTCGTTTTCCAAGCGAAGTGATTTTTCCAAGGGCAGAAAGCATCCGATACTCGTATATTTCAATAAAAATTATCTGGTGTGTCACTCACACGACTTTCTCTTACCCCGAAATTCAATACTATAAATAATTGTTTGAGATTAAGAGGCAAGATAACGAGTACTGCTATGTAAACCGATGTTAAAACAATTGAAGTTAGGCTTCAGCAGAGTTTTATATGATAATTAGTTCTAAAGGAGAACGGCTACCGCCCCTTCCCTCAACCCCCCGTTTCATTACTACATCTACATTTATATGGAATTTAAAGCTGTTATTAAAATTAAAAGTTCACTAAAAATTATTCAGACAACTTTCACACACAACATTCCTTAGAACGTATTAGTGTTGATTAAACTTTTCCAGCAACTTCAAAGTACAACTTTCGGATCTCCTGAAATTATTCGTTTTTAGACACGCAGACAAAGATCAAACGTTAAAAAACTTGACTTCGGTAACCAGGAGGCCGCAAAACGTGTAAATATGCAAAAAACAAGTGACGAATATTTAGCTTAAAAACATACATTATTTATCATATGTCTATGAGGGATTCGTTTCAATTCTTGAGCAGCTTTCCTGCACATGGTAAAATTTTATGGTAAAGCACTTCCACTAACAATGAAAAAGAATATTATCGCTTAAATGTTTGCAGCACTGTATATCTTTTGAAAATTTTGTACAAACCACATGGTGCACCTAAACATAATCCTATAATAATAATACACGGCACAACCTGAAATACACTTCCACAAGTTTTCAACTATTGTCGCACTATAGTCTAGTCCTTTTGTGTAGCCCTGTAAACGAACTGTGAATGATATCCTTACCATATTCTGCATGATTCATGTTTTTACGCATATAATAAATATTAATTTCATTTGGTTTAGTGCAGTCTATAGACGTTAAACCCTACTTACCTGCAATTTCCTCCCTAGACGTAATGTATATGAATTCTCTTGGGTGTCCCTGTACACGAATCAACAGCTTCAGTTCAACGTAAAGCTTAGTGTAGCATCCCTATATGATACAAATTTAGAATACCAAGCTTGGACTTTCTGCTATTATTTGTTCTTGTGTTATGTTGATGACAGACACACAGACAGACACATACACAATCCAACCGCTAAAATCATGATTTTCGTATTCAGGGGACCTCAAAACGTGTAAATATAACAAAAACACACTTTTGAAAATTTGACCCAAAAACAATACTCGCAGAAAACTTCTAAAAAAATTCATTATATATTTCTATTAAAAATTTCCGGTAGCAAAAAAGCGTACAAGTTGGAAAATCGCATTTCCACAGGGAAAAATCATATGCTTTGCTGTCGTTATGTGAGGCTTTTATTTACTAGCGATAGAAAAAGTAGTAAAAATTTATAATCTTAATTCCAAATTATAACATATTAGAAAACTTTTGCAGGTTACAGATAAATATTATATTTGCCTGCATAGTAAGAACAAGCTCTTCTCTCAGATAAACATTTTTTTCATTTTTAATAGGAGGGGCCTCTCCAGGGTTATGTTTTACAAGAGAATTCTTTCAGAAATAATTTATAGAAAACCATAACTGCTCATATGTTTGAGGCTGTGCAGTAATTAAAAACTGAAAATTATTTTAAAAGCGGTTCATTTAAATATAATGTAAAGCCCATGCTAGAAGAATAAATTAAGAAATATTTGAATTATATTTTAAACGTTTATAAATAAAATTTTCAGATAAATCCTTTAATGAAACTATTTAAATCAACAACATATCACTGAATTTTTTTTTATAAGTAAAATTAAATATATAGTTTAATATTATTTAAAATGCATTTCCCCAAATATTAAAAAAAAAAAAAAAAAAAAAAAAAAAAAAATTCTTCCATAAAAATTAAAGAACAAAAAAATTTAAACTATTTTTTTTTTTTTAAATGATCAAATATTATGTACGGATTTTCAAACGCATACACAAACATTTCTAGTTATTAAAATAATATTTAACGAAATAAAAATGTTAAATACATTAACGTAAAAAAAGTGAGATCAAACGTTTCTATTCAATTGCTATTTAAAAATTAATATAAAATGAAAGAACTAAAGTTTTTTCTTTAATTTTAGTTTTAATGAGTATTTTTTGATTTTGGTGATACTTTTAAATATTTTTATTCTAAATAAGATAAAAGTGCGAAAAAAAAAATATTAGAATTTAAAAGACAGTTTTTACAAAATTAAATTATTTTCATGAACTTTAAAGAAAGAACATCAAAAATAAGCGTGTTTTTTAAAATTTGAATTGGTATTTTTGTTTAATTTTAATGTGAGTATTAAACATCAAAAGATTCAAATAACATTTTATACTTTGTTTAATAATAAAAGATTTTTATGAACTAAGAAAAACTTATAAGTTATTAAAATTGAACTCTTATACCATAAAAAAAGGAGAAGTATTCCGTAGTTGATATAATTCAAATAATATATATTTAGATTTCATAGAATCGAGTTATGTTCAGAATATATATACACTCACACAGAAAAAAAAGATGCCTTTTTTCTAACACTGCTTTAAATCTATATCTATTTGAAAAGAATTATTAAAGTAAAATGTTTAAAAGAATTCTTAGGAAAATAAAACTAAATTTACATAGTTCATTGTTAATTCTAATAAAGAAACAACTATTTTTAGTTTAAAAATTTAATAAGAAATGTGTAAATAATTGTATATATGTTCTTGAAAGTACGTAATGTTACACTATGAATGCAGCAACACATGCAAAAAATTTCATAAACATATAAGCTCGAAGATGACTGAAAAGAACCACCGAGCCTTACATATGTATTATTTACTCTAATTCGACCATATATTTTTTCAGAAGTTGCATGTTTTTTCTTTTCTTATTTGCGATTAGGGTTCACGGCATGGTAAAAAAGCGGTAACTGTTGCCGTTTCACCGACAATTGTCGCCCAAATTGCACACATGAATGATATTTTTAGCTTAAAATATTTTTATGTATTAAAAAAAAGAGAGAGAGAGAGAGAAAGAAAGAAAAACAAATATCACTTGATGTTCACAAAATTGTGATTATAATAATAACAGTACAAAAATTGAGAAATAGAAATCTATGTATATTGTTATAAGCATTTTTAAGATAAACTTACTGTAATCTGACTGCAAATTTATGTCCCATTTGTTTAAATTAAGTAATGAAATTAAACTTTTACACTTTTTTAGAAATAATAATTTAATAAAAAAGGGATACAATGAATATTACTGTTTAGACTATCTTAAAATAAAACGTTTGGACTGTTTTCGCACTAAGGAATTGCAGTATACAGTAAAAATATATATAAAACTGTGCATTTTATATCATTTTATAATACTTAATATTTTGGTTCTTCTGGACCATAGTTATTTTTAAATGCTATGAACTGTATTTTTTTATCAAGATTTTAACCTTTTGCAGTTCTTAGTTATTTTCGACATCACAATGATCATTTGAACTGGCGACTTCCAGTATTCCCACGGGACTCGCTCAATAGAAATAGAGAGACAGATAAAAAGCAAGATTAGATTGCTACGTATTCTACTTAATCTTACCGCTCTTTGGATCATTTTACATAGCTAAAATTACATTTTAGATTTTCCGGTACTACTTCTTTTTCTCCCGTTTAATTATATAAAAAGTTTTTTCGTGTTGATTTGAGTTGTTGGGGGGGGGGGGGGAGGGAGGGGAGTTGGATGATTTGTTGAATAGCCAAGAAGCTGGTTATGGATTTAAAATTTAATTCATGAAAGTTTTCTATGCCCAGCTTAATTAGGTTAAATTTTAAATTCACTACAAAATTTTGTCAAAGAATTTTAAGGAAGTGTATAATTTATGAAGTCTCAAACTAATTAAAATATAGCATAAAACTGTTTTAGTATATAAAGTTAATTTGGCATTCATTTGAATTTACAATAAACTCGAAATATTTAAAAGGAAGAAAAGTCAATCATCCATAGTATGATATAGATAAATAATATAAAGATAAGAAAATAAATTAAAAATTCATAAAATTCACCTTGAAGAAGTAAGTAGAAATATCTAATTATCACCATTCTTCAAGTAGAAATATCTATATAATCTGTATAAGAAATATATTCTTCTCATTTAAAAGAAATGATTAATATATATATATATATATATATATATATATATATAAAAAGTAATTTCTAAGGACAAAAAATATTAAGAGAAAAACAAAGTTTTAATAAAGTAATATATATTTGTATTAAAAACTATTTAAAAAAAAATCCATTTAAAAAATTGAGTCGGCATCTGCTCAATCATTTGTAAATAATGGACGTTAAGACTGGATTTTACCGAAGCTATCAACGATGCTGAGGTAAGTCTCAAATGATAAATGAAAAACTGAATTATTATCGATTCTAAAGCTTAATGTACTGAGAACAGTTAAGATGAATATCACTTGTTTCTAAAATGTCACTGTGCGATTCCTGATGGATATGAATGAAAGAAATTTCAATGTTCAATCTAAAATAGCTTATATATTGGCGAATTAATGAAGAATATTACATTGGATAAGATATTTGTGAAACAATTCAGCAAAACATTTTTAAATTTTAAAAATGAGTTACATTTAGGATATTGCTTATGCTTTTTCTTATTTTTTTGTAATGACTTAATTATCTTATAATTGAGATTAAAATAATAATAATAATAAAAAGTATTAGCTTTATTGATTATGCAAGGGTTGTTATTTAAGAGTATTGTAGTGTCTATAAAGAGTTTTATGATTAAGGATAAACGTTTTGACGTCGGAACACATCTATCCAATGCGCAATTGACGACCGTCCGACGGTCCCCATTCAAATTTAATATACAATTTGTTATTCTAAATTATTTCAAAACATTTTCCCTCGACTTTTCTAGTTATTCTGCACTATTTAAACTATATAAAAACATTTCTTGAATTTTATTCATAAACTATTTAGTATCTAGTAAGTTTCATGCTTTTTAATATTCACTAACATGATTTAGTTATATTGCTGCTGAGAGATTTGTACTGTTAAAAAAGTATTTTTAATTTACAGAACGTTATATAAAATAAACTTACATAAAAAAAGAATCCAGTACTACAAGAATTATGTATTTGCTATTAATTTTGTTTGGTATGCATAGTTTATATTTTAGAGGTGCATTAAAAAGAAAGAAAAAAAAATACATTTTTCTCGAAAACTCATTTTGTTTCTTCAATGATTTCAATTTTCAGTTCAAACTGTTTGAAAAAATCTCACTAGCTAATATTAGATTGATTATAAAGAGACGGTTTTGACGATTCTATATCTTTTTGAAGACTATAGAAAATTTATTTATATATTGAATTATACGATTGTCTGTTTAGATTGAAATCTTATTAACTGAAGAGATTGAGATTCTTCCACAAACTGTGCAGTATACTTCAAATTCTGTTTTTTTTCTTTTCTTAAAATGAAATCGAAAATCACTTAAATAATTTGATAACTACCCTTATAGCACAGTTCCCACCCCTCCAGAAAGTGGAAAACGCATCGCAGAGCAACACTAATGGCATCGGAGGCACGTCACGCTACTCCAGATTCCTCTAGGGTAGAGACCCTTAAATAAAATATATAGGCCGCCGCATTGTCGCCATTTTTTTTCCTCGGATGTGGGCAGCATTCCTGCATGGCGTCCTTATCGCTTAATTAGCGGTTTTAAGAAATCTTGATGTGAAGCTACGATCGGTCAAGAGCAATAAGCAACAAGTAATATCCCTAACAACACATTTATACACAGTACATTCTTGGTATGTTTTTTCATCCTCAGGATATTGTGCGGATGTACTGGGGATAAAATGTGTTGTTAGGACTATTTCTGTCTGTTCCAAATACAAATCATATCTTAAAAAAAAAAAAAAAGTAAAAAAAAAAAACTGTTTAAAAGTGGAAAATCTTTATTTATTTACTTACTTTTTCTACTATTTCTAGCATATACTATTCATTTAAATGAAACTTAAAATGAATTTTAATTACGACACGGAAATGAAACAACTTTGGCGACCCTAGAAAATGTCGCCAAAACTCAAACACACAGTAATAAGTCTTTTTTAATTAATTTATGGTTATTAGCATAAATATTATGATTAAAATAGCACATTCTTTGTATTTTTACGTTTGACATGCGAAAAACACTGAAAAGTAAATAAAAGTTATATTATTTTATTCTTCCTAAATTATCTTATGGAAATCTGCACATTTTATGTTCTTTTCTTGAGTTATTATAGCAATTTATCACTAAACAATCTCCCATATGATAATTTACCGAGCTAAAATTATGAAAATGATTAAAAAATTAACTCCAATATAATACAAAACTATATATAGTGCGACCACGTTTCCTACGACTAACAGTGAGGCCGAGTCCAAAAGTTTGGAGGGATGCAAAATTGCCCGAGAGATAGTTATTTGGCAAACATCCAGTCATTCGGTGTTCCCTTATCGCTTGTTTTCTTTCAGTCACCCCTATTTTAACACTGGACTCGTTCAATCCGAACTTGCGCAGAGGCTTCTATGGTCGCAAGAAATGTGGAATAAGTAATAAATAATGACTGCCGTTTGTTTATCTACGGAAAACGTTGGGTAATCTTTAACTACGTTTCTTGCGACCATGGAAGCCTCTGCGCATGTGCTGACTGAACGAGTCCACTGTTAAAATAGGGAAGATAATCTTTTCGTTGAGAGAAAATAAGCGATAAGGGAACACCGCGAACCGAATGATTGGATGTTTACTAAATTCCAACTTGTCTGTCAACTTTTCACCCCTCAAAGATTTTAGACTCGTCTTCACTGCTAGGCGTAGGAAACGTGGTGGCACTGTACGTATGGCAACCGTAAGGCAAAAAAATGGCTGATGCGCCAGCTCGTATATATTGGAGACTTACTTTAGGGGATGTTGTTAGTGGTGTCGCGTGAATGACATCTTTGGTCATCTCTATGCGAGTGGCTGGAAACAGTACATTGTAATGGAATATGTATTTATTTTATTGGTTGATTCGCTTTTTTTAAAGAGCAACGTAGGTATGACGACATTCCAACAATCAATCGGATGAATGAACTTTTCATGATAACGGACTGTTTCTAACCACATATATGGAGATGACCGAAACGTCACTCACGCGGCGCCGCTGGATGTTGTACAAACGTAGAAATGTCTTCTATTTGTGACATGAAACACGACATCGCATAGATATATCGCATTAGTGCATGCAAGCGACTTTGCAATAGAATCGCTGTCGCAAGCACATACTTTTTCACATCTAAGTTTGACAGCATGCAAGAAGTTGTAAAAATATCGCAAAACACTTTCGTAATGACGGGCTATTCAGAGTTCAAATTGAAGGGAAGTAAATGCAGCGATGTACCTACGATGTACTTGGAACCAGGTTGTGCTGTAAGGGTAGTGGGTCTTCGCCTGTCTAGCGGTTGATATTTCCAAATGAACATATTTTCAAATTTACTGTTGGCATATTATTCCGGCAAACTATATCCAACAACCAAAAACAGTGATCAACTGTCATGATAAATAGACAATAAATTATTTGATATTTAACTGTGTTTTTATTAAAAACTAATGAAAACGTATATTAATTATTTATAAACTTCAGCGTAAATTCATTTATATCGTAGATAATTTACTTGTTCACTGGATAATATCTTTATTTTTTCATTTTAACTCACGGATAATTTTTTTTTCAATACATTGTTGCAGTTGTGACACCATTTCTTCAGTTAAATTAAACTAAAAATATATTTAATCTATTGAAAATATGGATAATATTTTCTTTTCTTTGTTTCAATATATATTCTTTTCTTTGTTCCAGAAGCAATGACATGAGTTGCATGTCAAAGTGATTAACAAAAGCTTATGCATTTGATAAAAAATAAATACATGACATTTTTTTTTTTTTTTTTTTTTTTTTTTTTTTTTTGTATAGTTTTTAAAGAAAGAAATACGCTATATAAATTTTTATTGCGTCAATAAAAAAAAAAAAAAAATTAGGAAAAAAATATTTTAAAACTAACTTTAAAATGACAGTAGAAACATTCTTTTAGGATCTGTGCATTATCTTAAAAATCGCGTCGAGTAGTACCCTTCAAAATTTCTTTGTAGCCTTTACCTTAGTTTTATCTTAATTTTGCAACAGTTGTCTTTCTTTTAATAGATGAAATTCTCATGAAACAAAATTTTCAGTAACTAACAATCACTGAAACATAAACCAAAAAAAGTGTCTTGACCACTCGCATAGAAGGAGAAAAAAAAGTGTTTCTTTTAATATTATATAAATAGCTATTTTCACAGTTTTTTTCTTTTTTTATTTATTTTTTAATTAAACCATATACACAAAATTATCATTCTACTCAAACTAATATATATATATATATATATATATATATATAATAACATACAAATCTACCTATTTTTTATCTATCTATTTATCTATCTATCTACATACTGAGAGAGAGAGTAATCACTAAATCGTTTTCCTTACATTTTAACTGTAAAAAAAAAAAAAAAAAAAAAAAAAAAAAAAAAAACTGGTGTTCAGCCATTTGTAAATATATATCAATATATTTAATAACCAACACACAGAAACACAACCACACACACCGAAACTGAAAAACGTTCGAAATTATAGATAAGTAACTATACTATTTTCTATCCAGTTATGACCTCCCCCTCCCTCATAATTTAAAGGATATTTATAAACTTTTATTGTTTTTTATGCATATTATTAATCACACTCTGCACAATATTACTATTTTAAATAATTTAATGAAAATATTAGTAGTAAAAAAAGTTTTTATTTGAAGGATAATTCACTATTCTATAAACTAAGAGCGATCACTAAAAGACCCTCCTTATATTTTAACTGAAAAAAAAAAAAAATCTGGGATTCACCCATTTGTAAATAATCTCTATATTTTGAGTTTTTTACTTTCCGAACACTATAGTGAGGAAAGTATTGTAATCATGTCAAAAATCCGAATTCGAGATTTTGATGTTTCTATACGTTTTGAGGTCCCCTGAGTCCGTTTTCACTATTTTTACGATGATGTATGTATGTGTGTGTGTATGTGTGTATGTTTGTGAACACGCTAGCGTCTAAAGGCTTTGTTCGATTAACCTGAAAGTTGGTACGTATATTGTAAGTCACCATAGTACGAACCCTATAGATTTTGGTGAATCTAGCACTTATAGTTTTTTTACAGGGACACAAAGAAAAATTCTTTATCATTATGGCCTATGGGACCAAAATCTTAAAAGTGCGATAGCATCTAAACGCCTTATTCAATTGAGCAAAAATTTTATACCCATATTATAGGTCACAGATACTCAATCTGTATAGATTTTGGAGAATCTAGCACTTATAGTTTTTTTACAGGGACACAAAGAAAAATTCTTTATCATTAAGGCCAATGGGGCCAAATTTTTAAAAGTGTGATAGCGTCTAAACGCCTTATTAATCTGAGCAAAAAAATTGTACACATGTTATAGGTCGCATTTGCACCAACTGTATAGATTTTGGTGAATCTAGCACTACAGTTTTTTTACAGGGACACAAAGAAAAATTCTTTATCATTATGGCCTATGAGACCAAATTTTTAAATGTGCGATAGCATCTAAACGCCTTATTCAATTGAGCTGAAAATTTGTATGAATATTATAAATCACTGTTGCACTAACTATAAGCATTTTGGTGAATCTAGCATCTATAGAATTTTACAGGGACAAAACGAAAAATTCTTTATTATTATGATCTAAGGGCTCAAATTTCAGTAGCGTTAAATAAAATCTCGTGTGATATATGGAGAAAAAAACACTCTATTATGGTTTTCTCTCTTTTGTTTGTTTAGCAATTCCTCTTTCTTTATTTTATCTACAAAACTGTTAGTTACTCAATGTTCGGAAAGTCGAGTGGAGTCACTCCAGATTTTTTTTTTTTTTTTCAAAATATAAACGATACAGTCTTACGTTTAAATGATGAAGGAAAAAATAGATTATCTTCGACTCCAAAATTTAATGCACCGAAAACAGTTAAGACGAATATCTCTCGTTTGTAAAATGTCATTCGGAGAATTCTGATGGAAATCAATGGCATAAATTCCCATTTGAAATATATCATTCCAAGAATTCTTGGTAAAGCGGAAAGCACAATAAGTGAATGAAAGGAATTTTAAAATAACTGAGCAAAAATTTGAAAATAAATTCTGCATTAAGCTAAGATTAACTTAAGGGATTAATTTAGCAATAATCAAGAGTTATATCATTTAACCCTTTTAAATGTACACTACATAGTTTCTTTTGATAATTACTAATCTAATCTAAATGACTATTAGAAACATAGATGACATAAATATCCAAAAAGAAAAACATACCATTTTTAATTTTGGAGGAATTTTTGGTGAAAGTAATGAACGGTAACGGCCTGTTACTCCTCCTTAAACAAACCACAATAATAATAATAATAATAAAAGAAATACCCTCACTGGCTGCGAGTTTTGGCGAAAATCAAAGAAAACTTCGAACAGCTAAGTTTAAGAGCGTGACGAAGGATCGAACACAATACTTTCCATTTGCGAGCCTCAAGAGCAGAACTTCTTTAATGGAACTATTAAATAAGTTTGATTTTTTTTTTTTTTAAGTGTTATTTATACTGTTTCGTTATTGCGTTTCGTTACCGAGCTTGTGTTACTATTTCGTTACTCAATTTATTAAGTCACACCTACAGTTATAATTTAGCAGTTTAAAATTATGTCAAGGTGCAACATTCTAGGAAATATAATTTTTACAAATTGAACAAACTTAAAAGAGTAATCGAAATCGTAAATATTAATTAAGAATATAGAAATTTTACCACTGTTTTTTTTATCTTGGACATCACCTTTGTGGATATATTGATTCTAAAGTTGTAAAAACTTTCCACAAAATATTTGTTAGACAGCTTTTTTACAAAGCTAAAAAAATACAGTTGTTTTATGTGAAATATATCTTGAATATAATTTCTACATTAAACTGATCTTTATGTTCTTTTATACAATTTATCTTGAAATTTTTAATTTCAAAATTTATGTAATCAAATTACAGATTTTCCGTAGAATAACCCATAAATTATCGAAAAAAAATTTACATATTAATCTTTCCTAATAATAATTAAAATATTTAATAATGTTTATATCAAATTTTGTATTATTAGAAAATGCTTTTTTATCTATTGAAAAAACAGCCATAACAATAAAATTTAGAGTTTTATAAAAGAAGTATGTAATAAACAAGATTTTATTTATTATAAAAACTACTGTATACTAAATTGCCTTCAAAAACTAATAAGTAGAAAAGAGAAAAAATTTTGAAGGGAAGAAAGTTTAAATTAATGGAAAAACTTCACCTAATACCTTACACTGATTTATAGAAGTTAATCTTCTAGTTTATAAATTTTGAAAGTGATTTTTTTTTTTTTTTTTTTTTTTTTGGTAGTAGTAATTTCATGAAAGTTTCTCAAAACAATTTTTTTTATTTACAGTTTTGTAAAGAATATACTCCATTAATAATAATAAAAATACGTGAAAATATTTTTTTTTAACTAAGTTTAACCCGTTAACGCCCGAATTTTGAAAAATATTATTAGCTGATTATTTTACTTTTAAATTAATATAGACAACTGATAGTAAAATATATTAACTTATACAATTCTTCTGATAGTTTTAAATTTAAAGCCCATCTTCATTTATTGGCGTTCAGTGTTCTAGCGAGAAAACTTCGAGATAGAAAAACTTTGAGATAACAGATTGCGCTAACGGGTTATTTCTTCTTGTTTAATATAAAATAGTTTCATAAATATTTGATTAGTGAACTTTATTGAAAAATAAAACGATCTAATATTTAATATTATTTGCTAAATTAACGTGGATTAAAATATTAAGTTCTTAGCTTTCCAAAATTTTAGAGAAACTTAGAAATATACATAAATTTCCAAACTATGTACTAAAGAAGAGCTTAATTATTAATAATAATAAACTTTTGCAAAAAATGTATCGTGTTTGGACATGCTTTTACTAATATAACATCTAATTATTTCGAAACTTCATGCAGGTTTACAATGTTAAATTCTTGTTTATGTAATCTGTTATTCCTTGTTATTTTGTTAATTATAAAATAAACAATCTACATATTACTGTGATATGAAATCCCCACACATACACTGTTAAAAATGACTGGTAATATCAAATCACCTCACATACACTGTTAAAAATGCAGTGTTCAAAAATGAATAAATAAGTATACTCATTTCGGAATGAATATATCTGTTTCCGAAAGAAAAACATGCTTGTTTCATTTATGAAATATCTCAAGTTTTCAAATTAATATCTGTTCATTTCATAATTTATTATAAATAGGTTCAACTAAAATAAGTTCTTTAATAGAATTTCGACAAATTTAAACAAAAAGCGTTCACACACAAAATTTATTATCACAAATCTCTAGATCTAGTATATTTGATAGAGGTTTCCTACAGATTTGTGGAAGTTTTACGTTGTTTAGTGGAAATCTATGTTTGGGATAATGGGATTCATGACGGTCGATGTCAATTTTTGAGCATGTTAATATACTCAATAATAACCACATGAGGTTTTTAAATTTGAGTATATTTGTTTCGGAGCTATTTTGATTATGTGACATACTCAAATTTGACATAATTTTTGAGTATTTTTGTTTCTGGAATTTCTTTTCATTGCATGTGTAATATTAACTTAATCTACAGTAATCAGAATAATAAAAGAATTTTTAATTTAAGATTTTAGAATTAGAATATTGTGATATCGAAAATCACATATTCTAAATTATGTATTACATTTCTGATAAATTTAATTCTTTCCCAATTCATTTTCTATCTGTATAAAATGCGAGTTAATATATGCGGTTTCATTCTTTATTCCTTCTTACAAAAAGAGCAAGCCATAATATTCCTTTCATTTAAAAGAAATAATAATAATAAAAGCAAGAGATGATCTTTCAATCGCTTAATTCTGTGGAGAACAATTCGTTTCATCTCAATTAAATAAAACAGAATAAAATGTTTCCTGATGTCATTTTTGAACGGTGAACAGATCTCACATCTGTTACTTATAAATAGAAATCGCGTATTCTTTTTAGACTAGGGTTATGAATAAAAATTTAACGATAAAATTCTTCTGGTCAAGAGTTAAGGTTGGTTTGCCAGATTCTCACGAACTGATAACGGATTTTTGGCTACGAAATCAATCGCCAATTTATTTTAAAAAGTTACACTAAATTAGCTGTAACGGAAAAAGTTGGGTGTTGCCTTGGCTTAACTTTTATGTGGTTTTGGGTAATGTATCCAGCCAACAATTTCATCACTTCTGCATTTTCTCTGCTGCTGAAAGGACGTAACTTTTGAATACTTCTCTCCCCGTGTCCATCCCGTTCATTTAATGTTAATTCATATTCATCTTCCATATATTATACATAAAAAACTTTATTCTAGATGTTTCGGGTGACTATTTGTACTGTGAATTTTTTCAAAGGAATTTATGTGTTATTGAAATTGCAAGACATATGATGACTTTAAATTTTATTAAATGATTGCATTATAGATTTCGCTTGCCTGAGTTATTTGTGGGACATAACGCTTCTTCTGATTATCTTCACGGCTGTTATAAAGAAAGAATTCACACTACCTACCAAATAAATATCACATATTATGTGGTGCTTCATACCAGGCGAAATCTTAGAAAATTTATGCAAGAATTTAAAAATGGACACGGGGAGGAGGAAAAGCCTTCTTGAAACTTTAAAAATTTTTCTGTGTGCTGCCTTGATTAACATTTGCATTTTTAATACGTTGCAATCATGAAGGGTGCTGTCTCGCTATGTCTCTCTCGCTTGTTCTGAAAGTGTTGACTCCTGTCTCTTCAAGTTCGATGCTCGGCGAAACTCCATTTCTCTTCACTCTGTTACTGGATGGTGTACAACACATGTTTCGTACGTGACAGCGTCTTCTTCAGGAGAGGTTTCGTTTAGTTTTCCGGTGTTACTGTATGACCCTCAACAGCTGTTTCGTCATGTGAGCTTCTTCAAAGCATTTTTATCGAAAGTCAGTCCGATACTGACTATTCCGTTCGCTTTCTGTATTTTTTTTCTTTTCAAGAGTGTGTGAAAAAAATCAATTGAAATCGTCAATCGTCAGCCGCTTAAAAAAAAAAAAAAAATGAATCATCGTATTTTTTTCAAATGCCACTATTTACAAGTTCAATCGTAATGCATCCAGCTTGAAGACGATCTCTACGAAAAATTATTCAATGTTTTGTGTTGTGACTATCCGATTTTTCATATAACTTTTTTTTTATGAAGATACAAAATTTTTAACTATTAGTGACTACTATTGAAGCAAGAATCACAACAATGAAAATATATACAACAGTAAGGTATGGCAAAACGCAACATATCTTAATATATATAAATCTCGTGTCACAATGTTTGTCCTCAATGGACTCCTAAACCACTTAACCGATTATAATAAAATTCGCACACCATGTGCAGTTCGATCCAACTTGAGAGATAGGATAGTTTAAATCTCAAATTATAGTCGCAATTTTAATTTATTGCTAATTATTTGTCTGTTATTATTTGACAGTCACAATTATCTGTTAACTCCAAATGATTCTAACAGATGTCGATACCTTTCGACTGGGTTGAAATGAAAGCTGAAATATATTTGGTGCTGCCATCTACACAAAGAATCTTCAACTTTTTAACCTATTAATAAATTTCGTATAATTCAATTATTTCCACTTTTTAAATTTTTGGTGTTAGCATTGCCGGCCACGTGTTACTTAGACTGAAGTGTAAATTGAATTCATATTATAATGAAGATAATACAGTGAAATTAATCCTGTTTTTTACTTATTTGTGCTTCATTGATCAAAACTTTATAATTTAATCTGTATATATATATATATATAAATTACGTGTCACGATGTTTGTCCGGGGTAAACTCCTAAACTAAGGAACTGATTTTGATGAAATTTTGCACACTGTGTGCAGTTTGATCCAACTTGAGAGATAGGATAGTTTTTATCTCAATTTATTGTCACAATATTGTTTTATTGCAATTATTTGTTAATTATAGACCTTTATTAAAGTTGCTCCAAAATATCTGTGAGTTCCATTAATTTAATTGTTGCCAAAAAAAAAAAAAAAAAAATACGAGTTCATTTTCTTTCGACATAAAAATAAATACATTTAATCAAACGTGAACGTTAAAAAATTATAAAAAGTTAAATTATGCATCTCACGAAAATTGACGTCATAATCAATTTAAAGATTTTATACACATTGATAAAGTGCTAATGTAGTTCTATCATAGATATAGTAATATATATAGATCTCTCATCCCCATGTTATCGTAGAAAGATTTTTGATGCCGAAAAAAGATAAAAAATAAAAGCTTTGGAAACAGCCATTAAGTGGTATTGAAAAAAAAAAAAAAAAAAAAAAAAAAAAAAGAAAAAGAAAAGAAAGAAAGAAATATGAATTTGAAACTGTATCTGGAGTCTTCCATTCCCCTTTAGCAAATAAATTATTCATAAATTTTATTTGCTAAAATATTAGTATGTATTCCCGTGTGTATTCACTCGGGGAAAGACGGCCATATTTTGGTAAAAACGTCGTCTTTTCCCAAATGAAAAGGAATAACTTTTTTCTCCCCAATGATCACTCTATTCTATATATGCTATACTATATCTATGAGTTCTATACGCAAGCGAAGTGTGACTCACTGACCGTCTGTGCAGCCAAGAAAAAGATTTCCTATGTTAATTGCCCACTGGATTTTTTGTAAGAAATTATTAAAAATCGAGGAAATTTATTTCCCGATTTTAATCCTTATATTTGGGTATAGATATGTATTAGTTATCACGGGTGTTAGATTGAATTATTTTGCTGTCAAATTGACAAAATTTTAATTTTAAATTTTTAAACTCTGTCGCCCTTGGCTTTTTTT
Source organism: Salticus scenicus (assembly GCA_963930645.1). Lineage (NCBI taxonomy): Eukaryota > Metazoa > Arthropoda > Arachnida > Araneae > Salticidae > Salticus > Salticus scenicus. Next base: position 232,939,317 of record OZ005655.1, read on the forward strand.
ATTATTATTATTATTATTTGGCGATCAAAAGCGTAACACGAAAATATACATGCCAGATGTATGCATTGTACGAAATGTAATATGTATTATTCATTGTACGTATGTATGACATGTAATATGTATTGTACGAAATATTGTTTCATATTATTCATTACTCTTTTAATATAAGTTGTTAAAATAACCATGATTTTTGAAAGGAATTAAATATTTTCGCCAGATAATTTGGCGATATTCTTTTTTTTTCGCCAAGGATGACAGAAATGAAATCTATTCCGCTGCAAAATATTAGTATCTTACATCAGATATTTTATTTAGACATTTGAAAACAAATTTGACTTCAAACTATGATAGAATATTTATCATTTTCCTTTTAATTTGTATATTATTAGTATATTAAAATTTAAAAGCATGGTATATAAAAAGTTTTTTTTTTTTTTTTTTTTTAAATCTTATAATTATTCTTATCTTAATCCTCAATGTTTCCCATCTTTATTGACTTGAATTTAATATTAAAATTTTAACATACTCAAAAACTTCTCATCACTTCGTTAAAATACACTAAACTTTTCCAAAATCTTTTTGTATTTAAAATGATACATGTATTTACTTTAAATGTCCAATATTTCATAAGATTTCCAATTTTAAAGTTTTAAAATATTTATCAAATTTACTTATTTTTCTGGTTTAGCCTTATTGTTTTCCCTTTTATAACTACAGCTGTTGCCCTCTTTAAAATATTTAAAATGATGAGGTCATTTAATAGTAAAATTATCCATTATAGCATATATTATATTTCACTCCTCCATAAAAATTGATTTTAAAATCGTCTGTTTCTTTTATACTTTTATTTTAATAGAATTTTAATAGAATTTAATTTATATATTAGTCATTTTAGCAATTTTATCCAAAGTAGCATTAGAAATAATATATATCACTTCTCCATTAAAATTTATAGGACCCTACAATAAAATTAATTTGTGCTTAATATCAACACTACGAAAATTTTTATCAATCGCTTCCAAATTTTGACCTAAGTTTCAAATCTCAACCCTGTGGGTTTTTACATCGGCTACAACGTTTTCGTCTTTGTTCGTAAATAATAATTTAACTGTACTAAATAGTTTACAGCCGTATAATCCAACGTATAACTTAGTCACAGCAACGCGTGGCCGGGTCTGCTAGTAATATATATATATTTAAAAGAAAGTAAATAAGTATATAAATAAAATAAAATAAAGTACAAATTCGTCATATATAAAAAAAATAATAATAATAATGATAATAATAATAAAATAAAGAAAAGAAATCTTTCTATCCAAGTAAGTAATTTTAATATATTTTTAAGTAAACAGATTTCATTTTAAAATAATAAAGAGTAAATAAATGAATGAATTGTATAATATGATTATAATTTTATTGCACTTTAAAGTCATTAATTCTTCTCTTGCTCTTTATATGAAATTACTATTAAATTAAATGATTTTTTTTAAATTGCTAAAAATAAATAAATAAATAAATAAATAAAAATTAAAATCAGGACATTCTAATATTAATGCTCATCATATAATATTTCTATCTCCCATGCAGTTACTTAAATATTGAAGTTTATGAAATTTTTTATTTATGCTATATATTTTTCAGCTAATTTTTAGTAAATGAATTATTTTAGTACTCATTTTTAATTATTACTACTCACTATTGATTGGATGTGAATAAATATTTAAATATATAGATTGCATACATATGTTGATTGCTACGTCATGGTATAAGTATAAAGAAATTTAAAATATTGAGAATTTTGAAAGTAATTTTTTTAAGGTTTTACATTTTGTGATTTATGATGGTTCTACATTTATTGCACAACATATATTTTTATAACAACTAATTTCTGCCATGACTGATCTTACATATTAAGATCTTATATATATATATATTTAATATAGTGTTACGAAATTGTAAATAATTGTGTTTATTTTTGTATAAATTCTTTCAAAGAGGCTTAGTAAGTTGATAAAGTGCTAATTTTGTGCATTTCTAGTCATTTTAGCGTTGAAATAGCCTTATTTTCCCTTAAAAACGCATTAGAAAGCCCCAGTAATGCACGTAATGGATTTGGCGCCAAATTTGGCGACTTTTTCCCACCTTGGCGATTTTTTTGGCGACCTTGGCGAGAAAATCCTTATATGGGATATACCAAATATGGAAGCTGTAAGTTGATTGGTTGACCACTTTCTAGAGTTTTCTCGAAAAATCTGGGCTCAATGGAACAGCATATAAGGAGCACTTCCTCGCCAAGGCAGTTAGTTCAGTTCAGATCTCAGCGAGCTTCGCTAGTGCTTGCATTGCTCTTGAGCCTCTTTGAGAGAGACTTGCTTCAAGTGTTATTGGTATACAGTTTGTACTGTGGATTTGTTATTGACAGCTGTTGTTTAAGCTGTGTTTACTGTTTGAATTGAAGCTGATACTTGGTTTATAGACCTGCATTTTTCTGGAATTTTCTGTGAATAAATTACTGAATTTTTGTACGTTTGGCCTTTCATTCTCAGACAACTCACGAACCCCCAAGTACGCAACATTTCTGGTGTCAGAAGCGGGATTGTCTGTGAATGGTTATAACTAGAGCTATGGAGGAACAGATGAAGAATCTTCTAGAAAGCTTAGCTACCCAGATGAATGAAATGAAAGAAGGGCAAAGAGAGATGAAAGATAGCCTCAGTAAAGAAATGAAGGAAGGACAAAAAGAATTGGAAGCCAGTTTGACCGAAGAGATTAAATCTAATCAAGATGAGATGAAGAGAGAGCTTTCAACGGTGAAAGAATCAATAGAGGGTAAACTAACTGTGATGAAAAATAGAATGGATGAAATAGAAGAGAAAGTTATAAAGATAGAAGAAAATTTTGAAGAGAAAGTTTTGAAAATAGAAGAGAGTTTTGAAGAGAAAGCTATGAAGATAGAAGAAAATTTTGAAGAGAAAGTTTTGAAAGTGGAAAAGAATTTTGAAGAGAGATTCATGAAGATAGAAGAGAATTTTGAGGAGAAATTTAAAGAAAACTTTGATCAAGAGCTGAAAGGAAAGGTTTCAGAGATAGAAAGCAAGTTTAAGAGAATGGAGGAAGATCTTGAGAGAAAAATGAAAGAAGAGTGGAAAGGAGAAGTAATAGGGAATGAATTGCAGAGCAAGATTCGGAATCTAGAGGAAAAGTTAGAATCCATGCCTCAGGAAAATGAAAAGAAAGAGAGAAGAATCCAGAATCAGGAATTTATTAAGCTATCTACCTACGACGGCAGTTCCTCCTGGCATGTATATAAGACGCAGTTTTCCATCGTAGCTGAAGCTAACGGCTGGGACTCTACCGCCAAGTCAGTCCACTTAGCAGCAGCATTACGGGGAGATGCAGCCGAGATACTGCGAAATGTTTCTAAAGAAGAAAGGAACGACTTCGAGGCCCTGACTAGAGCACTGGAGCTACGGTTCGGAGAGAAGTGTTCTAAGGACTATAGTCGCCTCCAGCTAAAGTCCCGTTACCAGAAAACGGGCGAAAGTTTGCAAGAGCTGGCAGCGGACATTCAGAGATTGTCACACCTAGCATTCTCAGACTGTCAATCTGACACTCGAAACGACTTAGCTCTTCAGTACTTTATCGATGCTGTTCGGGATCCAGAAATTCAAAAAGCGCTGAGACTCTCCAACATCAGAGACGTAGAATCAGCTTTAGGCTATGCACTTAGGATAGAGGCAGCCCAACAAGCCTCCCGGAAAGACCGCCATACCATAAGAGCAGTCTCTTTAAACGATACGCCTGCTGGTGAAAATGAAATGAAGAGAAGTATCGAAGAGATCTTAAAGAGATTGCGCAGCCTGGAGAATAACAAGGAAATAAGGGACCGGAAGATAAAGTGCTGGGGCTGTGGAGGGGATGGTCACGTGAAGAGGAACTGCCCTGTACGACCAACTATAGGAAATCACTCGTCTTCACCATCACTACAGGGAAACTAAGAGGAGGCCATCTCGCGGGGCGGAGGTTGCCTAAAATTAAAGAGCCCCAATTTACAGTATTTCATGTTTCATCGATGAGTGGCGGCGATAATGGACTTCACGTCTATGGCCAAGTCAACAACGCCACCTGCCGGATGATTCTGGACACAGGAGCCAACGTGACCATCATTAAAACAGATTTGGCTCAAGAACTAAAAGAGAAGATCATCTGGACGCCGCCCTGCGTTAAACTCCAGACTGTGACCGGAGACGAAATCAAAATATATGGAAAAATGAACTTGATCATCACTTTTGGGAATGCCAGTTACCATCATATGGCATATGTGGCAGATATAAGAGATCCTGTAATCATTGGAATTGATTTCCTGAGAAAATTTAACTTTAAATTGGACTTCAAGAATAATGAACTGCATTCGAGTTCGGAAGACATAGCTGTGTTCAACACTGAAAATCAAGACATTCAGCCAATATGCCAGATAACAGCCAAGTCGGAAATTTCCATCCCTCCACATACAGAGACAATAGTTTCAGGAACACCTCCTACCAAGCAATACTTCCGCTATGGACTGATTGAATACCCGAATACAGACAATAGCCCAAGAGGAGTTCTGGTAGCTTCATCTCTAGTTGATCTCTCAAAGAGTACTATTCCTGTGAGAGTCGCAAACATCAGCGATAAGGTCCGAACAGTGAAGAAGGATGAGGTGTTAGCAGCCTGCTCTCCTGTAACATGCATCAACCGCCCCACGCAATCAACTGAATCCAAGTCTTCTGAACAATTAATAACGGAATTACTCAAGAATGCAGAGTTAGGAAAGGAACAGAGATGTGCTGCGGAGAAGCTACTCCAAGAATTTAAAGACCTTTTTTCTCAAACACCTGAAGACGTCGGGAGAACGAACATCACCCAGCACAGAATTGATACAGGAAATCATCCTCCAATCAAACAACACCCAAGAAGACTTCCATTTGCTAAACAGGAAGAGGTCACTGAACTTCTAAATGAAATGCAGCACAATGACGTCATCGAGCCATCAACGAGTCCTTGGGCCTCTCCCATAGTCCTGGTGCGAAAAAAGGATGGTTCAACAAGATTTTGTGTGGATTATCGTCGTTTGAATGACATCACGAAGAAAGACAGTTACCCTCTTCCCAGAATTGACGACACATTAGACACACTTGCTGGCAATAAATGGTTCTCGACTTTGGATCTGAAGAGCGGTTACTGGCAAGTAGAATTACATCCTGATGATCGTGAGAAGACTGCATTCACCACGGGACAAGGACTGTGGCAATTTAAAGTTATGCCATTCGGATTATGTAATGCTCCTGCCACCTTTGAACGCCTGATGGAGACAGTGCTAAAAGGACTTTCTTATGAAGCCTGTCTGGTGTATTTAGATGATATTATCATTGTGGGGCGCACCTTTGAAGACCATCTACGAAACATCCGAAAGGTGTTGGAGAAACTCAGAATGGCTAACCTCAAATTGAATCCAGGCAAGTGTAACTTGTTCCGTCGTGAAGTGAGCTACCTCGGCCATATCATCTCTGCCGAAGGTGTGAGAACTGATCCTGAGAAGATCTCTGCAGTCGAGAACTGGAGTCGCCCTGAAAATATACATCAACTACGAAGTTTCCTGGGGTTATGCACTTACTACAGGAAGTTTGTCAAGGGTTTCTCAAATATTGCCAGACCACTCCACAAGCTGACGGAAGCCAAACAGAAGTTCCTGTGGACAGATGAATGTGAAAAAGCGTTCAAGCGACTTAAAGAGGCCTTAACATCATCGCCTATCTTGACATATCCACAGCCCGACAGACAGTTCATACTTGATACAGATGCCAGCCATGAGAGTGTCGGTGCTGTTCTGTCGCAGGAAATTGATGGTCAAGAACATGTCATTGCCTATTGGAGTAAATGCCTGTCTAAACCGGAGCGAAATTACTGTACCACCAGGAAAGAGCTACTCGCCATCGTAAAAGCCATAGAACATTTCCATCATTACCTCTATGGCAGAAGATTCCTGCTCCGGACTGACCATGCATCTTTAACGTGGTTGCTCCAGTTCAAGAACCCGGAAGGACAGATTGCCAGGTGGATACAACGCCTCCAGGAATATGACTTCGAGATACGTCATCGTAAAGGGACTCTACATGGTAATGCAGATGCCTTGTCACGGAAGCCCTGCTCGGAAAGCTGCAAGTATTGCTCTAGAGCCGAACAGAAATACCTGCCGATAAATCCGGTTGCCTGCCAAGTTACTGTCTCAACACCATCAGATCAAGATCCCGATCCATGGAGTGACGAAGAACTTAGAAAATCCCAGTTGGAAGATCCTGACATAAAGCCAATATTACAGCTGAAGGAGACGACCAGCAACAGACCTATCTGGCAGGACATTTCCAGATTTAGTCCCATTACGAAAAGTTATTGGGCACTTTGGGACTCTCTTCATATCAGAAACGGCGTATTATACAGAAAGTGGGAATCTGATGATGGGAAAAGCTTCAGATGGCAGATTTTATTACCAAGATCAAAAATTCCAGCTGTTTTAGAACAACTGCATAGTAGCTCTACCGGAGGCCATTTTGGGGTAATGAAGACTCTGCAGAAAGTTCGGGAACGCTTCTACTGGTACAAGGCAAAGGAGGATGTGGAGAAATGGTGTAAATCCTGTGATGCTTGTGCGGCACGTAAAGGCCCGCAGAAACGAAGTCGAGGGAGACTGCAACGGTATAACGTGGGAGCACCATTTGAACGAATTGCAATCGACATCTTGGGTCCTTTGCCACGGACCTCCAGTGGAAATAAATACATCCTCGTCGTGATGGACTATTTCACCAAGTGGCCTGAGGCATATCCCATTCCCAATCAAGAGGCATGCACAGTCGCAGAGGTCGTAGTGCAGCAATGGGTGTCAAGGTACGGCACGCCCCTACAACTTCATACCGACCAAGGTAGGAACTTTACCTCTGATGTTTTCAAAGGACTGTGTCAACTACTTGGCATAGACAAAACCCGGACAACACCCTTACATCCCCAGTCAGACGGCATGGTCGAGAGGTTCAATCGTACCATCCTAAATAACCTCTCTCTGCTAGTATCAAGGAACCAGCAAGATTGGGACTTGAAGTTGCCATTGTTCCTGCTGGCTTATCGAAGTGCTGTCCATGAAACCACCGGCTATACTCCAGCCCAGATGCTGTTTGGACGTGAACTTCGTCTCCCCTGTGATCTCCTGTTTGGTTGTCCACCCGATGCGCCTTCATCGCCCGAGGAGTACATCCAAGATCTCCAGGCACGATTTGAGGACGTACACAACTTTGCTCGGGAGCGGATTAACATGGCAACGGAGAAAATGAAGACAAGGTACGATCTAAAGGCTACACAACATGAGTTCCAGGAAGGAGAGAAGGTCTGGTTGTGGAATCCTGTTCGTCGAAAAGGACTCTCTCCCAAGTTACAGTGCAACTGGGACGGACCATACACAGTCTTAAAAAGGCTGAATGATGTAGTGGTGCGGATCACTAAAACACCATCGTCAAAACCGAAGGTGGTGCACTATAATAGGCTAGCCAAGTACCACAAGTAACGGTAAAATTAAAATTTTAAATGTAAATACTGGTAAAATTTGCGCATGCGCACTGTAAATATTTGTACATATTTGTGAATTTTGTAAATATTTCCCACTTAATTTATATTTCTATGTTATCGTTATGTGCAACTTAGTTTTTGTATTTTAGATTGTGTAAATTTGTTTAGTTTCGCCTCCTAACCAAGGGTTGCACTGCCCGGGACGTGCAGTCCTTGGGAGGGGGGCAGTGTTACGAAATTGTAAATAATTGTGTTTATTTTTGTATAAATTCTTTCAAAGAGGCTTAGTAAGTTGATAAAGTGCTAATTTTGTGCATTTCTAGTCATTTTAGCGTTGAAATAGCCTTATTTTCCCTTAAAAACGCATTAGAAAGCCCCAGTAATGCACGTAATGGATTTGGCGCCAAATTTGGCGACTTTTTCCCACCTTGGCGATTTTTTTGGCGACCTTGGCGAGAAAATCCTTATATGGGATATACCAAATATGGAAGCTGTAAGTTGATTGGTTGACCACTTTCTAGAGTTTTCTCGAAAAATCTGGGCTCAATGGAACAGCATATAAGGAGCACTTCCTCGCCAAGGCAGTTAGTTCAGTTCAGATCTCAGCGAGCTTCGCTAGTGCTTGCATTGCTCTTGAGCCTCTTTGAGAGAGACTTGCTTCAAGTGTTATTGGTATACAGTTTGTACTGTGGATTTGTTATTGACAGCTGTTGTTTAAGCTGTGTTTACTGTTTGAATTGAAGCTGATACTTGGTTTATAGACCTGCATTTTTCTGGAATTTTCTGTGAATAAATTACTGAATTTTTGTACGTTTGGCCTTTCATTCTCAGACAACTCACGAACCCCCAAGTACGCAACAATATTTTTGAAAAGGAAGTATTCAAGCCAAAATATATTTTGTGCAATCTTTTTTAAATTTTATTTTTTTTGGTAATGAACGTTTTATATATATATATATATATATATATAGTACATATTCAATATATAGTATATACATAGTATTCAGTTTTTCAATTTTGGTAATTAAATTATTTAGTAATAATGGCCACCAATATTATGATTCCAACTTTTGATGGGGATCCAAATTTTCTTAAATTCTTTTTTGATCAGTTAAGATCGTATGCGGAGATTGGTGGTATAAAATCTAAAGAAATCATTTTGATTCTAAAAAGTAAATTGATCGGTCCTGCACAAAAATTTATGTTAGAAAATGAAATTTTATATAATGCAACTGATCTGGAATTTATCGAAAAAGAATTTACTAATTTCTTTGCCTTACCGTCTTCAACATACAATATTAATTCATTTAATAACACCACAATGATAAAATCAGAGTCGCCAAAACATTTTGCACACAGATTAAATTGTGTCGCATCAAAAGCATTTCCTGATATTTATGACACGGAAGCATTGAATTCACTAAAATTCTCTAAATTTATTTCATGTATACCACCAAACATTAGAATTAAGCTTCAAGAGGAAGGTATTAATAAATACAAAGAAGCTGTTGATAGGGCACAAAAACTATTTGAAATTCATGTGACAGAGGATATGACAAAAAACACAGAAAACACAGACACAAACAGTAACAGTATTTTGGAGAAAATCAATTTTTTGACTGAACAAGTTAACAGCTTATCATGTAAACAGGATAATAAAGAAGACTATCATGATAAGCAGAACCATCAATTGCAAAAGAAGAGAACAAAATATTCTCCAAAAATGCACAGATTTGCTGATAATCAAACACACTTTAAAAATAAAAGAACTTTCTTCCAAAATAGACAAAGTAGAAACAAATTCAATTCTAGAATTTGCCAAATTTGTGAGAAATATGGACACACTGCTAAATATTGCTTCAGATGGAAGAGACAAAATTTAAGAAAACAAGATTATAGACACTACTCACACCAACAAAATTCTGAAGCAAATTTTCGAGACAATACAAAGTTTAGAGAGGATAGGAATTTAAACTGATAGAGAGATTTATTCCTACTGGTGAGAATATTTCTCAATCTCTACAATCACCAGTATTTTCTACGCTAAATAATTATATACCAAAATTAACAAATCGTAGGCTAGTTAATTCTGTTGCTTCTCAAACAAATTCTATCATTACGATTTCAAACAATGTAGCTATTCAAACAGAAACGGAGCAAAGAAGTAAATATATTTGTAATGTATATCAAAATGCTTCTTCTTTACCACTTATTAATGCAGTGATGGCTCAATCAAAAGTAAATTTTTTAATTGACACAGGCAGTTTGTTAAGTCTACTTTCACAAAAATTGTTTAATGAAATCAAAACATCTTTGAAATATAAAAGAAAAGGTTCTAATATTACAATTAAGACTGTCAATTCTGAGGTTAATTTCTCATCATGTATAAGTGCATCTTTTAAAATTGAACAAAAGAATTTTCATCATACATTTTATATTGTTGATATCCCTTCATCCTCGTCCTTCCAAGGAATTCTTGGAATTGATTTCATTAAACATAATAACATCCAAATTGATTTTGCTAATGACTTACTAAAAATAAATGATACATCAATTCCATTTTACTCTTGTAATGAAGAGGATGATGGCACTTGTAATCACAATCATACTGACCGTACACATAAAAAAAATTGCATTCCTGCATATTTACATTCTAAATGTATTCTCAACCCATATGAAACAAAAGCAATTAAGGTATTCACCAAATTAAAACCTGATCCTACTGAATATATTTTTGAGGGAAATGAAGATAAACAGATAAATTTTTACGATTCTCTTATATCATTCAAGGACTTCCAAAAAAGTTACAATAGAAAAAATCATATAAAAGAAATTTATAATTTCCAAATTTATGTATCAAATAATTCTGAAAAGAGTGTTCATCTTAACAAAAACATGAATATAGGTAAAATTGCTTTGGTTCAACAAATCAAAAATTTTGATGTAAGTGAAATTATTTTGAATGATGGCAATCACACGGAATTTAAAAACAAAACTGAACACTCTATCAATTTAATTCAACCATCAGAACAAATTTTAAACAAAAGAAAATCAGATTTAACTCATTCTGACTTCAAACTTGATCACTTATGTAAAGAAGAAAAAGAGCAGTTGCAAAAATTACTATTCGAAAATTTTGCTGTTTTTTCAAAATCTTTAGCAACCTTAGGACATACTGATAAAGTTATTCCAAATTTAAAGCTCACAAATGATTTTCCAATAAAAACTCTTCCTTTCCCAATACCTCAAGCTCTGCAAAACGAAGCTCTCAATCAAATTAGAGAACTTGCAGATGCTAATATCATTGAGCGTAGTTGCTCTGAATGGGCCTGTCCCATCCTTTTGGTAAAAAAAAGAAACCGGATGGTTCAGGAAAACAAAGATTCAGACTAGCTTTAGATCTAAGAATGCTAAACACGGTAATTCAGGGTTCTTCTCACCCTTTACCAAAAATTCAAACTATTATTTCAAATTTATCATCATATAAATATTTTACGTCATTAGATTTTCAACAAGCATATCATCAAATCGATTTACCGGAAAAATTTCAAGATTATGTTACTTTTACATCAATGTTTGGTTCATATAAATATAAACGTTTATGTTTTAGTCTTAAAACAGCTAGCTCTATTTTTCAATCACTTATGGATAGTCTTTTAGATGAAATTCAGGAAGATGGAATCTATTCCTATCAAGATGACTTAATTTTAGGGGCTAACTCATTTGAAGAAACAATGTTTAAATTAAGGAAAGTATTCGATGTTTTAAAAAAGTACAATTTAACTTTAACTCCTAACAAATGTTCATTTCACAAAACAGAAGTAGATTATTTAGGTTTTCACATTCAAAATCATACAATTTCCCCGGTGCAGGCTAATATTATTAAAATTAATTCATTTCCTGTACCAACTACTAAGAAACAGGTGAAAAGATTTTTAGGACTTGCTACTTATTATAAATCATTATTACCAACTTTTTCTCAAATTGTCCAGCCATTAATTGACTTAACCAAACCTAAAGTCACCTTTAAGTGGACACAGAAACATCAAGAAATTTTTGAAAAATTGCAACAATTATTTTTCAAACCTCCAATTGTTAGATTACCTGATTGGAACAAAAAATTTTTCGTAAACACAGACGCATCCAAAGTTGCAATTTCAGGTGTACTTATGCAAAAATTTGGCGATAGACTTTTGCCCATTGCATATTTTTCAAAATCATTAAAACCCTCTGAACAAAAATATCCTTCATTGAAACTAGAATTAATGGCCATACATAGATCTGTACTTGCATTTAAGTACTATTTATATAATCGAAATTTTGTAATTCTTTCGGACAGTGCACCTTTAAAAAAATATAAGAAAACAACAAATCCTGCAGACATTACTACTAGATGGCTTATGGACCTTTCTGAATATTCTTATTCTTTTGAACATATACCTGGTTCTAGCAATATTTTAGCTGATTATTTGTCCAGATGTAACTTAGATGAAAATCAAGAAAACCTTTCTACTAATCCGAAGATTGTTTTTGAAGAAAATCTTCCTGTCATTCAAATTGATCCTGATAAGGTGAGTACAAATGGTCATGAAAATTATGAAAAAGGTAAAAATAATTATCAATTAAACTTTCATATTTCTGGCCAAAATGGTAATAAAGATTCCCTCCTGGAAATATCAAATAACACTTTTGTGTTTGAGCAGAAAAAGGATGATAAATTATCTCCTATATATAATGAAATTTTAAGAAAAGGATCATCTAAGAAGTTTTCTAATTTTTTTTATACATCCTGATACTAAAGTTCTAATGATAAAAAAGTATGACACTTGCAATGACACATATACTTATTGTATTGTTGTTCCAGAAAAATTAAAAGCTAAAACATTAACTATTTCTCATTTATCACACTTCGGATTCACAAAAACTTACGAATTTTTATCATCTAGATTTTTGGAGAGGAATGTACAACGACACATTAAATTTTGTTGCATCTTGTACAAATTGTTTACAATCAAAACATCATCGCATACTTAATGCACCTTTACAGCCAACCTACACACCAAAATTTCCTGGACATACTATATCTACTGATTTGTTAGGTCCTTTCGAAAATGGTCAATCCATATTGACCATAATTGACCATTTCTCAAGACATGCAGAACTTTATCCCTTAACGGATACATCTGCACAAAAAGTTGTTAAATGTTTATTTTCTTACATATCCACACATGGTCGTCCATCTGTAATTCTTTCAGATCTTGGACCCCAATTCACGTCACATGTTTATAACAATTTCAACGACACACTAGGTATCAAAATTTTACACTCTTCTGTTGCTCATCCACAAAGCAACGCTATTTCTGAAAAAATAAACAAAAGTATAAAATATTCCATAAAAACACTCCTACAAGAAGGACACACATTTGCAAATACTATCAATATTCATAAATCTTTGTATAATGGATCAAAACATTCGTCTACACAATTTTCACCAAATTTCCTACACTTTGGCAGAGAATTATCGTTAATTTTTGATACATATGATTCTCAGTGCAACCAACCATTCCTTGATAGAAATGTTGATGTTTATAAACTAATGCATGACCTTGATAAAATTTATCATAAAGCTTACAATAATATTAAAATGTCTCAAGAAAGAAGCTATAACTATTATCAAAGAAAAACAAAGTTAAGAAACATTTTCGAAAAAGATATAGTATATTTAAAATCTACTGACAGATTTAGACTTAAATATTATGGTCCTTTTATTGTATTTAAAAAGCATTCACCAGTTGTATTTTCAATAAAAAGAATAAACTACCCTGATGAGTCTGCATTTAAGGTACATGTGGATAGACTGTTGCTAGCTCCTCCCAGAAACACACATTTAGTTGATAACTGTGTTACAAATGATCAAAACATTTTTCAAAATATATCAACACCTACACACTCATATAATCTACGTCCAAGACAAAAATGCACACCAAATAATTTCAATGCTATTCCAAAATCTACACACTCATATAATTTGCGTCCAAGGAAAAATAAGGCAAATCCTTAAAAAAAAAAAAAAAAAAAAAAAAAAAAGTGGAAAGAGTTACCATTGCAAGGGTACCACTGCAGGGGTAAACTTATTGTCATAAAAATCATATACTCATAAATGACCTTACACTTTATTTATTTAATATTTATAATTTGAAATTTTATTTTACAATCAATATATCAGTTTCTCAAAAGATATTCTTAACAACATTTATATTACATAGTTTAAAAAAAAAAAAAAAAAAAAAAAGGAATATGTAAATATTTTGCTGCAATTCCCGAAGGCCAAGGGAACTTTGTTGTGCTTACTGCATCATTGCATGCCATTATTGGCGGGCCCACTTTTTGCATGTTCAAGGGTGCAATTGACATAACAGTATTACTCTAAAATGTTGCATATTCTTTTATTCAAATCGATATATTTGACATATTTTCTAAAAAAAAAAAAAAAAAAAAAAAGGATTTATGACAAAATTATAAAAATATACTCTTACGTTATATTAACATTTATTTAAGAACATAAGAATTACAATTTACACACATTAGCATCTTAGACACTTGTCAAAAACACTTAAATTACACATTGTTTAGTATTCAAAAGTAAATAAATATGTTCATAAATAAAAAAAAATAATATCTTATGCTATTTCATTGAACACATAATGTTATAATATATCATTTAAAATTTTGAATTTTCCCATTTTTGAATAATTTGAACGTTTTGCTAGCAACATGTATTGCCATAAATGTGTCAATGTGTGAATATTACCGATCGTGACTTTTTTTATGCTCTCAATTTTCTTGGAATGACTTTATGATTTTTGTAGATATCAAGTCATTGAATCTACACCTTTTTTTTAAATTTTTTTTTTTGAAATAATTATCCCTCCTTGAGAAGATGATTCGTTCAAAATTATTGCCCCAAGAATCATCAACTCAATTGAGAGCATCCAATTTTGAGAATTCTAGTATGCTATTAAACTAGTAGTTCTCTATTTATTCATTTGAAAATCTCCCGTCCTTGTTTTTGAGGTGCTCCCGATCGTACATTTTTCTTAATGGCGTGGTGGAGCTGTTTTTTACAGGCCCTATTCATCTAGGACGAAGGCCCTAAGCCTGAGTCATATACTTGTGTCTCACACAAGAGTAAGGTGGGTTGTTCGTGTTACGGTGGATGCCCAACACAATTGAACAGCTTTCCTGGCTGGAATTGGCCAAAACACATTTTTTGCTTATATTTTATGGTGTTATTCACACATCATATTTTTTTTTCATATTTTTATTTTGACAATATTTTTCTGATGTTTCTTACACATCATTTGGTGTATTGTATATTTAGTTTTAGATAATTTTGCTCCTTTATATTTCATTTTTGCATTTATATATATTATTTTCTACTGTAATGAATATTATTTCCACAAAGTACTATTATGTTTGCAAACTATTGTTATATGAATCTAGCAGAAGAAATAATTAGAAAAATACATGGTATCCAATATTACTGCTTTTTCATTGTGACTGTCAGTGATTCATATAGATATATCAACAAATCGTATATGCAGTGGACTATGAAGCATGTATTTAAGAAAAATAATATGACTGGAAAATATTCTCATGGACATGAGTGAAAATGTGCACATATTAAAAAAAAAAAAAATGTAATGGTAGCTACTCTATATATTTCATACAAAGTTGTACAACTGTTTACATATACATTTCTTTTGATATCTTATACATATATATAATTTTTCTGTTCTATATGTAGAATATGTGTTGTATATGATAACCCTGGGCAACACATCTTTCTTTTTCAGACGAAGGGGAGAAATATGTGATATCGAAAATCACATATTCTAAATTATGTATTACATTTCTGATAAATTTAATTCTTTCCCAATTCATTTTCTATCTGTATAAAAAGCGAGTTAATATATGCGGTTTCATTCTTTATTCCTTCTTACAAAAAGAGCAAGCCATAATATTCCTTTCATTTAAAAGAAATAATAATAATAAAAGCAAGAGATGATCTTTCAATCGCTTAATTCTGTGGAGAACAATTCGTTTCATCTCAATTAAATAAAACAGAATAAAATGTTTCCTGATGTCATTTTTGAACGTTGAACAGATCTCACATCTGTTACTTATAAATAGAAATCGCGTATTCCTTTTAGACTAGGGTTATGAATAAAAATTTAACGATAAAATTCTTGTGGTCAAGAGTTAAGGTTGGTTTGCCAGATTCTCACGAACTGATAACGGATTTTTGGCTACGAAATCAATCGCCAATTTATTTTAAAAAGTTACACTAAATTAGCTGTAACTGAAAAAGTTGGGTGTTGCTTTGGCTTAACTTTTATGTGGTTTTGGGTAATGTATCCAGCCAACAATTTCATCACTTCTGCATTTTCTCTGCTGCTGAAAGGACGTAACTTTTGAATACTTCTCTCCCCGTGTCCATCCCGTTCATTTAATGTTAATTCATATTCATCTTCCATATATTATACATAAAAAACTTTATTCTAGATGTTTCGGGTGACTATTTGTACTGTGAATTTTTTCAAAGGAATTTATATGTTATTGCAATTGCAAGACATATGATGACTTTAAATTTTATTAAATGATTGCATTATAGATTTCGCTTGCCTGAGTTATTTGTGGGACATAACGCTTCATCTGATTATCTTCACGGCTGTTATAAAGAAAGAATTCACACTACCTACCAAATAAATATCACAAATATAGGTTATTTTAAAATTCAGGCTCGACATGTTTTACATTCAAAATTTTAAAACAATGCGGCAAATTATTTATTTAGTATTTAAAAGACAATTGCATCTAAAGTTACCTTTTCTGAATTGGATAATTCCATGTGCGACTCACACTACAAGTGAGAAAAAAATGAATTTTAAAATAATTATAAAAGTAGTAATATTATGATGAAATATACCTCTTGATTTATCTTTGAACTTGTTTGATACACATTTTACAGATATTAAATATCCGCAAATTGATTATTGTCTGTACATAGGTAAAAATCTGTTGTGACTCACTACATGAAAAAGAAGTGATAATTTCCGTCAAATACATTAACATATTTTTTCCTCTATTGATTTTTTGAGAATTACATTTACACAGGGCTCTTAAATATAATAATAGTACTTTAATTTTTACTACTACTATATTAATTAAATGCATAGTTTATTTTATAACAAGGGATTTAACATATGATTCACACTACATGAACAATGTAACTCACACTGCACTTCTTTAAAATACTTTTTACTGACAGGTAACACATACAAAATATACAAATTATTCTTATATGAACATAAAAAGGTTATTGATAAATATTACTGTCCCATGTTAAATACATAAAAATTAATGTTAAAAAAAAGTTAGGTGCAGAATTTATTTTTCCCAATACAACCATCAGAGTCTTTCTCTTTAAACTGTTGTTAAGTGTCCTCCTTGAGCTGAATCCGATCCCTTCCCTATATATAAGTACACTTCTCTCTTATTTCTTTATGCACTGAAGACTGTACGCTAAATGCTACCGAAGCAGCTGTCTGCTCTATTATTATTTTTATTTGGCGTTTTAGACGTTGTTGTTTGCTTTGGTTTTTTAAAGGACATTAGTATTTAGAAAGTTATATATCTCGTGACTGTTTTACGTAAGGTCCGAGAGATTGACACGACCGTGTCTTTGTCAATTAGTTATTCTTCAACAAGTTATCAATTTAGCATAAAAGATGTTGTGGTGCAAAATTGGGAGCCAATCCTTCCGTGTAAGATCAGAATGTGACGATTTGTCTTCGGAGAACACTTATGGATGACTCCCAGATCGTCTCTAATTGCCAACTACGTACCTTTAGTTGCACTTCAAACACCCTCCACCTCACTATATCTCTGAGATTGGAATTATGGGCACTCTAAATATATTTTCACACACATATTCAGAAATTACAATTTTGAATAATATATTTTCTAAAGAGAAAGTGGGGGAAATCCAGTAATTACTATCCCTTCAAGATCTTGAATAAAACAATGAACGAGTACTAAGAGTGATCAAATTTTCTAAAGAAAATTGGGGACTAATTAGCTCGGTGTCTCCAATTTCAAAATAGAAGCGGGGGAGCCATCCTCTTCGTGTAGAATCAAAATTGTGATGGCATGTCAAAGGACCATCTTGACGGGCGAGTCCCAGACTGTCGCCAATTGTCCATTGCTCAGCACTAGTGCGACGTAAAAACCAATCAACTAACCAATTTCAACATAAGAAATTTTAACAAAAGCAGTACTTAAAAAAGTGCACTATCATGAATATTAAATTATAAATTGCGACAAAAGCTTTATTTAAATAAAAGGTTTATGCGGGGAAAAGAAAAAACTACAAAAATTGTTGTCTGTCCCCCAAAAATGGGGACGTTAGGTCGCCTCAATTTTAAAGCAAAAATTCAAAAGGGTCCACTACTAGGTTTTAGGGTGTCCACTACTGGCACATTTTAAGCTCCTCGGATTTTGGTTTCTTTACATATATAAATGCTCCAATTAGCAATTTTCATAATACAGTCATGTGAAAGATGAGTTAATAAAGGTATGATACATTAATTATTTTTTTAATCACTAAAATTTAGTAAATTACACAAAAAGCAGCTAGAAAATGTCCTTAAAGTGTCAACTACTGGTGCTCTTACCTTGAATGTGCGTTTTAAAAGTTCTGTTTTTATCATTCATGTCTACAAGGTGACTTTTCTCACTAAATCTGTAATGCTTTAAAACTTTGTAAATTAAACTTATATTTCATCTCGTGCCGTTATCGAGATAGAAACGCTAATTTCACCAATTTTCTCCAGGAGGCGCTGTAAGCTCTCTTATCTTAGAGATCCTATGTTATAATATAAGGTCTCTTGATTATCTAGCAGCGCATATCCATTTTACCGTACCTAAACACCACTATTATGACTATAGCGACAGTCGTTTAGCAGTGAAATAGATGGGCATGAACTTTAGTGAGTACCCTGTATATTAACTAAAAATTAACGAACTTCTTTTTTTACACATTTTACTTTCCTATTTTAAAGATTTGTTTTTTTTTAATTAAATTTAAAAAATAGCCAAAACTCTTTAAATGAAGATAACTCATTTTATAATGTTATTAAAAGTTATTAGGAATATTATTTGAGTGAATGATTAGAAAAGTCGTGTCTAGGATTTATAAATCATATTTAATATTTTAAATAGCATTATTCGTGTATACGATTTATTCCAGACTATTGATTGCTAAGTTATCTACATAAATAAAGAGAAGTGTCTGTGTGTCTGTCTGTGTGTGTATCTGCGCTCTGGTGCTCACACTACTAATCGCAGAGCCTCCAAATTTGGCATATAGGTACCTGGGACCCTGCAGGTGTGCACCTCATCGAGATTTTTTCGAATTTCGAATTTGAATTTTTTAAATTAATGTTTTTTCGATTTTAAATATTGGCTTCAATGTTTCATTTTTCAGAAATTTCTTTCGTTTCAAAAGTCTGCGTATCTTAGCAAAGGCAATTAAACCATTTATTAGTGCTAGAGGCCTATTTCAGTCGGTACAGTTGTCGAATTTTTATAATACACTCTTAATTAGTGCTAGTGGCCTATTTCAGTCGGTTTATTGAATGGGGATTTATTGAATGAAGTACCCCCAAGGCACAACTTTGATATGAGTCCCCCCCCCAGGCCCAACTTTGACATGAGTCCCCCCCAAGGTACCCCTATTTCAGTCGGCACAGCGTTGTCGAATTTTTATACGTCACTCTTAATAGTGCTAAGGGCCTATTTCAGTCGGTTTATTGAATGGGGATTTATTCAATGAAGTCCCCCCAAGGCACAACTTTGACATGAGTCCCCCCCCCAGGCCCAGCTTTGACATTAGTACCCCCCCCCCCAAGGCACAACTTTAACATGAGTCTCCCCCCCCCAAGGCACACCTTTGACATGAGTCCCCCCAAGGCACACCTTTGATATGAGTCCCCCCCAAGGCACACCTCCCCGTCATTGGGAAAAAAAGAATAAACGTTGTTTTGCGGCTATAAGACAGTTTGGACTTCCAACGTTATTTGTTACAATATCTGCAGCTGAAACACATTGGTTTGATTTAATGAAAACTTTATCATGGAATTTAGATCGTCACGAATTAACTAAAGAAGAATTTGTCGATATTAACAAGTTTAGCAGTAGGCCTCTGGCACTAAATTAAAATCTGTCAATGTCAGATTTTCATGTTTTAAATAATGAAATAATGTGTCTGTATAATTTTTTTGTTTAATATTTTATTTAAATTCATTTGAGGAAGAAATCTTTTTTATTATATTTTTTGAAATCAAAAAGTTATACAGTAGAAAAGATTAAACATATTAAATTTTTAGATTTTGGCATATAGGTACCTGGGAAACTGCAAGTGTGCACCTCATCGAGATTTTTTCGAATTTCGAAATTGAATTTTTTAAGTTGATGTTTTTCCGATTTTAAATATTGGCTTCTTTGTTTCATTTTTCATAGATTTATTAGTTTGCTTCAATCGTCTGCGTATGTTAGCAACGGCTATTACGCGACTTATTTAATACATTCATTTGAGGGCGATTTTTTTAGGACTGAGGGCCTATTAGTCTCAGACAGCGATTTTTGCGTTGTCGTTTTCGATAGTTGCACAATTGTCGAAATCATTTTTCGATAGTTGGACATTTATCGAAATATAATTGAATAATTTGAAAGCGATGTTATAATTAGGAAGAAAAAAAAACTAATAGTTTTCCGTCGTAAACTAAATTCTGCTTTTGCCAGAATTTCATCAAAATCTTTTCAAAATGACATTGACATGAGTCCCCCCCCCCAAGGCGCAACTATGACATGAGTCCCCCCAAGGCACAACTTTAACATGAGTCCCCCCCCCAGGCCCAACTTTGACATGAGTCCCCCCCAAGGTACCCCTATTTCAGTCGGTACAGCGTTGTCGAATTTTTATACGTCACTCTTAATAGTGCTAAGGGCCTATTTCAGTCGGTTTATTGAATGGGGATTTATTCAATGAAGTCCCCCCAAGGCACAACTTTGACATGAGTCCCCCCCCAAGGCACACCTTTGACATGAGTCCCCCAAGGCCCAACTTTGACATGAGTCCCCCCAAGGTAGAACTTTGACATGAGTCCCCCCCAAGGCACACCTTTGACATGAGTCCCCCCCCAAGGCACACCTTTGACATGAGTCCCCCCAAGGCCCAACTTTGACATGAGTCCCCCCCAAGGTACAACTTTGACATGAGTCCCCCCCCAAGGCACACCTTTGACATGAGTCCCCCCCCAAGGCACACCTCCCCCTCATTGGGAAAAAGAGAAAAAACGTTGTTTTGCGGCTATAAGACAGTTCGGACTTCCAATGTTATAGTTGGACATTTATCGAAATATAATTGAATAATTTGAAAGCGATGTTATAATTAGGAAGAAAAAAAACTAATAGTTTTCCGTCCTAAACTAAATTCTGCTTTTGCCAGAATTTCATCAAAATCTTTTCAAAATGACATTGACATGAGTCCCCCCCCCCAAGGCGCAACTATGACATGAGTCCCCCCAAGGCACAACATTGACATGAGTCCCCCCCCAAGGCACAACTTTGGCATGTCCCCCCAAGGCACAACTTTGGCATGTCCCCCCAAGACACAACTTTGGCATGTCCCCCCAAGGCACACATTTGGCATGTCCCCCCAAGGCACAACTTTTGCATGTCCCCCAAGGCACAACTTTTGCATGTCCCCCCAAGGTACAACTTTGACATGAGTACTCCCAAGGCACAACTTTGACAATGAGTCCCCCCCCAAGGCACAACTTTGACATGAGGTCCCCCCAACGTACAACTTTGACATGAGTCCCCCAAGGCACAACTTTGACATGAGTACCCCAAGGCACAACTTTGACAATGAGTCCCCCCCCAGGCACAACTTTGACAATGAGTCCCCCCCCAGGCACAACTTTGACAATGAGTCCCCCCCCAGGCACAACTTTGACATGAGTCCCCCAAGGCACAACTTTGACATGAGTCCCCCAAGGCACAACTTTGACATGAGTCCCCCCCAAGGCATAACTTTGACAATGAGTCCCCCCCAAGGCATAACTTTGACAATGAGTCCCCCCAAGGCACAACTTTGACATGAGTCCCCCCCCAAGGCACACCTTTGACATGAGTCCCCCAAGGCCCAACTTTGACATGAGTCCCCCCAAGGTAGAACTTTGACATGAGTCCCCCCCAAGGCACACCTTTGACATGAGTCCCCCCCCAAGGCACACCTTTGACATGAGTCCCCCCAAGGCCCAACTTTGACATGAGTCCCCCCCAAGGTACAACTTTGACATGAGTCCCCCCCCAAGGCACACCTTTGACATGAGTCCCCCCCCAAGGCACACCTCCCCCTCATTGGGAAAAAGAGAAAAAACGTTGTTTTGCGGCTATAAGACAGTTCGGACTTCCAATGTTATAGTTGGACATTTATCGAAATATAATTGAATAATTTGAAAGCGATGTTATAATTAGGAAGAAAAAAAACTAATAGTTTTCCGTCCTAAACTAAATTCTGCTTTTGCCAGAATTTCATCAAAATCTTTTCAAAATGACATTGACATGAGTCCCCCCCCCCAAGGCGCAACTATGACATGAGTCCCCCCAAGGCACAACATTGACATGAGTCCCCCCCCAAGGCACAACTTTGGCATGTCCCCCCAAGGCACAACTTTGGCATGTCCCCCCAAGACACAACTTTGGCATGTCCCCCCAAGGCACACATTTGGCATGTCCCCCCAAGGCACAACTTTTGCATGTCCCCCAAGGCACAACTTTTGCATGTCCCCCCAAGGTACAACTTTGACATGAGTACTCCCAAGGCACAACTTTGACAATGAGTCCCCCCCCAAGGCACAACTTTGACATGAGGTCCCCCCAACGTACAACTTTGACATGAGTCCCCCAAGGCACAACTTTGACATGAGTACCCCAAGGCACAACTTTGACAATGAGTCCCCCCCCAGGCACAACTTTGACAATGAGTCCCCCCCCAGGCACAACTTTGACAATGAGTCCCCCCCCAGGCACAACTTTGACATGAGTCCCCCAAGGCACAACTTTGACATGAGTCCCCCAAGGCACAACTTTGACATGAGTCCCCCCCAAGGCATAACTTTGACAATGAGTCCCCCCCAAGGCATAACTTTGACAATGAGTCCCCCCAAGGCATAACTTTGACATGAGTCCCCACCAAGGCACAACTTTGACATGAGTCCCCCCCCAAGGCCAACTTTGACATGAGTCCCCTCAAGGCCCAACTTTGACATGAGTCCCCAACCGGGCCCAACTTTGACATGAGTACCCCCCGGGCCCAACTTTGACATGCGTCCCCCCCGGGCACAACTTTCACATAAGTCCCCCCTGGCACAAGCAACAATTTTATGCTATAAAACACTAATACTGTCCGAAAACTTCATGAAAGCGAGGAAGGTTAAGTTTAAAATTTTTAATTATTATATTATTAATGTTACTTATTTATTAATTTTATTTTTAATTTTTTTTTGTTATATTTATTGAAAATAAAATCGTAATGCAGTAGAAAAAAATAAGTATAATTAGTTTTAAATTTAAAAATTATTAATAACAGTTATGTTTAATTTTTTATAGTAGAACAACTTCTTATTTCTCATTTTTTAATTAAATCCTTTAAAAAGAAAAAACTTTTATTTATTATTATTATTTTTTTTTTTTACAGTATTTATCGGGAAAAATGGTAGTATATACATAGTAAAAAGGATTAAATTGATTAAAATTTATTTGTTTACATATATATTTATTTATTTTTCAATCTACTTTTTATTATATTTTATATTATTACATTGGTCGGAATAAAGTCGTAATATAGTGTAAATAGCATGGGCTTATAATACATGGTTCAAAACTAAAATATTTAATAGATGCTGAGATACAGTCATCTTTAAAATCGTACTTCTTAAATAGTAGCAGATTCCCCCTGTCGTCGATTAATATCTAGAATGAAGTGCCCGGGAAAGATCTTTCTGCAGGCATGGGAAACCTAGACCTGATGCAGTGCGGTCGAGAGAAGAGCTTCCGTAGACAGCGGGTACCCGAAGCGAGGTTTGGAGCAATTTTTGTTACTTTTCTTTTTAGTTTTTGTCTATAATGTGGTGTAAAAAAATAAATATTAATTCAATTCTTTCGAAAATTCATTTAAATATAGTGAGCAGCGAAGCGGGCGTAGCCTGCTAGTATAAACTATAATAGTTGTTTTAAACGCAAATTAATTTAGTGTTAGAAGCGTGCTTTTAAAAAGGTTGGTTCAGCCAAATTTTGGAAGAAAAATGTACACAAAATAAATTCTGAATGGTATGATATATTGACTTTCACATATTTTTACTAGCAGGCTACGCCCGCTTCGCTGGTCACTATATTTAAATGAATGTTCAAAATAATTGGATCAGTATTTATTTTTTACATCCCATTACAAACTTAAAAACACTGAAATCTGTTTAGATCTCGCTTTTTCGGGTCGTACCCGTTGCCTAAGGCAGCTTTTTTTTTCTGCCCGTACTGCATCGGGTCCAGTTTCCCACAGTCTACAGAAAGATCTTTCCTGGGCACTTCAATCTGGGTATTTATCGACGACTTGTGGATTTTCTGTTATTCAAGAACTACGATTTTCAAGAAGACTATCTCAGCATCTATTATATATTTTAGTTTTTGAACCATCTGTTTTATAGCCTCCTTTATTTACACTATATTACGATTTGAATCTGACTAGTGCAATAAAATAAAAAAGTAGATTTCCTTTTAAAAAGGAATTAACAAACGAATTTTAATCAGTTTAATCCTTTCTACTATAAACTACCATTTTTTTCACCCAATAAATTTTATAAATAATAATAATAATAATAAAAGATTTTTCTTTTAAAGGAATTAATTAAAAAAATGAAAAATAAAAAGTTGCTATACTATAAAATTTATACATACGTAACAATTTATTTCTATTGCATTACCATTCGATTTTCAATAAATATAATAATTTAAAAAAAAAAAAAAAAAGGAAAAGAAAATCGCCTTCAAAGGAATGTACTATTAAACAAAAAATGAATTACGTAATAGCCGTTGCTAAGATACGCAGACGATTACAATCGAAGAATAAATTCATGAAAAATGAAACATAAAAGACAATGTTTAAAATCGAAAAAACATGAATTTAAAAAGTTTAAATTCGAAAAAATCTCTATGAGGTGCACACCTGCAGGGTCCCAGGTACCTATATGCCAAATTTGGAGGCTCTGCGATTAGTAGTGTGAGCACCCGAGCGCAGACAGACACAAACACAGTCCTATTTATTTATATAGATATGTTATATCAAACTCAATGAGTATAATTCTGAGATACATAATAAAAACGGTACAAAATGATTTAAATTAACAGTGGTGTGACCCAAGAAAAGAGGTTTATTGCTGAAATATATTAACACAATAATTATGTGACATGAATCTATATATTAATTTGAAACATGTTTTTGTCTGTCTCTACTATATTAAGAGAACTACTTGGTGTAAAAATTTGGTTGAGGTGTCTAAGAAAAGGGCTTAGTCTGTAGATGTGCTATGAAAAGAGAGAGAAAAAAAAAAAAAGTTGAACGGGGGGAAACGGGTTAAAAACACGTTTACGAGCTTAACTAAGCTCCAAATTACTTCACGGTGAAGAAATTGTACATATGGGGACTGTCGAATACTAAAAAATCACTTTCTGCGAATTTGGAATTTTCGATTTTAAAGGGGGAAAAGGGGGGAAATTATATTTGGTTGGGGGTGGGGGAAGGGGGGAAATTAGTTTGAGAGGGAAATCCGTACTAGACCCACACATGTAGCACCTCATTTTAAAGGACTTGAAATATCATGTCGATTGGGGATGTTTGTATACAATATAGTGCGCCCCCTGGTGGTGAAAAATGCAACTAGGTGATTTTGTAGTAGACTATCATGTTACATCTTATTTTAAAGGTCTTGGTATTTCCTGATCGTTGGTGATGTTCGTACAGAACACACTGCGCCCCCTGGTGGTCTAGAGTGCAACTAAAGGATTTTGCAGTTGACACCACCACGTGACACCTTATTTGAAAGGTCTTGGAAATCCAAGGCGATTGGTGATAGAGGTCTTGAAATTTCACGTTGATTGGGGATGTTCGTATACAATATACTGCAACCCCTGGTGGTTATAAAGGGAACTAGGTGATTTTGCAGTCGACCCTATCATATTACACCTTATTTTAAAGGTCTTGGTATTTCCTTACCGGTTGGTGTTGTTCGTAAAGAACACGCTGTGCCCCCTGGTTGTGGAAAGTGCAACTAAAGGAGTTTGCAGTTGACCCCACCAGTGACACCTTATTTGAAAAGTCTTAGAAATTCAAGGCGATTGGGGATGTTCGTATATAGGGACCCTCGATAGAGAGAGACTGGACATTGGCGCGCCGGCTTTTTGACGAAATTCTCCATTTTAGTGCCAGTTGCTCCATTGCTTACCACTACGCTGAGAAGAAATTTTGATTATTTTACGTCATAATCGAAAAAGAACTTATTTATTACATTTTTACTTTGTTGGGAGATAAATTGCTTTAATTTTGGAATACTTTTAAAAAGATAAAAATGCATAACTATTTATTTTATATCGTGCTTTGAATACTTTGAATTATCTTACTGCATGCTGTTTTACGTATTTATTTCCTAACATATGAGATAATTACATTATTTATTTGCTAGCTATTAAATTTTAAGTTCTGTTGTGCAATATATTTAATATTTTAGAACTCAATGTATTTTTCTGATATATTTTAAAATACATATTTAAAATAACTATATAAAAATATATTTTTTGATTTTTTGCTAGTACGCAAAATGTATCAGATTTCTTAAAATAAATTAATAAAAATAAAGAAAATAAGGTGTATATTATTTGCTAACATATGAAATATAAATTTCTTTTAAATAATAACTGATATTACAAATTTTATAAATAATATTTAAATAAGTATTTATTTACATAATATTTTAAAAATAACCAAAAAAAAAAAAAAAAAAAAAAAAAAAAAAAAAAAAAATCAATGAAATAAGCAAATGTAAATAAAATAAATAAAAACATTTTTTAATTTCTAAAGATATTAGTTAATATTTTTACAAATTATTATTAATAAAATTTTTAGCTTGTAAATATATTACGTAAATATTTTTATAAAATAATAAAAAGTAATTTTTGTTCTTCTTCCGTAGTTTTACATTTATTCGTGAATTACTTGACAAAAACTAAGATTACCATATTTTTGTTAAAAATTTTTAACTTTTTATATATAGAATGTATGTCCTCAGAAAAAATAAGGTAGAATTACTTTCACTGAGGTAGGATTGCTTTCACAATCAACGTATTTTTCTTAATATAGAAATATGCAACAAAAAATTTCTCTGTTTTCCGATAGGAATTCAAAAAGTAACCATGTCGAATGTTAAAACAAAATTCGTTTTTCTTCAAATTCTTTTTCTCTAAGACGAAAAAAATTACATATTTATATTCTGCATTGCTTTCTGCACAAATTTAGCACAATTTCTTTTCATTTATGTTGTATAGTAAAGCGTCAATCGCGAAGAAAAAAGCATTACGTTCTACGGGGATCACTCCGAATTAGCACTAAGATGGCCGACTTTCGCTCAATGTCCAGTCTCTCTATATATAGGGTCCCTATTCGTATACAACATACTGCACCCCCTGGTGGAGGAAAGTGGATTTTGCAACGCGTGCGTAGTATGCATGCCTGCTATACAGTGCAGCAGCCACAGGCAGAGGTAACGAGTCAGAGGTTCGCTCGGTTCAAGGTTCATTTTTGAGAATTTTTTCATGTTATTAGCGGCCTGTATAAACGCTGCCGTAGGCACCGGGTCACGAACCCGAGTTCCGTTCTGTTTGAGTTTTTTTTTTTTTTTTTTTTTTTTTTTTGTTACAGATGATTTTTTTTTTTTTTTTTGTTATGATGCTTTCATTTAAAAATAGAAATTCAAACAAAATCGAGTTAAAGACATAAAACCATACAAATTTAAGGTTCATTTTTAAGGTTATTATCATGGGACCGGTCATTGCCGGGCGGGTTCGTTTAGTTCCAGGTTATAAAATCATACAAATTTAAGGTTCATTTAAGGTATCATGGGCCCGGGCAACACTAGGCGGGTTCGTTCGGTTCCAGGTTAATTTTTGGGAATATTTTTACGTTATTAGCCGCCGGCGTATGCGCTGCCGAAGGCACCAGGGTCACAAGGCAGAGTTTCGTTCGGTTCGAGGTAATTTTTTTGCTGATTATTTTATCACGATGCTTTAATTTAAAAATATAAATTCAAACAAAATCGAGTTAAAGATGTAAAACCATACAAATTTAAGGTTATTACCATGGGCCCGGGAAGCGCCAGACGGGTCAGCTAACATGTGGTCTTAGTATTAAACGAAATAGAAAAGGAAAGGTAGGAACTGTTTATTTGGAGTCAAATTGACGTCACATTGACTGTACTTTGTAGAAAGTGATGCCATATATAGTATTTTTATTTATAAGCATTTTCTGACTTTCTTTTTCTTAAGTGAATTGTCGTAAATTATATTAGACGTTTTAACTTGAAATACATATAAATAATGATTCGACGTTTTTTGAAACATTACGGTCAATAAAATGATCGTCGAATTCGACGGATTCCAGCTAGTTTGATGTTTAACTTAGAAATATTTAATTTTTAATACTTAAAATGTTTAACTTAGAAATATATATATTTCTAAGTTAAACATTTTTTTAAAAATCCGAACGCAGTTAACTTATGTTAACAAATGATCAATGAGGATATTATCTTTTTAGTACGACAGTATCCTTGTTTAAAATCGGACGTTTCGCTTCGTCATCATTTGCTGTGTTTTATCAAGTCATGAGGAATTTTATGTCAGGATGTTTTTCCTTTTGACAACAAGCAATTAAAATTAAGTTAAAATTATAATACAGCCTGTAAAAGAAATTTTCAGAAAGAAAGATAATTTCTTCGAAGAAACACAACTTCATATTTTAAGATAAAAATCAGTTTACTTATATATTTGTTTACTAGCAGGCTACGCCCGCTTCGCTGGTCACTATTTTTAAATGAATCACTGTAATTAATGAATTCTCAAAATTGCATTAATTTTTATCATATGATAAAGAAAGAGAAAAAAAAAATTCTGATCGGGAAAAATGTCGCACAAATGTCCCCACTGCCTTCGGCAGCGTAGACCCGTGCGCGATGCGCGCGAACGAATGCATATATGAACGCTGCACGCGTGTATTCCTTCACCATCCTTATGATTTAGCTATTTGTAAATTTAGATCAATTAAAAAATGTTCTTCCTTTTCTCTCTATGGCATCATATTAAAAAGAATATTTAAAATAAAATTGAGAAAATTGTGTTAAAAATGGAACAGCTTTAGTGTAGAACCCCGTTGGCGAAATGTAAAATTTAGCACCGAATTAGCTCAAACGTTTCTTGCCAAATTCTTTACTTAAGCAATTGATGTAACCATTTTAGTTTATCATCAAAATGGCAAGAAAAATTTAATGTCGCTAAGGGCTTTCTATATTAAATCTGCACCGTGAAAATTTTCAGATATACATATAGTAACTGTTTCTAACGAACACAACACAGTTACCTTTATATGAAAAAAAATGTAATAAAATAAAACCAATCGGACAAAAAAAAAAATCTGTTTTGTACAGAATTTTATATTTAATGCTTAGAAAACAGTGTTCAGTTTTTTAAGTAAATGTAATCAGACACTCAGGAATATTATATATATATATATATATATATATATATTAATGCCTATGTATTATTTATAAAGAAATATTTTAATTCTTAAAATATATTTTCAATTAATTTAGAAAAGAAGTTCTGAATTAAAAATTTCTTTCTAAATCAATATTTTGATATTTATGGAGATATCATAGATAACTTTGTTCATATTCTTATAAATATTTCGAATTTCTTCTTGCGAGAATACTTGTCTCTATCAATTTGGATTTCATAAAATGGTTTTACTGTGTTTTCATTTAATGCCATTTATTAACCTTACATTTGAGAAATTTTATTTCTCTTATGGTAAGGACTTTTTGAAACAATCGCAGCGTAATATGCAGTTTTATTTCAAACTAACTATAAGATTCCTACTTTGAAGAGGAACATAAGTGAAAGAGGCCAGCCAAAACTAATTAGGAATAATTCACATTTCAAAAACATTTGAACAGATTTAAAATGTAATATATTTATTCTTCAATTACTTTTTAACTTTATACATTTTAACGTTTATGTTTAAAATGTATCGTTAAAACATTTTATCTATCGGAACTTTGAGAAATGTATGTTTAACAGCAAAGTCTAAAAATCAAAATGCTTAGTATAAATATAATATTAATTAAATTTGATATTTTTATCGATGAAATGAAAGATATAAATAACAGATATTAGAAAATATTGAAAATGCTATTAGATTTATAATGTAACTTTTATAATGTTCCTAGAAGTACACATAGAAATAGAACATAATCTATTCATCTAAATGACAAAGGATTAAAAAAAAAAAAAAAGTTTGATTTATATTTTTTTATCGCATTTATTTAAAGATTAATCCATTAACGCCCGAATTAATTTTGCAAAATATTATTAGCTGATTATTTCACTTTTAAGTTAATTTAGACAACTGACAGTAAAATGTATCAACTTAAACAATTCTTCTGATAGTCTTAAATTCAAAGCCTATCCTCATTTATTTACGTTTAGTGTGTTCTAGCGAGAAAAAGTCGATTTACAAAAACTTATAATATATATTATTATTCAACTTGATTTAAGTTAGTATACCTGCGCAAAAAGCAAATACAGTAGCCGCCGCTTTTTAAAATCACGTTTGTTTTCATCAAAATGATTTTATTAAGCGGCTGATTTTTATATCCCGCGAACATGTCCGAACTCAATAAAAGAGTATTCATTACCTAAATATGGAAAGAAATTCTTCTTCACCCTTTCATCTATCAACTAGCCATCCGTAGAAATGGAGTGTTTGCTACTTATCATTCATGTAAAATTTTCAGCTTTTAAGGACAAAATTACATAAAAGATGGAAGTTTTCTTTGGCCTGGCATTCTTGTACCTATCTAGAAGTGCTACGTTGATGACTTCTGCTCTCCTTATTCATTTTCGCTTGCAATTCACTGTTCGGTTTAGTACAATTTAAGCACTAATAGTAATATCTTTATTATTATGTTTACATGAAGCAAACTGAGAAATTTCAAGCTTCGATGTCGCCTTCCTTTGACTATACATTTGAAGAAAACCATCATACTTTACCAAAATTTTACGCTTTACCTTCAAAATAAAAACTACCCGCTTGCAGCTGAATTGCTTCAAAATAAAAACTAGAAACTATCTGAATATTTAATCATATGAAGAATCCATTTCTTGAATTCATAACTACAACACATGGCGGGATATGTTTTTCTTTTCTTTTCTTTTCTGTTCTTTTTTATATTTTTTATTTCTTTTTTTTTAGGCGTAAAATTTTTGACAAAGAATAATAATGCTTGCTATGTTTTATTTCTTTTTTTGTTTTCAAAATCCGGTGAGAAAATATAATTTGTTGTTTAGCTTACAAACATGGCCATTTTTACTGTTGAAGAGATTTTCTTTTGAGTTTATTAACCGGCGATGCTGATTTTATTAAGCGGCGGTTTGTATTGATTTGATTCCGGACCCAGCAATTTGATCAGATTAGGCGGCTGATTTTATTAACCAGTGATTTTATAAAGCGGCGGCTACTGTATATGTGCGACGAACGAAAAATCATAAAACGACTATCCAAATTATGAAATAATAATAAATAGTAGCTACATAAAACTTTCAGGGATCATTTAGAGTGACGCTATAAACTGTCACTAATTAGCAGAAATCATTACAAGAAACCACAAAAAGTATACGTGCCATTTTATTAGCTGTCCTCAAATGAGGACACTAGGTGCTAACGGGTTAAATAACTCCATATTTTTCATGTCTTTAAATAAAACAAACATTCTTCATGAACCAGTTTATATTTAGTAACTACAAAAGGAATTTCTTTAATGCTTTAAACCATTATTAAAATGTTTTATTAAAATCTGGATAACTTATTTTATATGTAGGTTTGTCCTTATATATAGCTTTAGCAATAAAAACACAGACGTTCTCAGAAAAATATTTGACCGTATTCTGACAATTGCAAACGATATGAAATTAAATCTACCGTATATGTATTATAAATATTTCTCTGTATCATTGTGACATTTGTTCTATTATTATTATTTTTAAATATACAAGAGTATTCAAAAAATTGTTTTAAATACTGCTTGCTGATTCATCATTTATAAAAGTTAGAAAAGCTTATGAAATTTACTTAGGTATATATATTTTTGTTCAGAATATGAAAATTCTGATTATAGGGAATATTAAATTCAAAATTTAAATCACTCTTTATCACATTTAATTACACAAGTTAATGAAAAAGAGCTGTGCATTGGTCATGGGAGTTAGGGGTTACTCTAGGGTTCTTAGGCTAGTAATAGTGTCGGAAATTTAATATGCAATTATTGAAATTAGTATTCAATTCTGTAAAAGATGAACATTGTTCATTAAATTTGTGAGGTTGCAAGGTGTTTTCGTAGGAAGTTCGCAAAATGAGAATTACGAAATTGTCGAGTCGGATCAGTAGCTTTACTTTGTTTAATAAAGCACTCTACGAAGTTTAGCTAGTTTAAAAGTAAAGCTTCGAACTTTGTGAGATTTAACAAATAGTTTTGAATAATTTTGTTGAAAACTGGGTTTAATATAAATGCAAATTAATAAGTACAAATTTTTGAATAAACACCATAAAATGCAAGAACTCGCAACAAATGTTTCGGGTCGAATGAAGACCCGACACTTCGTCAGATGAACAAAGCAGGCACGAGTGCTGCAAACAAAGCGGCAACGCACCAAAAGGGGATGTTAAGCTTATAAAAGGTGTGTTAAAACCGTGCTAGGGGTTCAGCTTTAGTGTTGACATTGTTTATCTTTGGCTAAGCATTGGTGATGACCGGGTTCTGCGTTGTACTGATTTGTGAGCAATCCAGTATAAGGGTTGAAGATAGATGGGTTTCTGTTCGTGATAATTCTTAATGTTAATATACAGGGTGATTATAATTAAAGATAAGATTTCAAAACTCTAAAATTTTAAAACTACCCACCAGAGTGATTTGATAGTTTACCAGAGCAATCGTGAGGCAATGAAATTTTGTTTGGCAAAAGAAAAAAAAAGTTCCAAAATGTGCCGTTAATTATCAGTAAAGTATTTGTTTTATGAAGTTCCTCTTCTCTTTTCACTATGACTGTTTCCGCTATAAACACGTATTCTTGTCTTTTTGCTAAAAAAAATTGTAGTAAACCCTTCAAGTTTATTGTTTTCTGCTATTCCACTGTGTTGCTAACAACATTCCTGTGTCTAATGAGTCCATTTAGCCGATACCCCTGACAGCGCGATCTGTAGGAACATGTTGGAACTATTTTTTCCTCCCCCAAACTAAATTGCATTACCTCACAATTGCTCTGGTAAAATATCAAATCGCTCTGATGGGTAGTTTTAAAATTATATCGTTTTGAAATCGTAACCTAAATTAAAATCACCCTGTACCTGAAGTATATTATTGCGGAACATAAACAAGTTTGACGTCTGTTACATCGTTTACTAGAAATAGGAAATAATGATTGTTTTATAGTAAGTGAAAATGCCTGTCACTGACTTCTATTAAGCTACTAGAGATTGAGATCAGTTATTGTTTCTATTTAAGTTAAGAATATAGGCTATTTTTATCGTAATCATTAAATAACTGAATAGGAAATTAATTTTTAATTTTACAAGTAGAAGGTACATTTTGCCTATTCTGCATGTTTTTAGAAAATTTAAAGCCTACTAATTTGAACCCATTTATGCCTACTGTTCCATTTTTGGAACATCAGCCGTGTGAAAGTTATTTTAGCCTAGGACTTCCTGGTCGCACATGTGGTTGGATTTGTGATGTCAGCCTGCTTCGTAGGGGCATAGACGGGGCCACCGCGAGGATGCTAAGAGCTGTTTTATCTGTGATTTCAATATCATCTATACTGTTGAAAACATCCTAAAAATTTTCTGGAGCTTCTACATCATCTTTAACTTCATTAGACAGATTATATCTAAAATCTTAACGTAAAATCACCGTGTTTTTCTGAGTGCAAACTTATTACACTTAAAATTTTTAGTTTTTTTTTTTTTCAGCTTCCATTTAAAAACAGTAATATACTCTATTTCAGTATCATAATTTGATCTGCATTGAGGAGCACAACACTTCTTTCCCATAATTCTCTCCTAATGAAAACTGTGTTAAAAATTCACAAAAAACTTTTATCAAAATAAGTATTAACAAAAAAGTATACATAACATAATCAAAAACAACATAAGACAAACAAACGCAAAAGCAAAAGGAAGCTTCCTTCTTCTTTCAAGTCAGATCACATTGTTGACGTCATCGGCAGTAAAAACTGGTCAGGAGCAGGCCTTTTAAAACTGCTCTGAGCATCCTCGCGATGGCCCCGGCATAGCAGATTCGCTTAAGACGTTCAGTTAGTCACCCCTGCAGATATTTGCCTGCAATGAGGTTGTGAAGGTTGGTTTATATTTTCCTGAAGGTTTTCGAAAAATCATCTATAAACAGGTAATGCAGCGATGGTTTTGCCTAGGGTTCCAAAGATTGAACACTATATTACTCATACGTCGCATGAAATATTTTTTTTTCAGCGAATTGTTGTTTTTTACAGTTTTTTACCTAACATATACGAATTTCATGCAAAAATTCAAAACTTTCAAACTCGAGTATAAAAGAGTTAAAGAAAACCCCCACAGTAGATAGGTTTACCTGTTAAAATTGTTCTATTTTCGATGTAAACAAAAACAGAAATATTAATGAGAAACATTTAAAAAGTGAAAGAAATTTGAAGGATGTAATAATAAGTATTAAAACAGTCTTTAACTACTAATATTTGAATCACTACATACTATAATTTTATACCAGTATCTGCAGCTACAGTAATATTAAACGTAATTTAAATTGTATTAATGGAGAATATTTAATTTTTCTCAGCATAAACTCATTAAAAAGTAAAAATAAAATCAAAATAATATGCTTAACAACAGAGTACGAATTAATTTTTCGATAAATCTAAAATAGCGGAATCTTAAAATTTCTCCTTGCATTCGTACAAAAAAAAAAAAAAAAAAAAAAAAAAAAAATGTTTCAAACTGCATGATTTGTAAAAATGTTGAGCTATGTAATTTAAAAACAATAATTGAGTAATCATCTAATAAAATGTTGAAACACAATTTACGTTATTTAACTTCCTTTATTATTTATGATCTTTAGCAATGCTTTAAATAATACAAAGAAATATAATGAATTTTTAATTGGTTGCACAGAAAATAGATAAACTCCAAAGACTTGTTAAGATTTTTTTTCACAGTAAAATAATACATTACAACTGAATTTAGAAAACTGAATTCTGATGTAGCACAGATATTCATCATATATACGAAATGTATATAAATGGGAACAGAAATCGAAGTTTTCAAGAAAAAACTTTACCAGATTTAATTTTGTTGCTTCTAAAAATGAAAGGCGTAGTATTTGTTCTTAAATATAAAAAATATACAATACATTAACAGTTAAAAATGTCGTTGCTTTATGTAAAAATCATAATGCTTCTAAAATTTTACTATAAAGTTGTTATTTCGAATCACCAACCTAGTTTCAAGGAGTTAGAGCAGATCTAATAATTTGTTGACATTCAGAAAATCGATGATGAGAAGAGGACATGAATAGATTTCCTCTTAAAGGAGTCCTAAACAGCCCAAGATGCATTTAACAGAAGCTTGTGTAAATGACATTTGGGGCAAAGAGGGTAGGTTTTCTTACCTTCAGAAAATAGACATTTCAGGTGGGTTGCTGGCAACGCACGAGAGCCTGGAACAGGATTTAGTAAAGTAAAATGATCTAATAAATATTTTAATAATGCTCCAAATTCCAAAAAAAAAGTAGGAAAATTGAAAAAAAAAAATGCTTCAAATTTGTATGTATTATTTTAATTTTAACCCAAACTGAGTTAAATACAGATATTATCTTTACCAGAAAACGACAGATTTCTCTCATGAAAAAAGTCTTTGAAAGTTTTCCGTCAGAGAAACTTATGCAACTACTTTTGCATAGCTGCCAATATTTTAATTTATTCCGGAGCACTTTTAGCTCCGCCTTTATTCCATACCACTTTTACATGAAGAATAATTTTTTCTTATTTTATCATAATATTAGAGAAAAATATTCTAAAAATGAAATGGTGCGAAATAAAGACGGAGCTAAAAATGCTCCTAAATAAATTAAAACATTGGCAGCTATGCTTTTGAAATACTCTTACTCACTTAACTTTTTGATGACATTTGTTGAAAATTACAGCTACGATTTATATTTAATGAGTCATCTATAAAAAAACAAATTTACAATAAACAAAACAATATTTTAAACACGTGTTGTTGCATATGAATGTACATGAGAGAAAGCTTAGAGTTCTTAGTTCTGTGGAGAGTAGTTCATCTAAATTTTAGATCTATACTATCTCATCCATTTTCAAGTATGCTTTTGGAAATATATTTATATGAATTTCTATTTCATTATGCTGCAATATACTGCATAATACGAATTTGTAATTCTTGAGTATTACTTTATCATTCAAATATTTCTTAAAATAAGTATTATGACACCTTAAATAATATTTTAATTGATCTAAATTATATAAATTTATTATTAGAAAATTTTCATATTAAGTATTTTTCCTCTTTCGTTGAAAGGATTCAACCAGATATTTTTTGTTTTATTTCTAATTCTCGCGTAGTGTTTGTCTACAGAGTAAAATGTAGCAGAGCATATCCATCAATTACATTCAATAGAAAATAACGTTTGGATCAATTTTAGCCCTGTATATTTTCTATAAGCAATATGAACTTTAAAAATTATTGCTGTCTTAAATTTAGTCTTACAAGAAAAATATCTAACACAAAATGAATTAAAATTCCAGTAATTTCAAAGTATAGCCCCCCAATACATCCAAATCCTTTGGGTAGCCCTGTAAACAAATGAATAATTTCCCCTCTCACAATGTAAACAAAACATGTTTTTATTTCTATAAAAAATTTTTGATTCCGTTCTGTTTAAGGCAGCTTATAGACGCTAAACTGTAATTACCTGCAATTTCCCCCATAGACGTATTTGAATTCTTCTGGGTGACCTTTATACAAACAATTTGTTTGCTTACAACAAAAAGTTTAGTGTAGCATCCTTATATGATACTCATTTAGAATACCGAGTTTGGACTTCCTGCTGTTCTTTGTTCTTGATATATACTGATAACAGGCACACACACAGACTAACCGCTAAAAACATGATTTTCGAATTCAGGGTGACTGAAAACGTGAAAATATAACAAAATCACACTTTAAAACAATACTTTCTCTACGATATTTACCTCTACCATATTATCTCTACCATATTTACATCTCTACAATTGTAAGATAAAGCTAAAATTTCTAAAGAAGAAGATTTTTAAATCTGGCAATTTCTTAAAACTCAAAACCATAGACACAGTAATGTGTATAGATGTAGCGTAACTATACTCTCGACTACAGATTTTTCATTCTAAGAGACAACAGCCAATAGAGTGGTAGAAATTGGAATGAGTGGAACACTATTGAACGTATACGCAAATTAAAAAATGATTTGATTTATGAAAGTTCTATTTTTTCTAATTTATTAAGATCTAATTTCTATCTTTCGGTTTCTCTTTTTTTTTTTTTTTTTTTTTTTTTGGTGTGTGTGTGTGTGTGTGAGATTTACGTTAGCTCTAATTTGAAGACACATTTTTAAACTAAAAACATAATTCATTTCAATTAACTGAAATTGGCTACTTATTTTTTATAAAATGGATTTTTACTACAACTTCTGCATGTATAAGAAGAAAGTACAACATTCGGAAAAACTTCTGATTTCCGGTTTTTGATGAATTTTACTCGTTTTGCGATTTCCTTGCATTTTACAGGGTGACAATAAAAAAATTGGACGAAGTTTTCAAACCAAATATCTGTAACTACCACTATAGCAAACTCATTTTGGGAAGATGTTGTCTTACTTTGGTCGCAAAAGTTTTTTGGAAACAAAAGATGGACCTTCCAACAGGATTCTGCACCTCCACACAGAGCTAAAGGCACGCAAGATTGGTGCAATACAAATTTTTCTGACTTCATTGGAGCTCAAGAATGGCCCTCGTATTCCCCAGATTTGAACCCAATGGATTATTCTGTTTGGTCCATCTTAGAGACAAGGGTGTGTGCTAAATCTCATAAAACTTTGGCATCCCTATAGGAAATCTTATGCAAGGAATGGGATAAAATATCAGTAAGTGAGTTGCGGCCCATAGCCGAAAATTTTGTGACACGTTTAAAGCTCTGTATTAAGGCTAAAGGTAGCCACTTTGAAAATTTTGTAAATAAAATAGACAAAATAAGGTATTCATATTTATTGAAGTTTGGTCGTAATATTTTCATTAGCATTAAAATTATAATGTATCATGTGTGTCCAAGTTATTTCTTGTCACCCTGTAGTTAACTGAAATTGACTACTTATATTTTAAAAAAGTGAATTTATTATTCTGTCATCTGCATATATAGAAAGGAAGTACTATAACATTCAGAAAAATTTTAGATTTCCGGTTTTCGATGAAGTTACACGTTTTGAGATTTCCTGAACTCAGTTTGACCATTTTTAGAAAATGCCTATCTTTTTGAGTTCGAACACTGAACTTCATGAACCAGTAGACTTAATTTAACCGAACTTAATATTTGGTTGGACCTTGATTTCAATTGGCGCCGATTAGCTTTTGGGCTATATCGCCCAACAGGGGGCGTTTCCATGCTGTTATTTCCTCTCATTTCAGGAAAGATTCAGAATCTATGTTTTGCTTTGCAAAAAGTGATTGAGTTTCGACCACTGGGCGGTACTAGTATTATTTAAAAGAATAACTTAGAGTAGCTTTCTTTTTGTAAATATTTTTGCTAAAATTTCTTATTCAAAATTTGTAATCAGTCAAATGCATAATAGATATATACAACTGAAAGATGCAAATTCAAAAACAAAAGACTTCAAATAATGTATCACAGAATTTTCTTTTACAAAGCGTCCTTTTAAATTTTATGCCTCCATATTCGTTTCATTTGCATACTACGTAGTACTGCATAAAAAGTTTATTTTGCTGAGGTTTTGTGGGAATGAAGACAAATGGTCTGCTCCAAGGACCTCAGCTTGAATGGAGTGCTCAACTTAAGGGGTCTTTCTAAAGTATCACTGACCGTTTTCATGCAAGTTTTGGAAAAACTATTGAAAGCACCAACAAGTGTGACATGGAATCCAACTTTTGACCTTCCGTCCACAAACAATGACTTTGAAACATCTAAGAGAATGTTTGAGACACTTTTAACTGGGAAAATTTAAACAGGAAAAATTAATTTGCGAGTTTACACATAAGTAACACACACCAGTACGTTGGAGACAAGGATCCTTTTAAGGAAGTTATGATTAACATCACTGTTTCTAAGCAAACTTTTCCGCCTTCCTTAGCCATAATATATATATATATATATATAATTATAAGAAAAAACTTTATAAATTTTCTGTTGAATCATAGCTATAGAACTAACTACATTAGCACTTTATCAATGCGTATTGTTACGAAACTGTAAATAATTGTATTTATTTTTGTATAAATTCTTTCAAAGAGGTTCATAAAATGTCAATTTCCTGCATTTCCAGCTCTTTTTCGCGTAAAAATAGCTTAATTTTCCCTTTAAAACGCATTAAAAAGCTCCAATAGGCAGGTAATGGATTTGGCGACTTTTGGCGAGAAAATATTACTATCGATTCACCAAAGATAGACGTTCTAATGTAATTGGTTAAGGAGTTACGGGAAATTTGAATAATAAAAAAAAAAGTTGGTTTTAAAAATAAAATATTAATCCTTTCAAAACAACATATATTTGCATCATTAACTACATTAGCACTTTATCAATGTGTAGAAAATCTTTAAAGTGATAATGACGTCAATTTTTGCCAGATGCATAATTTAACTTTTTACAGTTTTTTAACGCTCATGTTTAATTAAATGTTTTTATTTTTATGTCGAAAGAAAATGAATTCGTAAATTTTCTTTTGGCAACAATTAAATTATAGATAATATTTTAATGGCTATTTTTATTGCTATTAGGAGCTTATTATTTTTATATTTTAATTAATTAAAAGAAAATTATTCGAAAATCTGACTTCGAAGTATTGTGTTGTCACCGGGTTCTGAGCTACTGTGAAAGTTTCAAATGTCTAGCCAGTAGGGAAGTTAGTTAAAAATAAATTGCAAGATTTGTACCGGACAAACACACAAACAAACATGAATAGAAGTTAATCAAAACATGGTAATAAAGGTTCTTTTAAAAATTAAACGCGACAAATACCCGTAATACTTCCCAATTATGAAAAAAAACCATACTCTTATGGCAAAAATATTTAAATATTAGCTTAAATAAGGAAATTAACTGCTTCGAATTTCTTAAAATAAGAAACCAAGAACATCAATTTGAAGTTTTCACGTTCAAAATATATTCCACCGTGCACTTTCTTCGAAGTTTTCATTTAGAATTCCACACAAATTATTTACCTTGTATCTGAGAATGTTTCATTACGTTTATTAAATGAACCCCTTGGAACAATTCCATCGTATCTCACGCTCTAATTCCCAAATGACTGCAAGATGTACACTTTCAAGGTAAACTAAATTAGCGAAAGAAGTTGATATCCAACCGAAAGTAAGTCGAAGAATTCGTGTTTCGAGAAAAATTAACTGCGTATATTATTCTCAGTGCAATTATTTAAAGAACACCATAGCAGCTGATAAAGACAAGATTTTCATCTACTATTTTACTTTAAATATTTATTCTGTACGTTACGTATGACGCATACGTTTATTATACATTAACTTTAACTAATATGTAAAACAATTGTTCGCGAGATATTTGCAGTTGAATGTTATAAATTGATAAATTAATAAATTTAATTTTTATAATAGTTGAAAAATTATATCTCGCATTTATTTTAGGCTTATTATATTTTAAATTTAGATATTTATATTTTAATCTTCGGTAGTCTAAAGAAACTTTAACTCTGAATTATCCCCATGTGTAGATCAAAACCATTCTTCGAAATAAATCTTTGTTACATTCAATCTATAAATATTTTCTATAAAAAGTATTTGGAAATATTCAAAAATATATGGTTCTATTAAAATATCAAATTTAAAAATAATTAAAAAAATATATACTTTTTAAAATAAATTCGTACGAAGATGTGATAGTTAAAAAGCCTGAGAGGAGACAGACTGTAGGAGAATTGTGCATTGATCGAGAAGTAGTGGTCCTGCCGTAAACATTTGTTAAAAAATAATCCTATTAAGAAAAGTACACCAATGATGCCAAAGAAATTTGAACCCGACAAAGGGTGGTAAACCCTTTCATTCCCAATTTTTTCCTTACATAAAACAACAAATCTTATATTAATTTATAAATTTATTTCAAAAGGTAATATATATAAATATTTTTTTTAAATAAGAGTAGTAGCAGAGTACGAATTACTATAGCTAACAAAGCAACTGAGAGGTGTTTATTTGTGTTTAATATAACCACTGATGACGTTTAAAATCATAACTTTTCGATAAACAAAAATATCGAAATTTTGGAAGAAATACATATTGCAATTAATTGAAATACAAACTATAAACAATTAAAATAAAAACATTTCAAACAGTTAATTTACTTAAATTGTCCAAAAACAGGAAACTGATTCCGATATTATTAGAATAGAGTAAAATATACTTTCATTTATCAACAAGGATAGTAAAATCATCTAAAATATATATTTTTCGGTTTGAAAATGTATACAGATTTTAATATTGTTCACTTACAATCAGCGGGGTTGTTAGATGGTAAGAAAGAAAATCTGAAATGTTATGATTCCGAATGGCATCACGGGGAATGAAAGGGTTAAACCTTTAACGTTCACTGCTTAATTTATTTTAAAATCACTAAACTAATTTTAAAAATGGCTTTTAGACACATAGCTGATCATAAATATTTTTAAAAATAAAAAAAAATAGCATTGTTCCTTTTCGGGAAATTTTTGGTTTGAAACATCTATAAGTTAACCTTATTAAATTCAAATAATATTTAATTTAATAAATAAAACACTTTGTAAGTAAACATTATC
This sequence comes from Salticus scenicus, assembly GCA_963930645.1. Lineage (NCBI taxonomy): Eukaryota > Metazoa > Arthropoda > Arachnida > Araneae > Salticidae > Salticus > Salticus scenicus. The sequence continues at coordinate 232,981,502 of OZ005655.1, forward strand.
GACTGTAAAAACTCGTAAAATTTGTTTCAGGTGAAAATAATAGTCCAGCTCTTCATTTAATGAAAAAAAAAAAAAAAAAAAAAAAAAAAAAAACTAGACATTAGTGCATCATCAAACCAGCAATTCGCATTCTCGCACACTAAGAAACTTCAAGAGACTTATGCATTTAGCTTCGTTTGAAGCATTATTTGTTAAATTTTGGAATAGTGCTCCTATCTGCTGACAGAAAAGAAACAAAAGTTTAAAACTTGATTAAAACAACGGGGGAAATTGGGGAAAAAAAAAAAAAAAACTTGGTGGGGAATCTCCATTTGCAAAATAACTGCTAACTGTTATCATTGAACAGAGATGGCAGCACCAAACAATGACAAACTTTCTTCTGAATTCTATCTTGCGCAGGACTAAAACTCTTTTGGACTCCACTGCGCAATATGTCAGTGAGTTGCATTCGATAATTCTCAAGCGAGAGGTGTTTGGCCTCTCTATTCATCTTAATTCAAATTTATTCAAAATAATATAATATGATTCGAATTTGTGAAATCTATTTATAACACTTACATAAAGTAAGTGATTCTATTCATGTCCACATTAAAATTATTCGTATAAGTAATACTAGTCGTCGAAGTTTGTGTGTGAATCGCCTATTGTATTTAATTCCACCCGGATTCTGGCAGAAGGGTGTGTAGATTACATTTATTCTCATTGAATCTAATGCATGCTTCATTGATATTATCTAAATGAAAATCCTAATAAATTCAGATTTAAGAATTTAAATAGTTATAAATTTGAAATTCATCATTCTAATTTTAATGTAAAATTCAAAGTCGAGATTCGTATAAAATGAAACAGTCGTATATTCTTCTTTGGCTTTATAGCCAAAACTGCTGCATAAAAATTCGTAAACTATGTCAAATGCTTGGTTTCGCTGCGAAACCAATGATCGTTAAAGGGCTAAAAAAGCAAAATTAGAAAATTGTAAGAAATCGTAATCAAGAAAATAGTAAATATTGAACAACTTAATTGAAAAGCAGTTTCTCTCTCAGCCAGTAAGACGATAGAAAAAGAGGCAGAGTATGTACTGTTGGCAGGCGTTTAGTCGCTTCCTTCGCAAGTTACAAATTTATTTTTAATGATATACGTGATAGTATGCTAGAGTACATGGCATGGACGCATTTTATGGAAGTTTATGCATTCACTTACAAGGCGCTCAGCACTAAAGTGTATTTTATAAATTTGATATATATAGTGTTAAAGTTTCTCTTTGATTGCAATTATCCTATTCAGCTAAAAGTAAACGTCTGCTGTCTACCAGGAGATATTGAAAGTAGAGACTTCAGCACTAATTATCAGTGCAACGAAAATATATTGAAAAGATAAGCTTAAAGGAGTTCGGGAGAGTGATTTATCAGAGTTTGACTGAAAATTCGACTTATTCCACTTCAGTTCTGAGCGCCTCATATACAGGGTGCTAATTAAAGATTGTAAGATGATAGAAAACCACTTTAACTCAAACATTCATGATGGTCGTAGTTTACTTTTGTTTGCTTCAATGAATTAACTAAAATTTATATAAATACTTTAAACTTGTGTATGTTTTCGTTTATGCAACATTTGCCTTTAATACCATTTAAAGACTTTACAGATTAATTTATTAACTAAAATTATGTTTTATATTATTTCAATTTTATAGTTTGGTTTTCAATCTTTCTCTCTCTCTGAATATATATATATATATATATATGATTTTTAAATCGAATAATACAGTAGTCAACATACGTATTAAAATAATTAATACTATATCATAAGATGTATTCTATTAAAAAATTTTATATGACATACAGCGCTGCTCATAATTTTGGCACTAAAAATTTATAAAGAAAGGGTAAAATGATATAAAATTCTACGAAAATATACAAGTATATAAGTTATCATTTACCGCATCATAAGTATTTTATTTTAGACCAAAAATGCTTTTATGCAAAGCACGAAAATTCATTATATTAAGAAAGGTATTTAAAAAATTTTTTTTAAAGTTTTTTTTTTTTTTTCCCCCAATGTCGAAGATTTTATAAATTTTTGAAATATATCAGAAACATTATCATCGAAGTCATGATGTTTTAATTGTGATTTGGAAATTTTAAATATATCATGCATTTTGAGCCGTTAGTTTAAACTCTAAATGTGTGCTGATAAACGAATTTTAACTTAAAGCAACTTTTAACATACGTATTTTTAAGAAACAATAAAAAATAAAAAATGTTTTTCCTCACAAATACTGAAATGTGTTTATATATTTATGTAATAAACAAAATTTCTTGATACATTCACAGTTTTCAATACTTTTCAACGATATACAAATAAACAAAATACCACCATTCTTTGGAGATATTTTAACGATATCCTAAGTGATTGATGGCAGCCAACTGTGGATTCGTAAATCATATTTAATTTTCTCCAACCACGACTTGCGTAAGTAGTTTATCCCTGTCCGTTGATTGCTGAACAAAATAAACGATGTAAAGTTCATGGGTTAAACTCAAAATGATTTATTTATTTAAACATGATATATGCATATCTTGCTTGGAAGCTGTTTCATGAATATAAAAATATTTTTGCTGTTAATGGCCAATTACATTTTTTACATTTGTGTTAGAATGTTTAGTAAACATAGTTTGTTATGACATACTTTAGAAAATAAAATTTAATCTAATATTTATTGATTACATCACGAAAAAATGCTAAAAATAAATAAGTATATATATTTTTTATTACAATAGAGATATTATATTTAAAACTATATGAAAGAGTTACAATATATATACTGGCCTTTAATATAATTTCTGTTATAAACACAACAGTGGCTGATTTTCAAAAATATATTTTCTTTGAAAAATAAGTTTTTGAATCTGCATAAGAATGCGTACGAATTATTATGCAAAGGAAATGATATTTATACATTTTTATAAAAACAGATGTTTAAGATACTTCTTAAAAATTAAAAAAAGTCACCACAGTTGGTTTTTATTTATTTATTTATAAATTATAGATTATCACCTAAGATAAATTTTAAGAACCAAAAAATTTTGTAGAACTAAACTCACTGGTGTGGTAATTCTGAAATACCAGCAAAGATCGATTACATAATTTAATATTCTCAATTTGTATATATACACATTAATTAAAATTTATTTATCCGAAGAAATTTACGGTGAAATAATTATTTAGATTACACTTACATCTCCACAATAAGAAATTTTCATGCTTTTGACTTTTACTTCCTTAAGACAAAATTTATCTAGTGCTTCAGAATATTTCCTTTCATTTATTAAACGAGCCATTTTAGAATATTTTCACCGTATTAGAAATTTTAATTCCCAAATGATTGCAAGATATTCTCCTTTTAGATACACTAAATTAGTGAAAGAAGTTGTTGTCAACCAAGACTAATTGGGAACATTTGCATTTTCAGAAGAATTAACTGTAAAACGCACTTTATGTATTTACTTATATAGAGTACCATTAAATGTTTCTTTTCTGTATGTTATCAACGTATTTGTTCTAAATTGTTCTTTAAGCTTATTTTCCACTTTGTAATCTAGTAATTGGATTGATATTATTCAAATTAATAGAATTAGAAATGGAAATTAAATTTTATGTATATTATGTAAAAGTTACGTTTAAGTATATATGATCTGGTATTAAATTAAGCAGTAGTTTTTTGCATTATCTATCTATCTATATATTTATATAATGGAATTGTATGAGCATTTACGTACATGATTTATTGGAAAGAAATAAAAGATTGGGGAGGGGGGGTGTTGATAAAAAACATTTAAATGAAAAATACAAATTAAAATTAGTAGCAGAAATTCAAGCCATTTTCGTATGGTGTAGTATTAAGATTAAGGGCGATTGACAGCACTATGTTTCTGCGCCTGAGGGACCCTTCGTTGGCACTTTTTTGATGGGTCCTAGTCCGTATTTATACAAGTTTCGGAGTAAACCACTGAAAGCTAGGAACGGCTAGACCGATGAGCATGACCTGGGATCGAATCTGGCACCCCACGTCTACAAGCATCGAGGTTAGAACTTCTTGAGGCCGCTGGTTTGTAGAAAGTTTCGATTTCATGAAAACGATAATAATTAAATAGAAAGTACATTATCAAAATTTTCAATTTTATTAATAAATTTGAAGAGCTCTATCTTTTATACTTTTTAATTTAAAACCGGTCTTTGTAAAAGAGTAAAATAAATGAGTGAATGAATAAAAGAACTTTTATCGAAATTATTTGCATATTTATTTATTTCTGCCCTTAAACATTTCTTGCAAATTTAAATATATAAAACGGCTAAAAGTAAGTTATTTACGGATTTAGAATTTTTTTCATGGATTAAAAATCAGAATTTGAAATATTTTAAAACTTGAGAATTAAAAAATCGTGGACTTATAAGTAAATATCATGCAAAATCATTGCCTGCTATCTTTGTTTAGACGCACTTTTAAAATTTTCCACTCATGATCTTTTAGATAGTGAAATAATTATGAAAAATATATTCAAATATCGAAATCAAAAAATTACAAAAAGTTAAAAAAAAAAAAAAAAAAAAAAAAATGAAGTCAATGTTGAAATTATACTAACACATTTCTGAATTTGAGACATTTTTAATTACACAATGTTAAATTGGCACTAATGGAGTGGGATATCCTACAGCTGCAAAGTTTCAGTTATTTTCAGAATTAATGATTTAATCATTAAGTATTTTTTCAAATAAACTAGGTGTATGAGTAATGCAAGTTTGATTAGGTTAAAATAAGTGTATTCATTACACAGTGATGTAATCTGAATTTCGATATTTCCTTCCACTCACAGAACTACCTCTTACATTTTGTAATATTAAATGGAAACTTTTAAGGTAATGGACGGTACAGTCGAATACGAAAACATTTTTGATCATTTATTTATAGAAATCACACAGACTTCCTTTGTTAATTCATGTAATTTTTGTGGGCTAGATGATGCTTCATAAGTGCTGCTTACACTGATAAAATATTTAAACCTCGCTGCCAATATTTAGTCGTAAATCTTGCGGCCGATTCTTTTTATTTATACTTAATTTGCCGTATTTGTCTTAAAATAGCGTTTATTTACCTTAAAATTTTCAACTCAACAAAATTTACGGATAAAGATTGGCAGAAAGGTTCCAGTATTTTTTACAGTGTATTGATAACTTCTAATGTGCAACCTAATCGGAAGATATTGTAATTATATAATTACTTTTGTAAACATTTTCAAAATTTTCTGTTATTATATATTCGGGTTGGGTTGGGTTGGGTTGTGGTGATTATGGCCGACTAACGTCGTAGGTCGGAGGGCGATTTCCCTACATTGGGGTCTTTTTAAGGGGTCCTAAGCCGTATTTATGAAAGTTTTGGAGAAAACCGCTGAAAACTGCGAACGACTACGCCGACGAGCGCGACCTGGGATCGAAACCGGCACCTTACGTCTACCAGATTGTACAAATTAAAATTAAGTACTTTTTCTATTTTCAATTTGAATTTTTTTTCCATTTTCAATGCTGCAGGCGATATGGACAATATTCGTACGCCGCACAAGGATTTTATATAACACACACACACACACACACACACACACACACACACACACACACACACACACACACACACACACACACACACACAAAGGTAAGAAATAAAATACACTGAAATAAATACCAAGTGTATAAGCTCTTTAAAATGTCCCTGGTCTCCAAGTATCTGGAAAAAACACCAGTCTGAGAAAAAGCTGGACAAACGAGGCGATACTCGGCGTTCATCGCCGCTAAAGAGGTTATTTTTTTTTATTTTATAAAAATAAAAAAATAAAAAAATCAAAAAAAATCAAAAATTCCAAGAAAGAGGTAGTTTTATAGTTAAGAAATTATTTCCCCCCCTTAAAATGCCCTAATAAGAGCATTTATTTAAAAAGTTGTAAATGAATAAAAAAATATACAACAATAAAAATACTTTCTTTTGTAATAGAAGACAATCTAATCTATTTAAGAAATTTCGACTCAAAGATTCAAAAGATATAGAAAGTTTAAAGTGTCTTAATCTATGTTATATGAAACTTCATTTGTTTTCATGTGTTAAAATAAACTTCATTTCGATTCCTGAAACTTAAATCCATCTTACGACTTGCTACAAAATTTCAGACCTGAATTTTACTTGGTAATCTTCCCTTCATTTATGAGAAGGCAGACGATTTTAAGATAAATATGGCAAAATCTTTGCACGAGATATTTTAAACAGATATTTAACGGAAGAAATATTTCAAAAGTAAGAGAAGGGAATCAAAGTTTAAAGCATAATCATAAAACAATTTCAAAACTAGCTTCTAAATGTAATTATTTCCTGGGAAATATAAAACATTTCTGAAATTTTCCTATTACAGTTACAAATTTACATGTTGATTAAAACAACATAAGTTTCTCTTAAGATATATTAAAAAAACATTCAGATAAAGTATATAAACCACTTTACAAGAATGATATTACTATTTATATTTTAAAGATTTTTAAAACTTTTTTTTATAATAGTATGAAAATTGTTATAACAAGTTTAATATATTCATCAGATTATAATTTATATTATTGATATTTACTGTAATGGATATTGAAATACTAAAGCTTTTTAAAAATATTACTTCTAAAAATTTCGATAGTAAGACATATGCATGATAAAAGGGATATTAAATGCTTTAAAAAGTTCAAAAAGTATTTTCTTGAGAATGTATTCGACGAAAATACGAAATATTTTAAAGGAAGACTTAATAATAAATTCTAGAATTTTTTAAACTGAAGATATTTATGGTTTTCGTCCAACATTATTTTCGATTACACAAACAATATCTACAGACTTAGGGACACCCAGTATTTATTAGATTATATTTTTTATTATTAGGTAATTACCGTGCATATTAAAAACTAAAGTTTTTTTTTTTTTAAATATATATATATATTATTACACACACACATACAAAAAAAAGGTAAAATAAATTCTTTAAAAATTTTAAAAAGTATTTTTTGAGAATGTATTTAACGAAAATTCCAAATATTTTAAAAGAAAATTTAAATTTTAGAAATTTTTAATCTGAAGTTAACTATGTATAGTTACCGAACGAAACCAAACATTACAAAATTAAATAAATAATAATAAACCTGATTAACAGGAACTAAAATATAGGCAAAACACTTAAAAAAAAAAATGGCCAGTAACATTCTTTAAATTCGATGCGACCAAATACATTGAATGAAAGAATGAAAACACTGGCTGGACCAAAATTGTGTATAATGAAATTTCATCAGCTTGCAACATCAAACATCATAATGTTTACATCATTCGTTTTTATATAGGTTTGTACTTATAAGACAATCATAACTAAGGCAATAATAACTAGACAATCATAACAGATATGTTCTTATTAGACATCATAATGCTTACATCATTAGTTTTTATATAGGTTTATATTTATAAGACAATTCTTATCTGTAAGACTCAAACCAGAAATAAAGTTTAATATTCTTAGAAAAAAAAAAAAACTGGATTATAATTTAGTTGTTAAAAAAATAAAATGTTTGACAAACTAGCAAATTTAAACATAAATTACGCAAGGCATGGTATAGCAACTTGCAGTAAAATGCTTCAAAAAATTGGTAATGAAAGATAAAGTTAAAGCAAGCACTATAATTTGCATAATTACATAGTATTTACTTGATTTACACATTATATATATCTTAAGCTTAAACCTTCATCAGGATAAAAAAGGAAATAGGAATGAGGGCTGCGTGAAATCAATAACATAGTAAAGCGGAATGAAAGTAACACAAGAACAGAAATTAAGAGAGACCAAATCTTTAAAATTGACTAAATTGAGTTATAAACCATGTTTTTAAAATAAATAAATAAATAAATAGTGAATAAAAAGTCAAAGTAATTAAAAATGGATTTTTAAAGCTTGTTTTATATACGGCTATTTCAATTTCTAAAAAAGTTTTGCGAGAACTTGTAAGTAATACAATCTCTCTCTCCCCGCCCCTCTCTATAAATACTGGAAATTACAAAAATAAAATAAACGTAGAAATTCTGCAATCAACAAAAATGTCATCCATATAAAATTTCAACATTTCTTCACACACGGCAAAATTTGGCAACACTTATATGGGCAAATGTTGCATCAAAGTGTGATCCCCATTATTTAATTAAAATTCCTTCATTAAATTAATCACTTTTAAAATCCTTCATTAAATCATACAGATGAATTAATGGATAATTAAAAAATTTTTTTGCAGTACATATATATATGCATAATTCGAGTTTTTTTTTCTTTTTTGTATCTAAAATAAACCGAATTCATTAAAATATTATTCTTGCAGTTAAATATATGCAGCCTTTATAATGCTACAAATTAATATCGATAGAAATTAGCTAAAAACACATTTATTTGGAACATTTTTAAGAAGGACACTTTGGATTAATTATGAATTTACAGTATTCTGCGTAAATAAGTGTTTTACGCATAAATATTAATTAAGAAACCGAGAAATACCCACGCTTTCTCTAACAGTTTTGTGTATGTTTACATAAATGTATGTTTGTATTTTAATATTCCAAATCTTGTTAGTTTACCTGAGCAATTATAGAGAAACAGTAAAATTAACAATTATATTATTCATTACGTAAGTACTTGATTAGTTGGTCGGCAAGTTAAAAATCATAAGTATGTTTAGTTAAAATGTATCTCAAAGCTTTTAAATATATAACTAGGGGAAATGCTTGTTGTTTTAATTAGGTAATAATACAAGTATGGTAAAAGTTAAATTTTTCTTAATGCATATATAATATATTATATATGTATGAACGAGTAAATCTAATTTGTTTTCTATTATTTGTTATGTAAATTCACATTTAGTACTGTAATATCCATAATTTAAATTATTTTTTAAAACTGATTAATATACAAAAATTCAGTATTCTTTGGAAACTAAAGCAGAAAAAAAGAAAAACTTCTAATTTTCGTTTTTTAAATATTTTTATGCATGACCAGGATCAAAGTGTATTATAAATTAAAAAAAAAAAAAAAATTCTTGAAATAATTTTTATATAAATTAACAGATAAAATAAAATTGCTTCAAAAATTAGATAAATTAATTTAAATAATTAGAGAAATGGATGCTTTTGAAAATTTTCATCGAGGTATGTGTGTTAACTTCTGAAACTTAAATTTGAAAGTCATGTTTAATTTCAAAATGTCAGTTGCGCTGATTTTAATCCACTAAGTGGATATACGATATAAAAGTATCATTATGTTTTCTCCTATTAAGGCAATTTAAATAAAAACATCACACATTGTCATAAATAGAAAATTAGTGAACTTTGATATGAACAACATATGTTCATTGCAGCCAGCATCGATTCATATAAAAAAAAAATTCCATAAAATAATAAGGATTCTCTAATATATATATATATATTTTTTTTTTTTTTAGAGAGTACATTCAATACATTTAGCACTTTAACGTTATATAGCCCGAAATTAGGCAAGTTTCGGAGAAAAACACGGATAAGTCGGACACAAATCTTCTTATAAAAATGGCTATATCAGCTTTGTATCTCAGCTTCTAATTAACATAACTTCATAAGTAATATATCATTTAAAAAGTTATTTGAATTAGAGTTAATGAGTATATCTTGCAAATCTCTGTCGCCAGAGGGCGCTTTGATATATTTTAATAATTCAATATCTAGAATTCTATTTATGCTTAAATTATTTATAGCACATCATTTGAAATATTACGGACATTTAAACTGATATAAGCCGTTAAATTCCGTACGGGAGTTTCAGAGAAAAAAAAAAATCCAGAACACCTTTATTACAATATCTCCAATTCTAATTATGATACAGGCTTTCGAATTCCGACACTCCGTTCACATTTCGTATTAAAGATTTTTAACACGCAAGTTTCACAGAAAAAACACGAAAAAGTCAGACACAAATTTTGTTATAACAATGCTTATATTACCTTTGTATCTCAGCTTCTAATTAACATCATTTCATAGGTAAAATATCATTTTAAAAGTCTTTTAAACTGAAACTGAGGAGTACATATTGCAAATCTGTCGTCAGAGGGCGCTTTGACATTTTGATAATTCAATATCTCCAATTATGATTATGAGTAAATTACTTATAGGGAGAAGATTGGGAGACAGTAGGCCCCACCGGGTTGCGGATTTGCCACGATCGGAATTTTCAAGGTCCTTTATATAGTAAGCGAACAATTTATTTCAAATCATTAAACGTAGATTGGCGTCTTAGTCGCCACAGAGCGAAAATTTGCTATAGTTAAAATTTTCAAATCTATTTAAAAGGTATGAGCGAGGAAGCTGCTGTAAGTTCTAAAACGGTGATAAGGCGCCGCAGGCGAAACCGAGATGGACTTTGCTGAAGTCAGAATTTTAAAAGATCGTAACACGGTGAGTTAAAAGGCTGTTTCGGATATTGAAACTGGAAGAGGGCGCCGCAGGCACTACCGAGCGGGAATTTACTGGATTAAATTTTTCAATAAAGCTTTTTTCACTATATATCAATAAGCTGTTGTAAGACCTGAAACGGGAAAAGGGCGCCGCAGGCGCCACCGAGCGGGAGTTTCGTAAAGTCGGATTTTTCAAGGATCGCGAACCAGCTGATCACCGAAGGCGGCTAGTTAAAAAATAAAATTTGTATAATTTTTTTTTTTCACTTAACTGAAATAGTAAAAAATATTTATGAATTAAATATAAAATCGTTTTATAATTACAAGATTTCTATTTTATACATTTTTTTACATTCAGTTTATTACCTTTCTTCTATAAAACGTCATATTTCCATATTTAAACTACAATCGAATATATTATTTTCGTACAACTTTTTATTTTGTTGCTGCTTTTCATTACAGAAATATATGCATTGTTCAATCAATAATTTTATTATTATTACATGCACGTATCAGACGTATAAACGTTACAATATGAACAGCAATACCTTTTAATATTAAATCAAGTAAATATTTCAAAATAGTTTACTTATGTTTGGATTGATTTTATTTAGGTTGATTACTTTAGAAATCGACCTCTTGCAATCACTTTGTTTTTCTATCTGGCTATATATAAATGAAAACTTTGTCATCACGCTACTTTCTGAAATAATACTCCAAATCTAACCAAATTTGGAGAGAGAATTTTTCTTATAAATGTCTTGGATGAGTTCCTTAACCTACACTGCATAAAAGAAGTAGACGGACACTTCTTTACAATTTTTTGGAACCCCGTCTTTGTTTAATAGGAAATACAAATTAAATTCTTTAACATGTTTATGCTTATCAGTCTTCATATTTTTGACAGACAAATAAAAATATTCAATTATTTATAATTATAATGTAGGGAAATGAAGAAAAGAGAAAATATATACATTTGCACAATATATATATATTTTTAAAGTAGACGGACACTATGCAAAAACTGCAATTATCTAAGTGGGTGTTACTTGTTGAATACCAGTTTTGCATGGACATGTACATTTGGCATTTTGCCAATTGCTAACGTGCTTGACAAGATGGTTTTACGTAGTTAAATTTCTTGGAGATGAACGCGCCATGCCACGAGGAATTCCTCTAACTGATTACTAGAAAGGACAGATTATAGCGCTGAAAAATGTTAATAAAGGAGCCAGAGAAATTAGTAGGTTACTTCTAATAAGCAAAAGTAGCATCAGCGATTTTCTACGTGCTCCTGAAGCCCATGGCGTAAAGAAAAAGAGTGGCCGGCCAAAGAAACTTTCGCTTAGAGACCAAAGAAAAATTTTTTACTGAGCTGAAAAAAACTGGAGCATCAATTCCCAGAGTTCGAATAAGCACAGGAATGACTAACGTAACTTCTCAGAGAATTTATAATTACATTAAGCACTCAGAGCTCTTTCAATATAAGAAAAGAAAACATCATCCATGCTGGAAGGATCACCACGTGACAGAACACCTACAGTGGGCTCAAAACCATATGTATTGGACTACAGAATGGATATCTGTAGATTTTTTCAGATGAGAAAAAATTTAATTTAGATGGCCCAGATGGATATCAATATTATTGGCACAGTTTGGAGAAAGAAGACGAAGTGTACTCTACTCGGCAAGTTGTTGGTGGTGGCGTGATGGTGTGGCTAGCTGTTGGCTATGGTGAAAGGACAAATTTAGTGGCTCCCAAGTAAGAAGCAGACTCAAAGATTATAATGAAACACTAAGCAGTGAGCTTTTGCCATTTGCGTGTGATCTTGGAGGAGAAAACTGGATTTTCTAACAAGATGGAGCGCCAATACACACCGCTAAGAACGTTAAAAAATGGTTTCATGAGAACAACTTCAATGTTTTACCCTGGCCAGCCAAGAGTCCGGATATGAATCCTGTAGAAAACATTTGGGCTATATTTGTTCATAAAATTTATGAGGGTGGACGCCAGTATGAATCAATTCACCAGCTCAAAGAAGCTCTTACAAACATTTGGGAAATTTTCTGTCAAAAAAAGATTCAGAATCTCATTCATTCGATGCCTAACAGAGTATACGAACTTATTAAAGCAAATGGGAGACGAAACACTTACTAAAAAATTTTATTTTAGAGATACAAGATGTGTCCGTCTACTTTTTTTAAAGAAAAATTACAGTGCAAATATGCACCATTTTTGTTTCCTGAATTTTTCCACTGCATAATTCAAAAGGATTGAATCTATATCCAAAAAATAATAATAAATGATGTCTCAAGAATATAATTATATTAGAGAAATGAACTTCATATCTCTAATTAAAGAAATAAACGGCTTTAAAGTATTACATGTAAGTGTCCGTCTACTTTTTTTATGCAGTGTAGTTGCTCCGTTTTATTGTTTTCAAGTAGCATCTACTTGAAAATTTTAAATTCACATTGTAAATGCGTATTTAAGACCGAATTTGCTTAAATTTTGATGTATACATAGACCATATAAAAAGGTCTTAACCGAGTTTATTAATGAATTTTATCCGCCATTTTTAACAAAGAGACGAATATTTAAAGCTAAGCGAGGCCACTTGAAATGAGGCTACCATTTGAAATTTTATAATCACAACAACTTCCAAAAAAAATACTCGAAATTGAACGAAATTTGGCCAGTAAAATTATCATACAAATATCCTGGATGAGTTCACTGGGAATCTTGTTCCGATATTTTGTTTCCAAGTTGCGACCACTTGAATTCAGGCTGCCACTTGAAAATGTTCCATTACGATAACATTTGAGCTACTAAACTGATTTAAACCAAAGTTGGATAGTGAACTTACGGTTCAAATATCTTAAATAAGTTCGCTGGGCAACTTGCTCCACCATTTTATTTCCAAGTGGCGGCTTTTTGAAAATTTCTCACAATGATTACTTTTGTATACTTAATCCATACGAATCAAATTTGGGTAGTGGGTTTATCATTCAAATATCACATATAAGTTCGCTGGTCATCTCATTTCGCTCTTTCGTTTCCAAGTGGTGGCCAATTGAAGATTTCTTACCACGATTTGAGATACTGAATTAATTTGAACCGAAGTTGGATAGTGAATTTTTCATACAAATCGTCCTGGATGATTTCTCTGGGCAAGTTGCTCCGCAATTTTGTTTCCAAGTTACGACTACTTAAAATCTATCACTTGCAAATTTCTTATCACGATAACTTCTGAAATATTGAATTAATTCGAACGTAAGCAGGACAGTGAACTCTTATTCTTTGATGGGCAAGTTGCTTTACCTTATTGTTTCGAAGTTGCGGTCATTTGAAATCAGGCTGCTACTTGAAGTTGTGCCATCATGGTAACTTTTGAAACACTAAACTGATTCAAACCAAAGTTGGATAGCGAACTTTTACGGTTCAAATATCTCGGATGAGTTTCCTGAGCAACTTGGTCCGCCGTATTGTTTCCAAGTGGTAGCCACTTGAAAATTTGTCATCACGATAACTTTTGAAATAATTCGAACCAAAGTTGAACAATAGATATTTAATTCAAAACTATCTATGATTTCGGTGGGCAAGTTTCTCCGTAATTTTGATTGGATGTTGTGGCCACTTGAACGCTGTCACTAGAGAATTTCTTATCACGATAACTTTTTAAATACTGAATTTATACGAACCAAAGTTGAAAAGTGGACTTATCTTACAAATATCTTGGACTAGTTCACTGAGCAACTTGCTCTGCCATTTTGATCCTAGTGGCGGCTACTTAATTCGTCAACACCATACCTTTTGAAATTCCGAATTCATTCGAACTGAATTTGTAGAACAGACACTAATCTCACAAATGAATTTGATATATTTGTTTGTCAACTCGATTCGCCATTTTATTTATAAGTGCCGGCCACTTGAAAACTTCAAATTAACATAAAAAGATATTTATGAAATGATCTTCTTTAAATTCCATGTGTACAGAAAGCAGAGCAATATTTATAAGTCTATTAATAATTTGTAGCCGCCATTTTCTTTCAAAATGTTTCAAAATGGCGGATACATGATATGACAAAAAAAAAAAAAAAAAAACTACCCTTCCGAAGGATCCGGAAGGACGTATTTATTTCAAAACATAATTTTTGAAATTTTCGCTCCTAAAAGTTCCAGATAATTATTTGGAAAAGCAAAATTTATCTAGACAAAATTATAAATGTTATTAAATTAGTTAATAAATATAAATGACATTAATTTCATTTCCCGAACTATGAGTATCTTAGATACTTATGAAAAAAGAAGGATTATATTAAGTACTTATAAAGAAATTATTTTAGGGTTCTACATTAATATTTAGGTGATTGATGGCAGTTAACTCTAGGATTCGTAAATTATTTTTTAATATCTTTTACACTATTTTCCTATGTTGTTTACCCCTCTCCGTTGATTAATGAACAAAATAAATGAAGTAAATTTGATTAAACTTGAAATGATTTATTGAACTAAAAACGATAAATGAACATCTCCTTTGGAAGTTGCTCTTTAAAGTTTTAAAACTACACAAAAAAATCTTTTATTGTTAGTGGTTAATTACAATTTGTTTTTCCTGTAACAATGAATTTCATCGACAAAATTTGTTATGACATAGTTCAGAATATAAAATTGTATCTTATGCACAGATTACATCTTTTGAGTTAATTTTCAAATATCAATTATTTAAAAATATCCAAATAAAAATTTCGAGGGCTTTATTTTTCACTTGTTTATTGAACAAACATTACATTACATGAATGTTTAAACTGACACATGTTTATGCAATACATATTGATTTATTAGCAGAAATTATCTTTCAAATTATTTCTATTTTGCAGTACAATTTCTAAACTCTTTCTCTATTATATTAATGACTTTTGAAGTAAATAATATAGTCAATAGATCTTTTAAATTAATTAAAACTGTAACATACGATATATTCCATATATTAAAAAATATGCTTATATGACATACATATGATCATAACACTGGCACTAAAATATCTACTGTACGTGTAAATGTGCTCATAAAATTCCAGGAGAGTATACAGGTAGATACGTTATCATTTAACGCATTGTATACTTACCTTGTTGTGATGTATTTTTAGGTTATGGAAAATTGTTCATTATATTCAGAAAGTTATTTTAAAGCACCTTTTTAAAAAAATATATTTGCAGTGGTTTTAAGATTTTATCAATTACTGAAAAAAATTACAAATATTTTCAAAAATGTTATATTTTAATTGTGATTAGAAAAATTGAAATATATCATACATTTTGATTTATTAATTGAACCTCTAAATATTTGTTAATAAACAAATTTTAATTTAAATCATTTTTAATTATAATTATTTTTAAGTAACAATAAAATAACAAAAGCTTTCACATAAGTATCGAAATTTTTTTGATATATAATATACAAAATTCCCTGTATATACATAGTTTTTAATGTTTTTCGAGTATAGAAAAATACGCAAAATATTATCAATCTAATCATTTCTTTAAATAATATTAGGTGTATCCCAAGTGATTAATATCAGTCTACTGTGGGATTCGTAAGCCATATTTAATTTTCTTCCGACACTATTTGCGTAGGTAGTTTATAATTGTCGGTTGATTACTGAATAAAATAAACGATGTAAAGTTGACATGTTAAACTCGAAATGATTTATTGATCAAAAAATGGTAAACGCATATCTCGCTTCCAAAAGCCATCTCATGAAATTTTAAAACTACACAGAAAATCTTTTTATTGTTAGTATCCAATTACATTTAAAAATGAATTTAGTGACCATATTTTAGAATATAAAATTTAATCTAATGCTTATTGATTGCAAAGGAAAATCCTAAAATAGAAAAATGTCTTATTCTAAATACAATACACGTGTTATATTCAAAACATATGTAGAAGTTACAAAAAATACTGTTTTTTAATACAATCTTCTTCCAAATCATCGCGGTGGGTCTCTTAAAAAAATATATTTTCTTTCAAAATAAGTTTTAGAAGCTGCATAAAAATCTCTATGAATTATCATATAAAAAACCAGGGGGGCTCTGCCCCCTGCTCGCTCCACTAACCAACCCCCGAGGGAGGCTTTGCCTCCCCCGACTTATTTTTCTTATTAATACACACTCTCCCCCCCCCCCCCCCCCCAAAAAAAAAAAAAGCTTAAAAGTACAGGAAAAATCTGGCAGCTAGTGTGCAGTATTTCTCCGTCAAATATACAGTTTAAAAACGTAAAATTGTATCACTGACATATCTGTACTGATAAGTATAAAGGATTTAAGTCCATATTCTTGATTTTTCAGGAGATGAAAAATAAAGTTAAACTAACTAAAAACTAATCAGAATAATCGATTAGGAAGAAGGGATTATGTTGATTTATACCCTTTATACCATTCAGTCATTGTCAAACTTCATTTAATAATGGAAAATATTTGAATTAGATATTTTATACCAAAGATTAATGCTAAATTTCTGACTTGAATCTTTTTTACCAATGGATTTTATCAAAGACTAAATGACATGGATTTAAATCTTTTACACCAATCGATAGATAATTTTTTTTCTGAGTCTGATTATGTACTTAACTCAAAATCGACATTTTTGGGCTTAAATCCTTTATACTTATCAAAACAGATATTTTACACAGGAATCCTGTAAATCAAACAGGTTTTTTGTTAAAAGTACAGTTTTGTCCTGTACATTTGACAGAGAAATACTGGCACCCCAGCTGCCAGATTTTTCCTGTACTTCTAACAATTTTTTTTTTTTTTTTTACAGTGAATGCAGAGCTCTGCCAGCCTATTCGTTGCTTTTTCTTTCAATGAATAGGAATATTAAGAGTGCATAACATAAGACAAAAGCAGAAAAATATTTTAAAAATCCCTATACTCAGTGTCAAATTGAAATACATAATATTTAATTTATTATTTATTTTTATGAAAATTATGGTAAAAAATCAATATTTTTTTTTCTTTTTGGAATAGAAAAAATTGTAATATCTAGATCATTTTGCGTTATTGCTTTAGAATATGACTCCTTTTAATTTATTTTTTACAATCATGGATCCGGGCCGTGGTATCCCATTCCTTTGATCACCGAGCTAGTAATTGGTTGATTGCGGGTTCGATACTCGAGCCGGCCAAAGACCGTCATGTACTCTGATGGTGGCTGGCCCCTATAAAATCCGTCGTGGCCGCAATGCCCTCATCAAAATTGTACCTCTGAGGGTCACCGAAGGGGAATGAGCCATCACCACCGTGGTGTATCAAATTTGTGATGGCATGTCTCCAGAACATCTAGGTGGCAAATAAAGTACCTTTAAAAACTGTCGTTTTTTGTTAATAACTTCCTTAATTAAAATGATAGACGTTTCTAAGTAGCTTGAATTTCTACCTTGGAGTACTCTGAACACATTGATATCTCTCATGACTCAAAGGACCCTGCCCTCCGCGTGAAGGTGTTGTCGCAGACAAGAAAAATTGACGTTAACGAAAATACATTTTTTTAAATGTATATAAAAGATAGAGGGGGAAAAAAGATAAATGGACTTTAACGACACACAGAAATTCTGTCAATCATACAGACACGACATTATTTCATTATTCACAAAAAAATTAAAAAACTTAAACATAAAATATTGCCAGTAAGAAAATTTTACAACCATTCATCCGGGCTGTAAACCCCAGTAGAAAACGCCGAGCTCGTAATTGGAAGATTACGGGTTCGATATTTGAGCCGACCAAAGACCGTCGTGCACACTAATGGTGGCTGGTGCACATAAAATCAGTCGTGGACACAAAGTCCTCTATGTTCCCGTCAAAATTATATCACGATGGATCACCAAAGCGGGGGAACCATCCCCTCTCTGGAAGATCACAATTTTGATTGTATGTCTCTGGAATATCCCGAGGAATGCGTCTCAGACTGTCACCAATTACCCATAGCGCAGTAATAGTGCGACGCGTTAAATCCAACATGCCTTCCTACCTACAACCATGGATCATATTTTTAGTTTTCCCGTGTAGGAAAATTAGTTTTCTAAAAGTAGAGGAAAAAAAAAGTTACTAATAGCAACATTGACATTTATTTCTTTTTTACAACCATGCGGTACCCCTGACGGTAAAGCGCTGAGTTCGTAATTGGAAGATTGTGGGTTTGATACTCGAGCCGGCTAAAGACCGTCGTATACACTAATGGTGGCTGGTGCACATGAAATCTGTCGTGGCCGCAAAGTCCTCCGTGTTCGAATCAAAATTATACCTATGACGTTCACCGTAGGTGGAGAAAATTATACCTCTGGGGATAACCGAAGCGGGAGAGCCATCCCTTCCGTGTAGGATCAAAATTGCGATAGGATGTGCCAGATCACCTCTAAGAGTGAGTCCCAGACCGTAGACAATTGTCCATTGCGCAGAACTATTGCGACGTAAACCCAACCCAACCAACCGAAGCAATGAAGCCATCATCTCCATGTAGGATCAAAATTATGATGGCATGTCTCCAAAACCTCCCTAGGGGTGCATCCCAGACCATTGCCAATTACCTATAGCGCAGTATTTGTGCGACGGTAAACCCAACCTATCTACCTACAACCTTTGATCATATTTTAAGTTTCCCGAGTAAAGTGACTTCATGACAGAAGAACAACGTTAAGAGGAAACATTTTTCAAGGTGTCAAATAGAGTACCTTCATAACCCTGCCGTCTTAAATTAATAACTTCTTTAATTAAAATGATAGAAGTTTATAAGCTGCTGAAAAGTATCCCTTGGTGTATGCGGAACACATTGATACCTCTCATGACGCAAAGCACCCTGCCTTCCGCGAGAAACAGACAAAAAAATTTGACGTCAGCGACAGTAACTTTCTTTAAAATATAGATAAAATTTATTATTTTTTTTTTTTTCCAACGACATTTACATTTACATTTCATAAAAAATAAATGATTTAAATTACTTCTTAAAAGTTAAAAAAAATAAGTCACCACTGTTAGCGTTTTTAAAGAATTACAGATACAACTTAAGACAAATTTAATAAATAGACATTTTGAATACCTGAACTCATTTGTTCAGGTAAAATAACTGAATAATTACTGCAAAGATCGATTACGTATATCAATATTCTTAATTTGTATATATACACATTAAATAATACTTATTTTTCTAAATAAATTAACAGTGCAATAATCATTTATTTTATACTTACATTTCCACAATAAGAAGTTTCCGTGCTTTCGATTTTTACTTCAAGACAAAATTAATCTAGTGTTTCAGAATATTTCATTTTATTTATTAAATGAACCATCTTGGAATATTTTCACCGTATTAGAAATTTTAATTCCCAAATGAATATCTCTATTAAGATACATTAAATTAGTGAAAGAAGTTGTTGTCAACCAAGACTAATTGGGAACATTTGCATTTTCAGGAGAATTAACTGTAAAACGCACTTTATGTATTTACTCATGGAGTGCCATTAAATGTTTCTTTTCTGCATGTTATCAATATATTTGTTCGAAATTGTTGTTTAAGATTATATTCCACTTTATAGTCTGGTAATTGGACTGATATTATATAATAAAATAGAAATTAAATTTTAAGCATGTTAAATAAAAGTTATGTTTAAGTATATGATTTGGTATTATATTATTATTTTCATTTCATTAAAAATAGAAAATTGTATCAGCAATTATGTACATAATTTATAAAACAAAAAAAAAAAAAAAAAAAAAAAAAAGGGGGGGGGGGAAGATAAAAAGCATTTAAAAAAAAAAACTTTGAAACTACTTTATTAAATTACTAGAAGAAATTCAAATCGTTTTTCTATGACATGACATGGTATGGTATGGTATTTGGATTAAAGCCGATTGACTGCACTAGGATCCTGAGTGTGTAGTGGAATGTTCTCCGGTTTGAGTCTGTATTAGGGATCTTAGCCCGTATTTAAGAAAGTTTTTTTAGGGGAAAAAAAAAGCACCGAAAACCCCGAATGGCTAGGCCGACGAGCGCCACCTAGGATCGACAGTGCCTGATTTAAGGCAGGGCATTCGGGGCACGTGCCCTGGGCCCTCACAGTAAAGGGGCCCCCAAGAAATTTCATCATACATTTTTAAAAATAGTTAAAATGAAAAATTTCTATGTTTTGCTAAAATGATATCGTTGTTTTGTGTTTTTCGTGAATGGATGGAGGAATTACTGCACTGTTTTATAAATCGGCGTGATGATCTTTCAAGGAAACTATGCACTTATTGGAAAAATTGCAATATTTTCGCTAAACGCAATTACAACTGCATACTACCAATACTTGCATTCCAAACTTTTACAGGCTAACTAATCCGAGGCACACACCGCAATGCAGATACATGGGGGCGACGTACGTCGATCCGTGAGACAAGCCACGGATCTTGTTTAGCCTTACACTTACCAACAAAATGAAAAGGGGAGTGAACTTTTAGACGGCTGAATCAGAAATAAGCAATTTTTTTTTTTATTGTAATGTTTGTTTTTATGAAGTATGAGAAAAAGGGGTCCATTGGGCATGAGTGCCCTGAGCCTCCAAGTGAGTAAATCGGTCCCTGAGGATCGAACCCAGTATTTCACATCTACCAGCTTCTAGATTAGAACCTCTCGGCTGCTGGTGGGCCACAAGCCGTTTCGTTAGAAAGTTTCGATTTCAACAAAACCTTAAGTAAATAAGTGGGAAGTATAGTATAAAACAAAATTTAATATTTTTTAACAAATTTGAGGAGATATCTTTTACACTTTTTAATTTAAAACTGGTTTTTCTAAATTTATAAAATAAAAGAACTTTTATAAAAATTATCTACATTTTTTTTTTTTTTTTTTTTTTAATATCTTATTTCTGCAAGAAAACATCTCTTGCAAATTTAAATACATAAAATGACAAAAAGTGAGTTATTTACGGATTTAGATGTTTTTAATGAAGCAAAAACCACAATTAGAAATATATTTTTAGCCTTCCGGTATTAAAAAAAACTGCATGTAGATAATCAACTTAGTTAATCATATTACTCATATGTAAAATCCTTGCCTGGAATCTTGGTTTAGACGCATTTCTTAAACTTTCTACTCATAATCTTTAGATAGTAAAATGAATGCAAAAAATCTATCGAAATCAGAAAATTTCATGAAATTAAAGAATAAAAATTTTAACTGTTAATGTTGAAACTCGACATACTAAAACGATTTCGAATTTTTGACGTTTACAGTTGCATAATGTTAAATTAGCACTAATGGAGCGGGATGTTTTACAGTTGCAAAGTGTCAGTTATTTTAAGAATTTTTAAATAAATTGGGTTATTTAGGATAGGTGCTCCAGTAATTGACATCTATCCCGAAATAATAAATAAGAAAAATCATAAAATCATATATTTTACTTTTAAGAATTTTAACATTTTATGTCAAACAATGGAGCATAGGGTGCTAATAACTGGTAAAATGAATAACTAGCAGTGTCAAACACTGGAACATCGGGTGCCAATTACTGAAAAAATGAAAAACTGGCAGTGTCAATTCCTGGAATATTGAGTGGGTGTCAAATAAAAATTCCTTTAAAAAAAAAAGGTATCAAATGTATATATATTTTAACATATATGTGGTTCTGAATGTCTTTCATACCATATGTACCAACTTAAGATTTCTAAAAATATTTTCTGATGACTAGAACATTAAAAACATCAGAGATTGCTCTAAAAGTGTCAATCACTGGTGCACTTACCCTACTAAAATATTTTCGAATTTTTGACGTTTAAAATTACACAATGTTAAATTAGCACTAATGGAGCGGAATCTTTTACAGTTGGAAAATGTCAGTTATTTTCAGAATTTTTGAATATATATATGGTTATTTATATAAGAAATATCAGTTTAATTAGGTTCAAATAAATATTTAATAGATACTGGTGCAATTTGGAATTAGATCTTTCGTCCACTCACAGAACTACTTTTTAAGATTTGTAATATTAAATGAAAACGTTTAAGATAATGGAGGGTACAGCAGATTACGAAAACGAAAAAAAAAAAAAAAAATGGAAATTGCATATTACAGATTTTCACATATTCCCCTTGTTAATTTCTGCAAATTTGTGTGGCTAGATGATGCATAATAGGTGATATGTTTATGATAACTTGTAATGTGTAGACTAATTGGGTGATATTGAAGTTTACAAAAGTATTTTATCTAACTCCATTTTTAAATTCTTAAATTATTATAAATCGAGCTTTTATATATTTAAGTAATAAAAAAAAAAATTAAGTATAATGATTTTATTTTATTTTCTAAAAAGTTTCTAAAGAAATTGTAAATACTCTTTTTTTCTGAAAATAAACGCAATTAAATGTCACCCGTTTTTCATACTTCCTGAAAAATTATAGGGTAGGGGCTCCAGTGATTGGCATGCTCCAGTAATTGACATCTATCCAAAAATATTTAATAAGAAAAATAATAAAATCATATATTTTACATATAAGAATTTTAACATTTTATGTCAAACACTGGAGCATAGGGTGCTATAATAACTGGTAAAATGAATAACTAGCAGTGTCAAACACTGAAACATAGGGTGCCAATTATTGATAAAATGAAAAACTGGCAGTGTCAATTACTGGAACATTGAGTGGGTGTCAAAAGAAAATTCATAAAAGAAAATAATAATTGTTATCAAATGTATATATTTTAACATATATGTGGTTCTGAAGGTCTTTCATACCATATGTACTAACTTAAGATTTCTAAAATATATTTTCTGATGACTAGAACATTAAAATCATCAGAGATTGTTCTAAAAGTGTCAATCACTGGTGCACTTACCCTATATGTTATGTGCGTAAAAGAATAAATTTCAATATTATTTGATAGAAATTTCCGAATTATTTACTCGAATTCATCAATAAATTTAAAATTGTTATAAAGATATGATTTAAAATTCTCTGCATTTATTTTAAAGTATAAATTATCGTAATATGATATATGAAATGATTAAATACAGCTTTGCAGTCTTTTTACATTCATTTATAATTCAAATTATTTTCATTAAAAAAAAAATGGTATTTCAAATTTCTCCATTCTGTATTCATTTCAACTATCCTTGTAGATAAGAATGGAAATTATGAATTTTCAAAGTTCTGAATAATAGTTCATTGCCCCGGGCTGAAACGTAAAGAAATTTTATCCTCTGAAAGCAGTGAAAGTTAACAGTTTGGGAGATATTGTCTCA
Organism: Salticus scenicus; assembly: GCA_963930645.1. Taxonomy (NCBI): domain Eukaryota; kingdom Metazoa; phylum Arthropoda; class Arachnida; order Araneae; family Salticidae; genus Salticus; species Salticus scenicus. Next base: position 233,005,313 of record OZ005655.1, read on the forward strand.
AGATAATGAGTGTCATTTTTAGTTTTTCCAGATTATCGCAGGACTGTTGTTGTACAGAGATTCTAAAGCCTCTTATCAATGAGCAGACCTGGTGTGATAAACATTTTTTTCTAAATAGTACAAGGATAATTAAAATTTTGGCTATCAGCTCGAGATAAAAGTAAAATTTTTCAATATTCATGTATGCATATAAAGTGTGATAAAAAAAAAAAAAATGGAATTGAAAATTGTACAGTGAAAACTTTTATGAACAAATTGAATATTTTTTACTTTCTTGTATATATGCATATATAGAGAAAATATTGGATTCGTTAAAATTTTCGAACTTCAGTTTACGATGGATTTACACGTTTTGGGATGTCCTGAACGCAATTCGACAGAAAATGTCTGTTTGTCATTGTGTGTCTATCACAAAATTTGTGGACTCTGTATCTTATGAACCAGGGAAAGAAATATAACCAAACTTTGTATTTAATTGAACTCTGTCATAAACTGGTACTGATTAGATTTGGGTATCAATGGTAAATTTTGTGATCCCATTTTTTCTAAATTTTTAAAATTGCAGTATAGGACAAAATTCCGTATAAATGTACGCAATGAGAGATATTTTTAACGTGTGATTGTAAAATTATTATGAATTATTAATAATAGTACTAGTAAACTAGGAAAAAACGTTTGTACATGTGGAAGCATCGCTCCCCCCCCCCCTCCTTGGGGGTAAAGTAACCCCCGGGGGTTGTAAATTTTCAATATGGGTATCTTTCAAAAGATCGCGTCAATATTTTAAAAACGAATGGTTGAACCATAGATCTGTGATAATTTAAAACAAAGTTATAGATTTTTTTTTTCATTTTTTAACAACAACAACAAAAAAAAAAAAATCTTTTGGCATTTGCGAAAAATTGACTTACTTTAGTCATTTAGTGATATAATTCTGTCAGATAAAAATCGACTGCATTTATAATGGAAGATAATTTAATAAATAATTTGTATTGTATGAATTGTGTAAAATTATATAGAAGAAAGTCTTGTGGTGGCCACATCATACTACTTCTATTTTAATATAAATTGTGTCGCTTAATCTATGCTTTGTTTGATATTACAGGCCAGATTTCTCGAATAGGTTGCTGTGTTGATTTGAGAACTTACCATGTTGTGCCAATGTCCGCATGCAATCTGGGACATTGTCGTCCGAGCTTAACCAATTTTCGTTCTTGCCAAAACTTATTCGACGTATCCATAAAAATTATATTTAATATTATTTGCCTTTAAATTACATTATTATTATTATTTTTTTTTTCCACTGATGGAAAAAATGGCTAATGCTTTAAATAAATTCCTTCATTTATTTAATTTTTAAATTTAGAAAGTTTAACTTATTAAAACTTTATTTAAACATAAAATAAATAAAAATCCAAAAATTTAAAAAGCGAAATATTTACATAATTAAAAAATTACTTTTCCTATATTTTTACTTAAAATGCCTTAATAAACTATTTATTAAAAAAAAAATGTAAATGAACAAAACTACTTTAAAAAAAAAACTCTTTTGTACAAGAAGACAAACTAATCAAACTATTTAAAAATTTTTCGATTTGAAGATACAAAAGATATTATGTTTTAAATTTCTTAACCTATCATGTAGGAAATTTCATATGTTTTCATGTATTAAAATAAATCTCATTTCGATTCGCAAATCTTAAACCCATCTTTCTGACCTGCATTTTACTTGGTAATCTTCCCTTCATTCATGAGAAATCAGAAATTTCAAGATAAATATGGTAAAATCTTTGCGCCTGATATTCTAAACAGAGGAAATATATTTAACGGAGGAAATATATCAGAAGTCAGAGAAAGGAATCAAACTTTAAAACATAGTCGTAAAATAATTTCAAAACTAGCTTCTAAACCTAGTTATTTTCGGAGAAACATAAAACTTTTCTCAAAATTTTCAAAGCTACAAATTGGAAATCAACATCTTGACAGAAGCAACATTAGTTCCTTTTAAGATGTATCAAAAGGCAGTTAGATAAAGTATTTAAAGTTCTATTCAAAAATGATATTATTATTCAGATTTTAATGATTTTGATATAACTTCTCTTATAATAATATGGAAGTTATTATAACAAGTTCATAATTCTGTAGGCATTTTAAAAATTGATAAACAATTAAAAGAATTGGTAGAATTGAACGCTGTTTGTGAAAAAAGTTATTCTCGTGAAGGGTGGATTTTTTTTTTTTTTTGTAAAAAAAAGTTAATCTTTTCATCGATAGAGGTTACGATTAAAACAAAGCTTATTTAATATTTTGCCTCCTACTTGTGCATACATTAAGTTTTAATTGCGATGCTGACTTGGTGGATAATGCACTTAAAAAAAAAAAAAAAAAAAAAAAAAAAAAAAAAAATCCTTACGAAAATAGTTTTTTGAAAACTGCATTTAATTGTGCAATCCTTCAATTGTTATGTATTTTTGAAATGTCTACCGACTCATGTGACCACCCAGTATTTATTAGATTATAATTTTTATTATTAGGTGCGCATATTAAAAACTAAAGATATATATATATATATATATATATATATGTTAGTTTTGAAATTTCGTGCATGTGTTAAACATGATATATACACGGAAAAAAAAAAAAAGATAATAAATGTTTTAAAAATTTCAAAAAGTATTTTTTGGGAATGTTTCTAACGAAAATTTCAAATATTTCAAAAGAAAATTTCTATAAATAATAAATTTTAGAAGTTTTTAATCTTTAGGTAACTATGTATAATTACCGAACGAAAGCAAAATCAAACATTACGAAAACTAAGTGAAAATAATAAGAAATAAAATTAATTAACAAGAAAAAAAAAATGTAGCAAAAACACTTAAAAATATAAATAAATAAAATAAAGAGGCAGGCTGCAAGACATTCGATTTCTGTATGGGTTAAAGAATTTTTTTTTTTTTTTTGCTGGCAAAATTCCTCAAACCTGACAGGAACAAGTATATTGAATTAGATAAGTGGCCGTATCATAAATGCGTATAATAAAAATTCAAAAACTTACAACATGAAATATAATGTTTATAACATTTGTTTACTTATAAGATTCGTACCAGCAATAAAAAAGTTTAAAAGTGTTGAAAAAGAAAAAGATAATATCAGCACTAAAAAAATAAAATGTTAGACAAACTTTACACCATACATCCCTTCTTTATGCAGAAACAGTACAGACACAATAGCTTATAAATATTATATGCATAAATTATTTATGTTTATATTTTTAATGGCGGATACATGACATCATTATAATTTCAGTAGGAAATGTAAATATATAAATTACGTAAGACATGTTTTTAGCAACTCGTAGTAAAATGGTTAAAAAAAAATTGTGTTGAAAGAAGAAAACACGCACCATAAATTGCATAAATACGCAGTATTTATCTGAAGCTTAAATAATTACGTTAAAATTTTCATCTAAAAAAAAAAAGGGGGGGGGACGAGTGCTGCGTAAAATCAACAACGCAATAAAGTAGCGCAAGAAAATAAGTTACGAAATGCCAAATCTTTGAAAACGATTAGTGAGTTATAAACCATTCTTACTAAACAAAGATTTATTGTATTTTAAAAGGTTGTTTTATTTAAGCCTATTTCAATTGCTAAAATATATTTTACAATAAATATCATAAAGTGTATCTAAAAAATAAAAAAAAAACTTATAGAAATACTTTAATCGACAAATTTGTCAGCCACGTTAAATTTCGGCAACATTTGTTCATACAGGGCAACATTTCGGCAACACACAGAGGCAACTGGTTACATTCATATTATATATATGATTTTTATTCAATTATTCAGATAAAATAATGAATAATTTAAAATTATTAATGCAATAACTGCAATACATGCGTGATTAGAGTTATTTTTGTTAAATAAACCGAACTTATTAATAGATTAATCTTGCAGTTAAATATGCAGCCTTTATAATGCTCCAAAGCAAATACTACAGAAAATACTCAAATTTACATTTAAGTATTTGGAATATTTTTAAGCAGAGTATTCCGGATTAATTATGGCTTTAAAATACTTTGCGGAAATATGTGTTTCGCAAAGTACATATTAATTAAGAAACTGAGAAAAACCCACGCTTTTCTCTAAAAGGTTTGCGCGTGTTCACATAAATACATATTTATATTTTAATATCACAAATCTCGTTTGTTTAACCGATTGCTTAATGAGCAATTTCAGTGCAAACAGTAAAATTAGCTATTATTCATTACGTAAGTACTTGATTAGTTAGTCTGTCGGTAAGTTAAAAATTACACGTGCGCTAAGTTAAAAAATATCTGCAAACATTTAAATATATAATAAGGGAAACGCTTGCTATTCTAATTAGGTGATAACGCAAATATGGTAAATATTAAATATTTCTTAATGTATAACATTAATGAAGGAGTGAATCTAATAGGTTTTCTAATTGTTTATTACGTAAATTCACATTCAATTCTGAAATGTAATTTAGATTTCTTTCTTTCTAATTTGCGTTCTTGTATATTTTTTAACGTATTCAGGATCAAAGTGGATTTAAAGTTAAATAATTTTGTTTCCTTCAAGTAACTTTTATATACATTACCAGATAACATAAAACTGATTTCAAAATTAGATAAATTAATTTAAATAATTAGAGAGGATTTTTAATTTCTTAGTATGGTTTGCGTAAATAAGTGCTTCGCAAAGTAAATATTAATTGAGAAAATCTCACGCTTTTCTTATTTATTTTGGAAAACCCCGTCACAGTGGGTATTGAATACACATAACTGACCCACACATAAAAATGTTGAACGCTAGCTCTCATAGATTCCTTAGATCGAATTTAACTCAAAAGGAGCAGGGCTCTCGAATTTGCCTCCTTATATTGTCCCCCCCCCTAAAAAAAAAAAAAAAATGGATTTTTGGAAACATATTCCTGAAGACGCACAGTAGAGTTCTACTCAGAAATCCGGATTTTGCGAAATTTCTCCCTTTCCCATTTTAAAATTAAAAAATCGCCTTTTTTTTTTTTTTAATTTTTTTTTTTTTTTTTTTTTTTTTACAGTGGTGGACATAATTATAAGACACCTATGTAATTTGACAAATAGTGAAAGAAAGATTCAGAGCTTAAAAATGTTTTATCAAATACGTCAAAAACAAATTTATTCTGTTATCACACGTAATTGTTTTACAGAATTGATATTTTTATAGAGTTTAATAAAAAAAAAAATTAAATATACCATGGACACCCTAACATTTTAATTAAAACACCTGCTTTTTTTCGAAAATAATGTGCAATATGCAAATTTTCTGCACGCTGTTATGAAGTTAGCAGTTAACTAAAGCAGACGATAACCGACTTCACGCATTTACAAACATGCCACGAGGTACAGAATTAAAAGAAAGTTAAATTCGCGAAATTTGGAGATTAAATGGAACTGGTGCTTCAATGAATAATATTTCAAAAGTTATTAAACGCTCTAGATGTGCAATTAGAAATTTTTTGAAAAGAGGAATTAATGGATCGGTGATTAAAAGATCTGGACGTACTCTTTGCATGTCCTCGAGAGACAGACGCCATGTGCTTTCGCTCGCTACACAGAATAAGATGACCACTACAGGCATTAAAAATGCTTTGAAACTGAATTATTCAAGGAGAACCATTCACAGGGTGTTGCATAATGCTTCCTATGTGAAATATAAAAAATTGAAGAAAAAACCACCGCTTTGAAGCCGGCAAAAAATGGAGCGTCAAAACTTCGCTAAACAAACTATGGCCTGGACCTCCAAATGGTATTCTGTTATTTTATGATGAAAAAAAGTTTAACCTGGATGGTACTGACGGGTTTCAATAATATTGGCATGATTCACGGAAGTCTCCTCATGTACTAATGAGCCGTCAAATAGGTAGAGGCTCAGTAATGGTTTGGTTTTTCGGCTCAAGGGAAAACGGATATTTTTTTTGTGAATTCAAGAATGAATTCCGAAAAGCATAAGAATCTCCTTAAAGATCAACTACCCATATACTGGGAACTTCTTTGTGGCAAAAACTACACTTTCCAGCACGATAACGCGCCGATTCATGCATCACACGAAACAAAAAACTGGCTTTCAGAGCAAAGTATCAATGTTTTTCCGTGGCCTTCTCGCTCCCCAGACTTAAATCCCATTGAAAACTTGTGGGGGATCTTAGCTCGTACGGTTTACTGAAATGAGAGGCAGTTCATATGTGTCGAAGACCTAAAGAATGATATAAAATGTGCTTGGGAAGAACTGTCTTGCGATATTTTGTTAGAATTGATAGATTCAATGCCGAATCGCATCTTTCATGTTATAAAAAACAATGGCGGTTCCACCAAATATTGAATTACCATGTTAGAGGATTTTCTTTTAGACTATTAGTGTCTGCTAATTATGTTGACCACTGTATTTGGAAAAAAAGGTTGGTGTTATATAACTTTGTCCATTATGTTTTTAAGTTTTTTCATAAAATTGTACGAAAATATCATTATTATAAAATAATTATATATGATAACAGAATAAATTTATGTTTTTGACGTATTTGATGAAGCATTTTTAAGCTCTGAATCTTTTCTCTGAATCTTTTTGTCAAATTAGATAGGTGTCTTATAATTATGTCCACCACTGTACTTGTCTAATCTCTTCATGTGCAAATTCATCACCGTGAAGTAAATAGAATCCCATTTATGTTCCCACGCGTGTCTTTGCCCCCTCCCCTACCACACACACACTACGGAGGAAAGGAGGAGATTTTGTAAAAGCCCGTCGTAATCATGCCCCATAACCAACCTTCACCAAAATGCTTGATTCAGTCCTTCACAGAATCACAACAGCGAGTTGAGTTAAGGGTTATTAAAATAGTGTATTGATCTCTTCTTTGCTTGCAGGCCAAATAGGAAAATGCCTAAAATTGAATTGTAGGTGTTAATGTTTGCTATATTTTAAAAGAAAAATCTTACAGATACAAAAGGCTACCTGACATCACATTTCTTAAATTAATTTCTTAAATTACGAATTTCTTAATTACAGAAATAACTTTTTAGGTATTTGTGTTAGTTATATTTAAAAAAAAAAAAGTATCTTACGGATATTTTTTTAATTTTCATTCTTTAAGATATGAAAGCTTTGGCAAATTAAGTTTATCCCTTCCTCCAGGTGTGTGTTTGGGGGGGGGGGGAGATTCGCCGGGGGTGCCCAAATTTTGTAAAATCACTTCTTAATAAGTGTCTACGACACAGAAAGAATATTTTTGGATCTGACAGATGGTGAATGAGACAGTAACTTTAAACAATTATATAATATATATATATATATATATATATATATATATATATATGTATATATATATATATATATATATGTATATATATATATATATATATATATGCACTCACATACAGATATTAAAAATTGTTTGATACTGACGAGAATGTAACATACTTAGCCACATTGCTTTAATTTAGATTGATCAATTTGATAATTAGATTGACTGAAGATCAATTGTTTTAACCTAAATGCAATAAAAAGCTTAATACTTTTTTCTAAATAATGCTGTTTAACCATGGTATAAATTATTAATATGCAACCCTAAAATAATTTCTTCACAGATAATTAATATAACCCTTTTTCTTATTTTGTATGAAAGACACTCATATTTTGGGAAATGATATAATTGTTATATGTAAGTATTAACTAATTTATTAACTTTTATAATTTTTTTATGTGGTCTCTAATTTTTGCTTTTTCAAATAATTATTAACTGAAACACCAATGGCCGAGAAATGTAAAAAGTAAGTTCTAAGGTAGAAATAAAATCAATCCACACATACGAAAACTGATTTTTACCAACCATGTGAATAATACCAGAGCCGGGATTCGAACCCCCGGCCTTCAGCTAAACGCGTGGATGCTCAACCACTGAGCCTTCCTGGCTAATAACCAGCTCGGCACTTCTCACATAATTCGATTCCCGGCTCTGGTATTTTTCACATGGTTGGTAAAAATCAGCCTTCTACTCCATTCTATCATAAATTAATTTCCAGGTTGATGAATAAAATTTCTGAATATGAAAATTGTTTTGAAATATTTATTTGATTGAATATTAAAAGCTATAACTATTCTTATTTATGCATCGTTTGTCTGATACTTGCATATAATATTATTAAAATTATCGGATAAGGAATAATATATATATTTGTGCAAAGTATTCAGCATATCGAGAAGTTATTACGAAAATTGATCGAAAATAATATATTTCAATGTAGATTCATTATTTAAAAAAAAAAAAAAAGACGTTCTGTAGAAAGAAGATAATAAATTTAAGCTAAATAAATGTATGAAATTGAAATCCCATAAAATTATAGTACATTTTTTTCCATATACTTTTTTTTATTTCATTAATTTAAAATGAAAATAAAGTAAACAAACTTTTATTTTTTGATTACTTGTGCAAATTTGTCTTGAATGGAACCTAAATAAATATACATATTATAAACTTTATTGATTTTTATGAATTACTTCCCAGCTGTAATGAATGCGATGTCCATGTCAAAGTTTTCTAGCTTTCCCTCTCACTCACTAAAAGATAATGTGAGATGTTTTTATTTCTATAGTCTTATTAGGACAGAACATACGAAATAGTACTTTCATATCTTAGATAAATTTAGTGGATTAAATCGCTGCAATTGACAGTTTGAAATTGAACACTATTTTCAAATTTAAGTTTCAGAAGCTAACAAATAGAAAAAAAATATATGAATCCCTCTCTCTCCCTCTCTTCCCCTCTCTCCCTCTCCCCCCCTCTCTCTATATATATATAGATATAACCTCTGGCGAATCCCCCCCCCCCCCCCCACGGAGGAAGGGGTAGAACTTAATTTTCCAAAGCTTTCATATATTAAAGAATAAATAAATAATAAAAATATGTATCCGTAAGATAATTGTTTCAAAATTCAACTAACACAAATACCTAAACTAGTAGATTTGCAGATCAGGAGTCTCAACATCCTAATTTCACCACTCATTACTCAACAGATGAGTGCATCTTTATTTATTCTATATTATATACAGGGTGGTTATAATTACTTTCCATATAAACAGCATTCTACAGCGCAAATGGGTGAGTGGAATGCAACGAAATTTGGTATATAGACTATACACGAAATGCGTTCACGGAATTTCGAAAAAAAAAAAAAAAAAAAAAAAAAAAAAAAAAAAGTTACAAAATTGCCCACCAGGCCTTTTCCGGAAAAATATTAAATTCAACACAATAAACGACCAAAACGGAATACAGAAACAATATTAATGATTATGAGCAATAAAATTTAAAACCTGGAAAAGCTATCGGTTCTAGGGAAAAATGTCGAGATTTGCATGCTTGTAAAAAAGAGGAAGCTTTATTCAAAATAAGTTAGGGCATAAAACGTTTGCAGATATTGTCATGTTTTATGTTGTTTATGGTTAATATTGTTTCTGCATTCCGTTTTGGTCATTTATTGTGTTAAATTTAAATCTTTTTTTCGGAAAATTTGCCCTCTGGTGGACATTGAAATTATATTTGTTTTTCGAAATTCCATAAGTGCATCTCGAGTATAGTCTACCTACCAAATTTCATTGCATTCTGTTCACCCGTTTGCGCTGTAGGATGCTGTTTATAGGGAAAGTTTAATTATAACCACCTTGTATATAATTACCATCATCATCATTGTCGGCCTTTATCAATCCACTGCATGATTATGGCCTCTTCTAGGTGATTCCAATCTGCCCTGTTTTCAGCAAATTTTCACCATTCTGCTCTTCCAGACTTCACAATTCCATCTCTCCAACGACACAGTGGACTCTCTCTCGGTCATTTGTTATATCTCAGTATCCAAAATAGGACTTTGGTGTTCCATCTCTCATCATTTCTTCTGGAAAAGTGCCCAGCCCAGCTCCTTTTTAACTTAATTCTAGAAATAACATCAGTAACATTGATTTGCTCCCTAATCCAAAAATTTCACTTTCTGTCTCTTTTGGTGAACATGCATTTCTACATGCTTCTCTCACTCTCTTTATATATATATATATATATATACACACACACACACACGTACACATATATGACTCACTCACTACATAAACAGATTCGTTTATGAGGGCGGCTGCCGCCCCTCAACCCTCCGCTGTATCTTTCTGCATATATGTATATATTTCCCTAGTAACTATCTTCTATTAATTCTTTGTAACTCAAATACTTGTACCAAATTTCATGCGAACAGATAAAATCGGAATTGTTTTGTGTAACTCTGCAACTTAAATATAAATTCTATACTCGATTTTCCCATAGCAAAACATGCATATACCTCCTAATAACATTTCATTTATTTAATGGGGTGTAACCATGTTAAAATACATTTTTAATGCATACCGTCTATAGACCGTAATGGTACGAAATTCTTTTGTGAGTCCATGAAAAGGAGCCACACTTATATACACAAATGAAAATAATACACTTAATTAGTTATAACCCACTTATATTTCAACCTAATTTGTCATCATTTGAATGATTACAGAATGTCATTGGAATTCTTTTGTGTGGTCCTGTAAATAAATTTAACTTATACACACCTTAAAAAAAAAAAAAAAAAAGAGATAAAACATATTTTTAAGCATCTTTATAATATATGTTAATTCCATTATGTTGAAAGCAGCATAAATGCGTTAAAATGCGCTTAGATAAAAATTTGTCCATAGGCTCTAATGTCACGACATTCTTTTGCGTGTCTCTGTAAAAAAATTATATACATTGTACACCCCAATAAAAACTATTTTACTTATTCTATATTTTTCATGAATAATTGTTTGAAATTTGATAAAATTTGGATGATTATGTGACATTGTCGGAACACTTTTGTAAGGTCCTGTACATTAATTATGTAGCCTAAGTACACTTATTTTCTATAGAAAACATGAGTTTAACCATCTCAATTATGTACGGTAATTTCATTTTGTTTAATGCAGAGTAACGACTTTAAAATTCTTTTAAACAAAATTCACACCATAGGCCGCAACGATAAGAACAGCTTTGGTGTGTCTCTGTATAGGAACAATAAATAATCTGGACATAAAAAAATTTACAGCTATTTCTATACAGAGCCTAAACGCGTGTACCAGTTTGCAAGTCAATCGGGGCATTTTTGCGGCTGCTATTTTGGTTTATACAATTTCTGTCCATAGGCCGTAATGATAAGACAAACTTTGGTGTGACCCTGTACACGAACTACAAATAGAATGCACACCCAAAACTATACAGCTAATTCCGTGTGGCTCTTGAAAATGTGTACGAAGTTACAAATCAATAGTATGATTTGTATGCTATCGCGGAACAGACATCAGGACACACAGACTTAACCTAAAATCTTTTTGAGTCTGCATATATGGAGGCCTCTTCACTGACGTTTCGGCAAAAAACAGTTATAGAATTTAAGAAATTTGGCCCTCTAGGGGGAAGGGGAAATGTAATATCAGATAAACCTTTGTATGTGTAATATTTTTTCTATAAAATATAGCAAACACTAATACCTAAAATTCAATTTTAGGCTTTTTTTCTATTTGGCTGGCAAGCAAAGAGGAGATCATTTTATACACTATTTTAATAACCCTAAATTTATACATATGAAAATCATCCACTAACTGATTCAACATCGCTGTTGTGATTCTGTGAGGGACTGAGTCGCGAATTTTGGTGAAAGTTGGTTATGGGACCTGACTACCTCTAAGACGATCTTTAGCAAAATCTCCCCCTTTCCTCGGCGGTGTTGGGGGGGGGGGGGGGGGGGAGGCGACAAAGACACGTGTGTGAGAACATAAATGAGACTCCATTTACTTTACGGTGATGAATTTGCGCATGAGGAGAACAGACTCAAGTAAAAATAAATTATATAAATTGGGGAAAAAAAAAAAAAAGACGATTTTTAAATTTATAAATAGAGAAGGGAGAAATTTCGCAAAATCCGGATTTTCCAGTAAAACTACCAAAAATTACACAGTGTGCGTCTTCTAGAGTATATTTCCAAAAGTCCATTTAAGGAGGGGCTTTGCGATTTACGATTATTAATGCTTTTATTTGGGGGGGGGGACCGGAGGGGGAGCAATATGAGAAAGCAAATTCGAGAGCCCTGCTTCTTTTGAATTAAATTTGTGAGAGATAGTGTTACAAATTTTGATGTATGGGTTAGTTATGTGTATTCAATACCCGCTGTGATTGGATCGAAATCCCCCCCCCCTCCTTTTGGTTTGATGACATCGCCAAAAAACTCTTCTCCAAATGCAATTATTTTTCAAATTATCTCAGGAAGGCAACATTTTTTTTTTTTTATATGTGGGTGTGCTATACGTAACATAAACACAACACACAGTAGACAGCGAATTTGCAAAATTCTACCTTTAGAATTAGGGGACAAAATAAAATTTGCATTCTTAATTCTACCCCAAATCAGATTAGGATGGCGAGTTTTGATATATAAGTGTTGTTCAAGTGTACGAACAAGGAATTTTACGGAATTTCTCACTTCACTTGTAGGGTAAGGTTGTAATGAATGCAATTTCAAGTGTAACTCAAAAATTAAATTATTTAATTTTTCTTATTATTATTTACAAAAGTAATTTTTATGCACCTTGTTCAAAATCGAATTTAAAATGTTCATTCTTACACTATCTTACATTTTTAATGCCGTGTTATTTAATATTTAATAATGAATTACTTTCTACAATATTTATCTGTTGTTACGTAATACATACGTAAATTATATAATTTTTTGTATAATTAAAAAAAAATTACTACAATTTACCGATATATGTTGATAGATATTAATTATAAATATATATATATTATTTATATTTAATATTATATAAACATATTTAAATATATATATATATGCATTTAAAGTAATATATATAATTAGTTTTAAAAAGTAATATGAATAATTGAATTTTATTTAGTCATACTTTTTCTTCAATTAGAAATAAAACATATCGTCCTTTTTTTTTTTTTTTTTTTTTTCGCATGAAATAAAAACCATATGCTTGAAATAATTCGCCTGAGAAGCTAAAAATATTTTTATTTCGTACTTGTTATAAAAAGCGATGACCACGTATTTTATCTTATTGATTTATTTTGTCTTGAAACAAACAACTGCAGAGATAAAAGAATTGTTTGTATGTTTCTTTAAAGTTCACTTTAATACTAAACCTTACATTTATTTCAAATTTGCTCTGACAAACTTCGATTTTGTTAAATCTTTTTCAAACTTAAAATTGTTAAAAAAAAAAAAAAAAAAAAAAAAAAAAAACAACTTTAAAAAAGAGAAAATTTATAAATAATGCATTACATTTAATTTTATACAGAAATTATTATAGATATCTAAAACAAGTAAAACATTTTAATTATGTGATTTAAAAAAAAAAAATGATATTATTTATTATTAGGCCGACGATTTTTCCTGAATATTCTTTTAGAAAAAACACATGAAAAAACTGTTTTTCCTTTTTTTTTTCTTTTGTTTCAGCTTTGGCATCAAGCTAAAATGAACAATTTATAATTGATTCCTACAAAAAAATTAAAAATAAAATACAATAAAAAATTATGATATAATCTCGATGTTTTTATTTATTTAAAAATAAATAAGACAATTTTAACTATTTCAAAGCATAATTTATCCTTCTTTTGTTCAACATTAAAATATCTATAACTTTACAAAATATAAAATCTGAAGTGTGTATTGTGTCGTCTTTTGCATATCCGAAAAAATAAATAAAAAGCATAAATTTATAAGACATGTGACGTGTAAACCTATGTTAAACAACTCAAATTAGGATTCGGAAGAGTTTAATATGATAATTCTGTGTGAGGGGGGCTACCGCCTCCCCAACCTCCCGTTTCATTAATGCACCTACTTTTATATAGAATTTAATCCGGTTATTAAAAAATAATTTTGTTTTTTAAAAATAATTTATTAAAATTATCATTCAAACAAATTATTTTTTATGATAATGCAGACGATTTCCATATTAGAGAAGTAGTATAACACTAAATATCCCCCCCCCCCAAAAAAAAAAAAAAAAAAAAAAAAAAAAAGTTGGATTTATTCTCAATATTACGTTTAAAAAAAAAAAAAATTTTTTTCATTTTTAACAAAAATTTTTTAACTTTATTTTAAATTATCGCAGATCGATGGTTCAGCCATTCGTTTTAAAGGTATTGGCGAGCTCTTTTGAAAGATACCCATCATGAAAATTTACTCCCCTGGAATTCCTCCCCGTGGGATGGGGGGGGGGGGAAGCGAGGCTCTTACATACACAATTTTTCCCCCCAATTGACTATCTCTATTTAAAAAGATATATATATATATATATATATATTCGTTTCATTTGGTTTAGTGCAGTCTATAGATGTTAAACTCTACTTACCTGCAATTTTCCCCATAGACGAAATGTATTTGAATACTTTTGAGTGTCCCTGTACACGAACCATTAGCTTCATCTCAACGAAAAGCTTACTGTTGCATCCCTATATGATACCCATTTAGAATACCTAGTTTTGAATTTCTGCTACTATTTGTTCTTGAGATCTGATGATAACAGACTGACACATAGACCATTTGCTAAAAACATGATTTTCGTATTCAGGGGACCTCAGAACATGTAAATATAACAAAAACTCACGTTCGAAAATTTGTCCCTAAAACAATATTTTCTCGACCCTATGGGTAAGAGAAAGTAAAAATGCTATCCACCATTTAAAATAAATGATAACGATAAGATATTCTGTGCGTGGAACATTTTTTTTTATAAAAGAAGAGTATTTGGTAAGAAAAACTTTTTCTTCTAATTAAAATAAATACATATTGTAGAAGGCTGTATAATATTAGAGATTAGTCTGACCGAATTTCCTGAGAATATAGGATTACAATCAACTTTTGACAAATGAGGAAAAGGAAATAATACTTTTAATTAACTAATTAAGGGTAGAAACTCAATCAATTTATAACCTTCATTGCTCTTTTAAATATTATAGCTGCAAACTTTATTTATTTTTGCACACCATTATTTCTTCAAAAAATTTTCGAAAAATTGTCGTTGGGGAATTTTGAAATCGAAGTAGTCCGGATGTTTTTCTCGCCAAGTTATTAACTTACGCGATTGCAATAACCATTTCAATTCATTGCCAAAATAGCAAAAAATATTTTATAGTCACCGATGAGGTCTCATGCCAATAGTTCCATCATATATTTTCAATGGAGACCATCCAATATCGTAATACTAAATTTGACTTCATATTGCTGTCATTTTTAGATCGATTGAATTATACACATGTAAATTAAACATTCTCATAGTAAGGTACATCTGTAAATGTATAAAATTCGCCATTAAAAATTCTTTATATTACAAGCTATTTTTGTAAACGTTAAAGCAAAATTATATGTGATCAAAAATAAAGTTAGCTCACTTATAAATTAAATGATCTTTTAACTATAACCAATAATAAAATATTTTATATTATTTAAAAATACTAAGTAATTGCATATAACTTATATATATGTTTTTTGTGTTTCTTTATTGTTCTAACTAGCAGGCTACGGCCGCTTTGCTGGTCACTATGTTTAAATGAATTTTCCAAAGAAATGAATGGATATTTTTTTTCATACCACTTTATAAATAAAAACTAAAAATAAAATAAAAGTACATTGAAATAACTCTAAACCTCACTTCGAGTAACGGCGGCTATTTTACCGCCTGTAATGCATCGGGTCCAGGTTTCTACTGTCTGCAGAAAGATTTTTCCCGGCACTTCAATTTGGGTATTTATCGACGACAGGTACAGCTGCTATTTAACAGGGAAGAGGTGCCGCTCACCGCTCTAGGAGCAGTGTCGAGCGATTCCAGCTATGCTAGGCCCCTCTTCCGGAGTTTAAATAAACTCAAAAAAAAAAAAAAAAAAAATACAAAAGCCGCTAGAGACAGGTCTCCCACGCGACAAGGAGCGGCATGTTCTATGCTGGTAGAAAAGTGACAAGTGGCTTAAGGCTTGTAAAAGTGACAAGCAAGTAGAGCAGGCAGAGCAAGTGGCTTAAAGCAAGAGCAAGCAGATGTGAGATTAATCTGTGAGATTAGTCATATTCATAAAGAATTCAAATATATTATTTAGTTTAGAAAGCAGGCTTTTTCTATTGAGGATATTAAACAGCCAATCGGCTGGCCTGGGAGTGGGATTTCTTAAGTGGAAGGCAGAAGTTAAACTACAGTAGTAATAATAGTGATTAGGACTTCCCTCCACCCCGCAAGGACACAGAGGAGAGCGCCGGCAATGAAATCTGTATAAATAGGATGGAAATGGGCCATGACCTGTCAGAAAAGCAGTCACGGGGGGGGGGGGGGGAAGACACCAAGAATTTAAATTAACGAGTGGGATGAGATTAAAGGTGTATCTTCCCTTTGGAGAAGTATCCCACAGTTCCTGCCAATCTCTAAGTAATTGTTGTTTTAATACTTGTTTAACGTATGAGAGAGGGGCAGGGAGTGAAAAATCCATTGAATTGTTTTCGGTGGCTGCCTTGGCCAGTGAATCAGCAAGTTCATTGCCGAGAACTCCCCTGTGGGAAGAAACATGTGCCAGGGAAATATGTTTAGCCAGATTAATAAGTTTTGATTTAATTGAGATAACCTGTGGATATTTACTCCTGTGGCGAGCAATGGCTAGAAGACCTGACAGACTGTCACTGAAAATATTATGGGAGGGATAGTTATTAATATTAGTCATAACCCAGTCTATGGCCATTTGGATCGCGAATAATTCCGCTTGGAAAACAGAGTTATAGTTGGCCAGTCTGCCCGCCCACTGATGGACAACCGAACCATCGGTCATCACACAAAAGGCCGCACCCACACCGTGGTCCGTTTTGGAGCCATCAGTGTAGATAGCCACAGGAGCAGAAGGAGAAAAGCTATTTTTGTTACAATTTACTATTTGTGAAGCAACATCTTTGCCGGGATGAATATTCCAACTATTGACTGTGGGTTGTATTTTTGTGTTTAGAAAAAGGGTTTTTGCCAAAGAAATATTTTTTAATTGAAGAATGTTTGTTTTTAAGCATGTCTGTTGAAGCTGAAGATGGACGTGGGGAATGCCCGTAACAGCAGTGAGGGCGTCAGTGGAGATTGTTCTACATCCTCTTGATAATTGGAGGAGGAAGTTCCTCTGCATTGAGTTTAAGTTTGTCTGAGCAGCAACCGACAGTTTACCCCCCAAATGCCAGCCCCGTAAGTTAATATTTTTTCTATTGTTGAGTACCATATTTTAAGAAAGGAGGTGGAGATTCTCCACCTCCTTCCAACCATTTTAGTTGCATTGTGATAGTGTGTGAGAGTTTTCAATTTAAGTTCTTTAATGTGGGCTAGCCATTTGAGACCCCTGTCGACCGTGATGCCAAGGACCTTGATATGAGGAACATGTCTGACACTGACGCCGTCAATTTTCATCACAAGCATTCTTTTCAATTGTCTTGGGTGAGAGAATGTTAAGGCCTGTGTTTTACCTGGGGAGAGAGATAGATTAGTTGTTTTAGAAGATTATTGAAAAGAGAGAGAGCCTCCTGGGCCTGAACCTCCAGATCTTTTCCAATTCTGCCCGAGAAAAGTAACGAGAAATCATCTGCGTATGCGTAAGTTTTGAAACCCCCAGAGTTCATGCGCAGCAGGATTTTGTTTGCTATGAGGTTCCAAAGAGTTGGTCCTAGGCATGAGCCCTGAGGGCAGCCTTTTGATTGAGATCTTTCCGAGTAGCCGTTACCCCAATTAATTAAAATTTTTCTATTGGAAAGGTAGGAAGCAATGATTCCTGCTATATTGCCCGGGCAGTTGAGATCGCGTAGAGTATTGAGAATGTGGGGCCACTATGTTATCGAAAGCACCTTTAATATCGAGCGAGATGAGAGTGGTGTATTCTTTAGCACTTGCGTGAGGGCGCAGGAGCTCCGGATTTGTTCCAAAAGCATTTCGCACGATCTACCCTCTCTGAACCCAAATTGGTGTGTATGCAGTAAATTATTGGTTTCTAAAAAGTAATTTAATCTAGTAACGATGAGTTTTTCGAGTAGTTTTCCTAGAGTGGGCAAAAGACAGATTGGTCTATATGAAGTTGGCTCAGAGAGGAGCTTGCCCTGCTTCAGAAAGTACACCACCTCTCCTTTTCGTAGAATTATTGGAAAATATTGGAATTTAAGACAGAGGTTTGTCCAGTCAGTAATGATTTGGGGAATTGTGTAGAATGTATGTCTAAGTATTTTAAAGTCTATATGATCTGGACCTGGCGCTTTCTTAACATTGAAACTGTGCAGAGTAGCCCTAACCTCATGCTCCATGAAAGGGTCATCCGAGGAAGCTGAGAAGGGAGGAGGATTGAAATTAGGGTATTTACTAGATGGAAAAAGAATGCTCGTGATATATTCTAGGTTATTACGTTTAGAGGATCGAGCTGGAGGTCGTTGACGTTTCAGCTCTGTTGGGGTAAGATATTTATTGGTGAAGAATTTTTGAGCGGTGCCAAATTTATTGGTTTGTGTGGAGCAGAACTTTCTCCATGCGATTCAAGAACTACGATATTAAGATAACTGCATCTCAGCATCTATTAAATGTTTAATGTTTTCGAACAATGCATCTTATATCCCTCGCCCTTTTCACTATATTACCTACTAATATGATAAATAAAAGGGAAAGTAGATTTTCTTTTAAAAGGAATTAAATAAAAAAAATAAATTTTAATTAAACTTTCTATATGCGTAATAACTAGTTTTTTTTTTTTTTTTTTTTTTTTCATTTATTTAAAATTTAATGTATTAAATTTTTTCTACTATTTTACCATCTGATTTCAATAAATATAATAAATAAATAAATAAAAAGATTTCGCCTTTAAATGAATGAATTAAATAAATAAACCGTTTAATAGTCGTTAAGATACGCAGACGATTGAAATGAAAGAATAATTTTTAGAAAATGAAACAGAAGTCAATGAATAATAATAATAAAAAATTCAAATACTAAAAAAATTCTTTTAAAACAGATTTTTAAAGATATAAATAGCAGCGCATCAAAAGAAATTTCAGATAGTTTGTTCCATAAACTATACAACGTTATTTCTTTTCTTTTATATTTCTTTCTTTTGCATTCAGCAATTATCATATATATGTAAAACGTAACATCTTAGCAGTCTTTGAATGAGATATATCAGCTTTACGTTTATCTTTTATTTTGAAATAGAAGTTTGTTTGTTTATACATGTTAAAAAATGTTATTTATCAAATATACTGAAATATTTAGAAAAACTTTTTCATATTTAATTGAGATTAAGATAAGATTTTCCACTTCAAATAAGTAATTTTAATAAATTAGGAATCGATTTCTAATTAGAATGTTAGTGTTATTTTTAATTTCGTAAAGTAATTTATATGATTTCTTTCATCTGTATTATTTCTAAAATATGCCTATA